>JAGFMF010011925.1:133640-173946 GCA_019455555.1 Galemys pyrenaicus
AAGGGAGCAGTGGGCAAGGCAGGAGAGGTCTGCCTCACCATGTGGGTCCCCTCTCTGGCCGGCAGCAGGGATCGAACTCGTGCTGCAGTGGCTGCAGTTTGCTTCATAGTGCGTTGCTTAACCCACTGCGCCACCAGGGAGGCCCCCACAGTCCACATTCTTATGCCATCCCTCGCACGTGGACTTTGGACTTGGTCGTGATAAATCCACAAACTGTATGAAAGCAGGAGCATCAAAGGGAGTAGGCGATACCGCTTCTGGCAGTCTTCTCAGCTGTGGAGCCCTTTCTGCAGGGAACAGTTCCAAAAGCACCAGGTCCTGGAAGGAGCCCAGCAGCGTGTCCGGGGCCATGGGCAGTCCAGCTTGGCGGGAGAGCACTTTGCACAGAGTAATAGTCAGAAACAGGGGTACAAAGGCAGCCTAGGGCAGGCACACGTCAAGGTCTTACTGTCTTGGGCTGGCTTTTGTTTGTTCTGAGCTGCCAAGGGAGGCAGGGCATGGTGCTCCAGCAGAACGTGGAGTACATCACAGAGCCGGGTCAGAGCTCACTGAGGGGAGTCCTGTGATGAGCTGGGCAAGAGAGGAGGGCCTCACCCAGGACCAGGCAGTGAAGGGAGAGAAGGAGGTGGGTGTGAAAAACACTGGAGGGGCAGTCAGTAGGATCCGGCCGCTGATTGGGCGGTGGTGGAGGGAAGGAAGCCAGAGAGGGTCACTGCTGGGCGTTGTCAGCATGTGCTACTGAGAGGTTGGCAGCGCGAACGGGGAGACAGAACTGCGATTTGGGGGGAAAAGTGACGAGTCTGGTGAATTTGCCCAACCTGATGAAAACGCCCAGTTGCATATGCCTCTGAAGCTTGGGAGAGAGGCCCAGGCCTAGAGAGGCAGCCTGTCAAAGGAGGACCTTGTCTCAGGCTGGCCAGGGGTTTCTCTGCTATTTTCATTCCCTACGGGGTTTCCGGTCTCTGCTCCTTGGTACTTGTGACTCCATCGGTACTTGTAAGGGTGTGCAATCTTGAAAGTACTCGCACCCCTTCTCTCTTGCTGGATGGAAAAGTCCATGGAGGGGGGCAAGGTGACAGCCAGGGCTCCAAGAACTGAGATTACCCTGGCACTGCCCTGGCCACCTCTTGCTTGACTTAAAGCTGCAGAATTCACAATAACATTTATTTACGCATGAAATTACATAGAATACAAACACTCGGGGCCCCTTACAACTGAGAGCCCCCATTCTCAACGGAGGGGCCCAGCCTCAGAAGTCCACAGTGAAAAAGTTACAAGGCGGAGAATTCTTGGTCTGGAAGGATCCGTTGGGTCAGATGAAAGAGGCGTGGCCAGGGCGGGGCTCCGACAGGAGGGGTGGGGCCTCAGGTGTGGTCAGAGCTGGGCGAGGCTTCTGGGCCCCACGCTCAGTCCCCAGCAAGGCTAAAGAGCCCTAGAGGTTGTAACCACCAGCCGGGGCGGTTCCTGCAGCCCAGGATCTCAGGAACCCCTCTCCTCTGGGAGGTGGGATCCGCGGCTCAGGTCTGCTACACGTAGGCGTTTTTTCCGTATTTGCCAAAGCTGCTGTCACCTTCATCGGAGGCTGGGGTGGGCAGTCGGACAGTAATGGGGGACGAGGGTTTGGTGGTTTTGGTGGGGGCTTTGTAGGGAACCCAGGCTCTGTCATGGAGGAAGCCAGGGTCAGACGGAGATGCAGCCCTCACCTGCACCCTGCGCCCACCCCGCCCCATTCGCCCATCCATACCTGGCACCGGCAGCGTCCTCATCGTTGCCGCAGCAGCAGTTAGAACAGAGACAGATGCCACCCAGGATGGCGAGCAGAGAGGCGCTCCACCCTAGGTAGAGGGCAGAGCCCAGCTCGTACCTGGGGACAAGGACCAGGTCATGGGCACGTTAGCTCGGGGGCCTTGGCCAACTCCTACCCACTCCCCACAGCATGGGGCTCCCACACTCACTTGGTACCCGGAAATAAGGGGTCGAAGAACTCCTTGGTGATGTTGGAGGCGTACCAGGAGATGGCCACCATCCCGCATAAGCCTGGGGGAGAAGAGAATGGCACTTGGTCCGGGTGCAGGAAGCCAGAGCCCAATGCAGGAGGTGACCTGAGGTCCAAGGGCAAGTTCCATTCAATTTCTTCCTCCTGCCTCGCAGCTCATAACTGTTTTGTGTCCTGAAATCAAAAGTTAGCTTCTCCCTTCGGCACCAGAACCCAGCACGGCAGCTTTCTTGCCTAGTCTGCAGCACTTTGCCCTCAGCCCCACACTTGTGCTCCCCTTTATCCCTGACCTGTCATCTTCCTTCCTGCCTCTAGCACCTGGTCACTTGGGTTCTGACTTGGAATCTGCCCCATCCAGGGTCTACTGGGAGCCACCTGGCTTCTCTGGGCCTGTTTCCAAATCTGGACAGCAGGATAAGCCCCAGTTTCCTCAAGGGCCTGCAGTGACGGGATATGTGCAGAAAGGTTTTGCAAACTGGAAAGGGATGGACAGTCATGTGGTATTGTTCCTGTGTGCCCTGCAGCATGCCCGGCTCTGGTCCTCCGGAGGCGATGCCCACTCTCGGTTGGACTTCCTTCCCAAACCTCACTGGAGCCTCGCTCCTAGCGGGGCTCCAAGAAACGCTGCCACTGTTGCTCCCCAGCCAGGGCACTTGGTGGCCCTGGGCGAGGCTGGGCTGAGCAGGGAGGGAAGGGCTGAGCAGGGAAGGGCAGGTGTCCGTGCCAAGGGGAAGGTGAGACAAGCCCTGGGGTGGGGAGCTGGAGAGGGCAGAAAACCCCACGGTCTGCTGCTGAGGACCACCCAACCCTCCCACCTCAGCTCAGGCCCACCCACCAGCTCCCCTCACTTACCGGCCACTATGTGTAGGGCCCCTGCGGCGGCCGCCACCTTGGCCTTCCTAAAGAGCACCTTGCTCCCGATGTTTGTGCAGCGCAGACCCAGAATGCCTAGGAGGAGGCCCAGGAAGCCCAGGAGGATGGCAGTGATCATGAGCGCCCGGCAGGCCTGGAGGTACCCTGGGGAGATGGGGTGTGGTCATCAACCCCTGAACTGTCCCCTGCCCCCTCCAGACCCACTCCCTTTGACCACAAAGCTAGTCCCTTGCAGCCTTAGCTCAGTGCTCAGTCCCTTAATGCTCTCCTTCCCCTGGGGCTCCATTCAGCCTACAGGCTGAGGTCATATCTCATCCCTCCTCTCCCACACTGGCACACAATAGCTCAGGGCTTCCTAGGTCCTGCTGACACCTTGGCCAGACAATGCTTTATTGTGCTTTGAAGGGTGTTTAGCAGCATCTTTGACCTTCACCCACTAGATGTCAGTAGCAGCCTCCCGAAAAGGGACAATCATAATGGTTAGACATTCTCAAATGACCTTGGCGGGGAGAGAGACTTTCTCCCTGCTGCTGCAGGGTCTTCGGCGGTGCCCTGCGTGTCTTCCAGGAACACTCCAGCGCCTTCCACGTTTGCCTCCTAGTACCAGGCCCTGCCCAGCATCCTCAACAGAATTTCTCCCAAAGTTACCAGTAGGGGACAGCAGTGGCCTATGGGTCACTCAGTAGAGACCAGGTTCAGATCTGGAAGGTGGGACATGGCACCCAGAACCAGTCTCAGTCCGTTTAGTTCATACGATTTTTCTGGCCTCAGTTTCCCTTTACTCAAAGCTGAATCACTTTGGGGCCCCCACTTCTCCCTTCTGTTTTTGATAGTTGCCAAGCACTCACAAGGACCTTGCACCCCTTTCCCGGGTGGGGCAGTGCCATTGGTGCTGAAGGGGAAAGGCTGGGTTCCTGGCAGGAGGATGTGATGTGGTGGGGAGTTGGTGGGTAGGGAGGAGGGACAAAGTTCTCTGGGAGGACCTTCTCACTCCCAGCCACTCCCTCTGAATTCCCTCCCTCTCCCCCAGCCCCTTATCTTCTCCTCATTCATCTGCTAGTCTCCACCTGGGGCACCAGCTCTGAAGCCCCAGGTGGTGCCAGTGAGCACATTACTGAAGGCCATAGGCTGTGGGCTGAGTGGCTGGGGCTAAGTAGATGACAGTGAAGACCCCTCCAGGACCACACCTGGGTACCTGAAAGTAGTGGCCACTCTGGACTCAGACACACGATGGGTATTGCTTTTGAGCAATAAGTTCCAGTAAGTTCTGGAGAGAGGGATGAAGCACAAACCCCCTGCAGCTGTCTCAGAAGTTCTGGGGATAGTGGGGGCACAGAGACTCACCTGGACCCCCTACCTCAGAATGTCTCTGACATTCTGGGAGTGATTTCAGTGTTGACTTCAGTTCCTTCCTGTACTACCCGGCACCTGCAGTGGGGGACCTGGAAGGGCAAGATGGCTCTGGGGGGAGCTCCTGGTGAGGGGTTGGGAGCTTCCCTGCATAGGGTTCCAGACCACCCCCTCTTGGCCTGGAAGACGGAAGGATGATGCACCTTTAGAGCAGGGAAGCAGGAAGATGCTATAGCCAGCGAGGAGAACCGTTCTGGACCCAAAGAGCTGTAAGGTCGAGTTCAAGTATCTAAAAAACCACAGTGCCCCGAGAACCCGAGCACACATGCACGCTGCCTGCGCGCGGGAGAGTCCGGCGAGAGGACTCCTTTTAAAACAGCCCTCTGGAACCTGCAGAGGCTATTCAAACTGACATGCCTCAATCCCTGACTCTCAGATGGGGCCTCCCCTTCACCTCCCAAGCATTAGCACTCCCACCCTAAAACTGAAACGCTAAAATTGACTGTATGTATGTAGATGTGGACACACATCAACAGTTAACATGCTCCAGCCTGCACAGCTCGCAAACCCATCCTAGGAACCCGTGCTGTTGTCACCCTCTGTCACCTGCCCAAGCACAGAGCCCGCAGACAGCAGGCGCTGACCTGGCAGGCTACTCAGCACCCGCACTGGGAACGAGGAAGAGTCACATTAGGGCAGGGAGCCATGTGTGACCAGGTCTCTGCTGCAGTTCCATGCACTGCACTCCTGGCTGCATGTGCCCAGGGGCCCCTGCGGCATCTAGTGCAGGACACAGCAGCACCCACCCTAGCCAGGGTCTCCCCCAATCCCCGCCGCCCTCTGCTCCCTGGTGCTCTCCCTGCCCCGTACCAGAGAGGGCCAGCATGGACGGGAACTCCCGGCAGTTGTAGACTCCAAGGGAGTCGGTGGCACAGCTGTACCAAAGGTTCTCGAAGATGGTGTTGGTGGTGATGACGCTCCCGTGGACGGTGGACACTCTCCAGTAGCTGTGTGGCAGGGTCACCCCCAGCATCAGCAGCCCCAGGGCTGCCATGAAGTAGCCAAAGGTCTCCACAGCCATCGACATGGTGGGACACTGGCCCAAGGGGCACCGGGGGGGCCCCAGAGAGGGGAGGAGCTAATTCCCAGTACCTGGGTATCTGAAGTTGCTGTGCCTGAGGGCTGTTAAGGCCGATTGGGGAGAGAGGGCAGGGGCGGGCAGAAAGCCAGCTGTGGCCTCTGCCTCTTCCTCAGCTCAGGTCTGTCTCCAGTTTCTGTCTCCTTCCCCCTCTCTGGGTTTCTGCTTCCCCACAGGTCGGTCAGAGGAATGAGCCAAGAGTGTGCAGTCGCGGCTGACCAGGAGATGGAGGGAATAAACGAAGCGGGCCAAAAGTCCACTCCCTCCCTCAACCTCTGGGCTGCCCTGGGCTCCCCGCCCCAGAGGGTGGGGGGAGAGGACTTACTGGGGAGTGACTAACGGATGCAGCCAAGGAGGGGCCCCCATGGGAGGCACTGGGAGCCAAGGGGAAGCGTCTGTCTCTGACTCAGCTTTGCCCGGGGGCCAGACAATGCAGTGAGAGGGACCAGGAGAGAGGAGGTGACTGAGGGACAAGGCATAGGGACAGGGACCGGGAATGACCACAGCCAGGCCCAGTGCTGCCTTCAATGGTGAAGGATTGAGGGAGTGGAGCCGTCCCTTCTGGATGTTGGTGAGAATGACCAAGAAACTCAAAGGCCTAGGGGTTGGGGTATGAATCCCAAGGAAGAGGAAGGTTGAGTAAGGGAATGGAATACTGAAGAGAAACCCACAGCTCTGGGGTTCAGACAACTTGAGTTCAACCCCGTCAGTTACCAGAGACGCCAGCAGCAGGTTCGAGCCCCTTGAGCTCATTTCTGCTTCTGGGTACTAGAAATGTTACCACTTACCTCGTAGGTCGTAGCTGTGGCCGCAGATCAGGACTCCCCAAGGACAGCGAGTCCTCCATGGTTGGTGACTATCAGATCTGGGTCCCGCAGGCCCACCAGGGTTGCTCTACTTCAACCGAATTTGAGTATTTCCTCTGGTGGTTGAGCTTTGACTCTTGGCAGTGAACTTGGTCCGGCTGCCAAGGGTCGTCGAGGGGGATAAAACAGGTGCGGAACGTGATCCTGGCTAATCTAAACAGCTGACTTATCAGAGTTGTCACCAGCTCTATTAAGGATGATGGATTAGAAACCTCCGGGTCCCCACCCAAGCCCAGGCTGAGCACCTGTCCCGCTGCAGTCGTCTCCTTTCCTGCCCACAGCCACAGCCACAGCCAGAGTATGCCAGTCCCCTCTGGCAAGTGTGGCTGCAGCTGTCTCTGAGGGGCCGAGCCTACACTTCTGCAGTTACACAGCACATCCCTCAGCTCAAACTGCTCCCCTTTCCCCACATGAGGTTCCTCTGTGTTCCCCTAGGTACCTCCTCCCACCCCACCCCACCCTACCCCACCTCCCAGCCCTCGGCTCAGCGGACCTGGCTGTGGGCTGGCCTGGCTGTGGAACGAGAAGTATGCAGTGAAGCAAGACAGGCCCATGCTGAGCCTGGCACGGGGCGGGTGGGGGGCGGGCAAAGCAGGCGGGGTGGGAACTGGGTCTCAACCTCCTATCTACAACTGGGGTCCTAACTCCTCCCAAGACCCCCGCTATTCCAGACCAAATGCCCATTTCCTTTCCCTCACCCCGATGCCCCCCCCCTTCCTAAGAATACGGTAAGAGGAAGGAGAAGATGCAAGAAGACAAAGGGAGGGAAGGGCGTTGGTTCTGAAGGAAACTAAGTGGGGGGCCCCCCTGGGGTGGAAAACTCCACACGCTGAGCGGCTGCTGAGTGGGTCAGAGGAGACGGGAGACATAAATCGCAGCCTGTCCCCTCAGCTCGGCCCTTCCCATCTCCGGTCACAGCTTTCGCCCAGGATTCTAGGGCTGTGCAAAGGCCACATCCCTATGCTGCCTACTGCAGCTCATGGACATGGCACTGGGGGAGGGGGAGGAAGGAAGGGTGTGGGATCTGGGCACTCAGTGGACAAAGGAGAACCCCACACCATGCTGGAGGGTAGGAGGAGAGTACAGAATGGCAAAAACCACATGCATGACCTCACACCCTCTGTGCCTAGCAGAACCCACCCGCCTCTTCCTCAACAGACACGAAGGCTCCAGAGCCAAAGCCCAATTTTATTTACACTCATCCCAAAGTACATGATTTGGGGCTAAAGGGCAGGTTTCAGGGGAGAGGAGGTTGAAGGCTGTAAAGGACTGTGATGGGGGTGCAGAAGAAAGGGACAGCAAGGATGGAGGGGCCCCTCTTCAAGTGTCCTTCATGGGCTGCTGGGCTTCATGGGCAGAGGCGGAGGTGTGGTCTCGTTCAGGATTTGGACTTGGATACAGCAAGTCCGATGAGTCCAGCCAGTCCTGCCACGCCCAGGGCCATGCCTCCGACGATGGCCATGCCCACTAGTCCATCTGCGGAAAGGAAGAGTCAGGAGCCCCGCCCTAATCCTGCAGGGATCCTGGCTATCACATCCTCCCAGCCAGCTACTCCTCAACCAAAGAGGACCCTCCTATCTGGAGTCATGGGGTCAGGGACTCCACAGGTTGGGGAAAGAAGACTTCTGGGGGTTTGAGCAGGAACTTCTTGGAGGGGGTCATTTAAAGAGACCAAATGCCCATTTCCTTGGGCACAGGCATGGAGGAGAGAAGTGAGAGGGACCTGTGGATGATGTGGGCCAGGGAGAGAAGGGGTGGGGAGACAAAAGGAGATGGGCAGAGGGGAAGTATTCACCTTTCTTCATGGCCTTGTCAATAAGCCGTTCCAGTTCCTTGGCCTGGTTGTTCTGGGGCTCTGTCTGCAGCAGCCCTCGTACATACTTCAGGGCCTTTTCATATTCCTTCAGTCAAGAAACACACACACAGCCTTCAGTAATCTCTCACTCCTCCTGCCCAGAGGGGGCCTTCCCCTTACTTGCCCTGGGGGCTCCTCCCTCTGCCTCCACTCCCTCCAGCCCAACCCATGGAGTAGAGTCCACAAACAACCCCAACAGTGTGGGGGTGATAAGCTGGGGGAGATAACAACCTGAGGCTCAGGCTGCACCCCGATCCTGACGTCACTTCATTCCCCACACCCTCAGCACCCTGATCCTCTGTCTCTCACCTTCCCTCAACATCCTGACCTGCTATCACCTTGCACCTCTGTACCCGAAACCACCCCCTGCCAGCTGTCCTCTTCATCCTTCCTGCTGGCCAGGGCTCTACCTTGGAATGGGAGAGATAGGGAGAGGGGAGGCATGGGGGAGGTTGTGTGTGCTGTGCTCCTCCCCCCTCCAGGTAGTAGGGGTAGCTCTGTGCCTTGCCTTGAGCCGGTAGTTGCCCACAGCCAGGTAGAAGACGTAATCCCGCTGTTCTTCTTTGCTCCCTTTGGGCAGCAGCTCTGGGGAGGGGAGAGTGAAGAAGGTGAAAACCACGTCTCTCCTTTACTACAACTTATTTCCCAGAGGTCCCTCCATTCTCTGAATCCTTCTGTGATCCTGGCAGAAAGTTACTGTCCCGAGCCTCTTTTTCAGCTCCAGTCACACTCTGCTTCCTCATCAGGGCTCTGAGGAAGCACGATGCCAGGCTGCCCCATCACCTTGCTATCAACACTAGTCAACTCTGGTTCACCCAAGGAAACTGAAAGGAGATCAAGGCACTGGAGAAGCCCAAGGCATAGCTAATCAGTTTCGGCATCTGCTGTGTATTTTTAACTACAGTTACCTGCTGCCCAGTTTAGTGTAAGATTGAATTTGTGTTCCTTCCCTGTAAAAAAAAATCACCTCAAAACTCATCTTCAATTGGTCTTCCCTGAATCACTCCATCTGACCCTTAATTCAGTGACTGCCCAGAACCTATGTGTTCAGCTGTGCTTATGCACTAGAATTTGTTGCTACGCAGTGTTGCTGTACGGTCTGCTCAACCAGGAGGCACAGTAGGATGCCACTTGTGCAGCTGTGCCCTGCTGTAAAGGAAGCCTTCAAAATCTGAACTGACAAAACAGACAGGCAGGGTGAGATTATTTGTAACAAGATTCTTATTTTTACAGATTCTCTATAGGCTCCCTTTAGTAGACCACTGATTGTTTACTCATCTATGATTACTTGACTAAAAGAAAGGGAGTACAGAGAAATTGAAAGGTCAAGTGCTGTGGCCTCTGACAAACGGTGACCCATTCAAACACAATGGCAAAGAGGACTCCAATTTAAGAAAACAAAACACCGTCTGCTCACAGGTTTTTGGGGCTGTCTTCTGCACTTTTCCACACCACCCCCACAAAAGGTTTTCAACATCAGCTAGTAAATAAGCAATATGGCAGGTGGCAAAGAGCACAGGAACAGGACACACGACAGGCGCTTCTAGTTCCAATTGTGCCATTAATTAATTAGCTGTGTGACCTCCAGACAAGTCAGTTTCCTTATGATTAGACTACCAGATCACTAAAGTTCCGTGGGGAATGACATGGTATGACTCTGTTTGGCAAAACAATGATGAGGTAGTAATTAGCCAAAAGTACACCGGGAAAATCATGCTAACTATAGCCCTTTGTTGTAGTCAGTTTACAGGAAAATAACTGTCAGGTGACTGTACTACATACAGGGTCCCATGCTGAAAAAGAACCCCAGCATTTGAGATGGAGGGATGAGCAGGGTCGGTAAATGGCAGTTGGGGAGGGGAGTCAGGCAGCCTAGCACCTCACCCTCCAGCAGTGCAATGCCTTTACGGATGTCATCGTTGTACTTGCTTCGAACCAGGCACCAGGCATACTCAAACTGCGTGCTCTTGGAAACCGAGCCTGCTGCCTTCTCAGACTGAAATTTCTTTTCAAACTTCTGTCATAGGAGAGGAGAGGAGTCATTTAGAAAGAAGGGGAAAATCATTCTCTATCAGGATCTGAGGGTCCATTTCCGGTACACGTGACCTCCCCATTCTCTGCCACATTTCCCTCGCAGGTCTTGGTACCTAACCCACCCCTGCTATCTCCTCCATCCCTGGGACCCGGGCACTCTGCTTCTTGGTGGCGGGATGTGCCTTTGGACAGTCCCATCCCCCCCACCCCCTTCTCCCTGCATCATTCCCCCTGTGGTACCGAGCAGAGATGCCACCTGCTGGTGGCTCCAGGCACCGCTTTCAGAGCAGCTGACCCAGAGTGGCTGAACAGTAAACAAGCTGTCAGAGCTGCTCAACGCGGCCCACGCGGTCCCTCGGAGGAGACTGCTTCCCCCATCCCGGCCCTCCCTGCCGGGTCTGGACCTTTTCTCCATTGCAAAACAGGAATAAAAATAGTGCCTACTTCCTAGGGCTTGAGGACTGAGTTACGTTTGTAATGCACTTAGTATAGTGCCGGCCTCAGTAATATATAGAACTTTTCGATGGCCGCCAGGTTCTCCCGCCAATGAAGGAGCACTTAAAAAACAGGTGTCAGTTCCCTGACCTCTCAACTCCTGCAAGTACCCGGAACCCGTCAGGTTTTCTCCATCAGACTCCAGGCCCTGTATCTGACGCGAGGTGGTGCAGGAAACTACAATTTCCATTAGCCTCTAGGACAAAGTGGAGTTTCGGTCAGGGGCCGGACGCTGCAGAGACTGCTGGGAGTAGTAGTCCGGCTTCCGCAGAAAAGCTGACGCCAGGGAGATTTAGCCCCTACCTGACTCTCCTTAAGAACCCACCCGTCAGAATATTCCCTTTCCTTCCCTCGGGCCAGGCCTCACCAGAAGATCATCCACAGACACCAGGTCATTCAGCACGGCCTCCATGGCCGATACCCCCGCAATCCTCACACCTCAAGACACTATTGTGTCACTGGTTCCATGGCCCTCTGGCAGGGGAACTTCCGGTGTCCGACGGAAGCGGAGGCCCCCCTCCCCTTAGCAGAGCCAATCGACTCTCGTCGCCGACGAGGAGCCCGCCCTCACGGGGCTGTGCCCCGCCCCTTCCTTCCGGAGCAGTCGGCTGCGCCGCCGGAGCACTGGTGCGCAAACTCCCGCAGGCTTCGGCACGCCCACCGCGCGCCCAGTAGCACGTGCCGCCACTCGGGACCCGCAGGGGCTGCCTCAGGCGACTCTGAGACTGTGTGTTTTAGTACCCGGACAGAAAATAACTGAAGGAGAAAGGTAGGGAACCCGACATGTATAACAATTTTAGGTACCAGTATAACCGTACCTTCCCCCCACCCCTCTCCTTTCGGAAATGTAGGAACCTAGAAGCTACGTGACTTTTCAGTGCCTGCAAGAAACTAGTTAGTAGTCTCCACAACTAGTAGTTTCTACAAGTGTACTAGGGTTCCAGGACCTCAGTTGGCTCTTAGTGCAGGAGAACAGAAAAGTGGACGTTTTAACCATACATGCAGAAACTGGAGTACATAATAGAAAATACTATTAATGATAATTTAAAGAAAAGCTGTTTCCCCATTAATTGCACAAATTAATTCCCCACTAATTTATCTTCCGGATAAAGCGTCCTTCGGGTGCACCGGAGGGAAAAGGCCTGTGGGGTCAAGGACAGTGAGAAGCAACAAAGAATGGGAGGGGCTTCTCTGCATCGGAGTTCTGTGGAGAGGTAGTGATTTCAGGTTCTTTTTACCTTGGTCCACAGTGCTCTAGTACACATTAGAATGTAAGTTTTATAAAGGCAGAACTGAATCTTGTTTATCCTCGCATCTCCAGCTATGAGCACGAGGTCCAATAAGTATTTGTTGAATAAACATGAAAGCAAACGACAGTAAGACTTCTGAGTGAACTTCAGTTTGGGGAACTGTTTTCCATACTTATCAAGGGGAAAAACCTCAAATTCATTCAAAGATCTAGCAAGTCTCTAATTTTGGGTGAGCCTTGGGGTGAACAGAGGGGATAAAAAGACGTACATGATACTGATAGGGGCTATAGGGGCTAGAGAGGAAGGAAAGGGCACCATGCTTAGTGCAGGAATCTGCATGTACCCACAACATAGGTTACATGCAAACACTATGTGGCTGATAATGTTTTCTTTAGTTCAAATCAATAAAATTCTTACTTTGAAGTGAGCATTCTGCCCCACTGATGCCACCAGAAAGTGCTTGCTGGATTGATAGGAAAACAGGACATTTTTCCCAGGCCCGGGAAAATACAATATACCTGAGTCAGGATGACCAAGGAAGCAATGGCAAACTCTGGGGACTTGATGATGACCAGGGCACCAACTGTGATAGGCTGCTGTGGTGGGAGGTTTGCTTATGGTTAACTGTCTTTGTTTAATTCACTATAAAAGCTGGCTTGAGATGAGATACCAGCACAGGTTTTTGAGGTAAAATACTGCCCTTCTTTCAGATCACTTGTTTTCTGACAAAGCGTGTGTTACAGATTCATTTTTGAATTTGTTCAGTTGGTTCTGGCAGTGACAGCCCTACACTGGCATTTTCTAGTTAAAAAATGAAACAGATGAGTGAAAACAGACCACAGGTCATTATTGCTATAGGCTGTACTTCATTAGGTTGGCCTGCTGCACTTTACTCATGTTTGTATCTGTTGCAGCTCTTGGCACAGGCCTGGCATATAGCCAAAGCTCTATCCAAATTCATTTAATGTAATACGTGGGGAAAAGAAGCCTTACTCAGTTGGCTCATTTCTGTGCTAAGAGATCCTTAACCAAGGAGCCATCCACCTTGGAGCACAGGATAAGAAGTTAGCTGTACGTTCCAATTATGTTTCTCCATCTTCTTTAACAAACACCCAAATGCAAACCCACTGCCATCTCTGCCTGATGGCTTTGACAGCCACCTCACTGGTCTTTATGCTCATTCCATTGTCCACTACCCAGAACCAACAGTCAGAGGAATCTTATAAAAACACAATTCTCAATTTACTGAAATCCTGTAATGACTTTTCATTGCCCTCAGAACAAAGGCCAGCATCTTACAACACAGCCTACAAGGTCCTCTGTAGTGGGCTCTACACTTAACTCTCCACCTGATCTCTCCATCACTACCTTGCTATCCTGCCCCACAGACCTTTATTCAGCTCTGAACCCTCCAGTGGTCACAGATCCTCTGAACAGACTGGCCCTTCTATCTGGAACATCACCGTCCTTGGTTACCTGACTTATTCATTCACGATTTAATTCATTCAGGAAATACTTACTGAGTACCTACTATGTCCCAAGCATGTTTAAGTGCTTGGGATTAGCAATAAATAAAGTTCCTGTTCTCATAGTTTGCATTTTAGTGGGGAAAACTAAAGTGAATATGTAAATAACTAAAACCACAGTAGCCAACAGGAGTTGAAAGTGCTATAAAAACAAAGTGAGGTAAAGGAATTGTGAAAGATGAGTGCCCAGAGAATCCCACTCTGGAGAGGTAAGATCTGTGCAAAGTACTGAAGTGGGTGAAGGAGCCATGCAGCAAAATGGGGGAAGACATTGCAAAGTAGCAAGTACAAATACACTGAGGAGGGAGCCTCCAAGGGCTGTTTGAGGCCCAGCTCAGAAGCAATGTAACCGAGTGGGCAAAGGAAAGTGACAGAAAATGAGGATGGAGGTGGCCTGGGGTTGATCACGTAGAGCCTTATAGACCATTGTAAGGAATTTGGATGTAACTGAATGTGTAATAGAAAAGCATGGAGGGTTTTGGGCCACAGAGTAAACTGATCCTTTGTAAAGGGCCCTTGTTGCTACAGTGTGGAGAAAAGGCTGTAAGGGCGGGGGTGAAAGCAGGAGGACAGCTAGGAGTCTACAGTGGTGATCCACCTGGTCCACAGAGGTGGTGGTGGAGGTGAAGGGATCCAAGATATATATATATATATATAGTCAGAAGGTATCGTTGGCAGCATTTGCTGATGGAGTGGATGTGGGAGAGGGGAGTAGAGTAACAGGTTTTGGCCCTGATCAACTTAAATTCCTACTCATTCTAAGTTCTTAGCTCTAGGGCTCTTCCATAAGCAAGGCCTTCTCTGGCATCTTCACCTAGAGGTGAGGTTTCCTGGAGAGGGAGAGTATTAGCATACTACACTTACAGATTATAAAGGGGTAATCCTAACATTCCTTTTTTGGCTAGCACTGTGTTTTTATGACCCACATTTTGTTACATAGATAATGCAATCTGTCAAGTGTCAGAGACTATTCTGCTTTCTGTTTTTTCCCACATAGAGGAACTATTCACACACGACATATGGCTAATGTCACATCAGGAAGGTGCTTTTGTTAGCTTCATTTGAGCCATGAGGAAACTGAGGCTGAGTGGGGTTGAGTAATCTGCCCAAGGTTACAGAGCTAGAAGCAGAGGAGCTAGGATTTACACCCAAATCCCCCTGTGCACAAGTTACTGCTGCCTTTTTAGATACAAGGAGAGACACGGGGCCCTGTGCGCAGAGGAGTCAGTTTATTTAAAAAAAAAAAAAAAAAAAAAGGATAGGTTCATAAGTACAGTTACTTTATAAAATTCTGGTCTAAATTTGTAAAAAAAAAATTTATTTACAATAGGGAACTTAAGTAGTAGGTGATCTACAAAGTTGCAATTCAAAATCAAAAACAGGCAAAGCAGTCCTGAGAGGCCATGTTTAGGTAGTAGTAAAGTTAAAAATGGAATTCCAAACTGCCAGTAGTGCTACTAAAATTGTAAAGCTAGTTTCAGCGGATTGGCTAGTGGCCGGTATTTTTAATTCACAAAGTTTGTGAGTTTGTGATTGTACACTTATTTGATAATCTGATTAATGCCACCGTTCTGTACTAGTCTGAGGATAGAAGCTACGAGAGGGCAGAATCTCTGTGTTTTTTTTTTTTTGCTCAGATTATCTCCTCCCCCTCTCCCCCCAGCGAAGTGCCTAACACCAGCAGATAGTCCCTTTGCTGTTAGCCATGGTTAACTTTTTGGAAAGCCATGAGGCAGTATGTTCTAAGTAATTTCACTAGTAATATACACCCTTGGAAATATTCAAGAAAAGCCCCTACCACAAAAGAAAAGAAAAGACATGAAGATACTCAATCCCGCATAACTATGTCAGTAAACAAACAACAGAAACGTCAGGGATGGTTTTATTCAGTGATGAAACATCAATATAATGAAATAATAAACGACTTTAAAGTCACAGTCATATGGATTCAACTCATGGTAATATTAAAGGAAAGTGAAAAAGCTTGTAACGCTCAAATTTAGTCATGGGAGGGAATAGAAAGTAAACGGACTTTTTTGTGGGTGGGGCAAAAATCTGCAACTGGTTCTCGTTTAGCGATTCTGGGTTCTATGCCCCTCCCTTAACTACACTAGAAGTTGGAGCCTGGCCTTCTGCCCTACAGCACCTTGGTGGTCAGCCTGGAGTGCTCAGCAAACAACCACTGAACAAGTTTCCAATATTCGTATTACTCCATCTCAAGTCATCAGTCTCTGCTTCCCATTTTCCTTTACTATCCAAACAGACAGTCCTATCAAGAGCCGACTCATCCATCCATCCATCCATCCATCCATCCATCCATCCATCCATCCATCCATCCATCCAACCAACCAACGTGTTAGGGACCTAATATGCGCGGGTACTCTTCTAAGTGCTGGAGCCAAATGAACTAAATAGACAAAGCCCTTCTTTAATGTAAACACTAACGTATAACTGCTTGGCTGCTGATAAAGATGTGCAGACCACCCTGTGCCTCCCTTTTGTCGCCACATCAAAAGCCTTTAGGTTTTTACCTCCTCCGAACCTGCCTGGCTGCTAGTTGTATTTAAAATGCAAACCAGAGCTCGTCCATCTTGATTAGAAAACCGTTTAGACTACAGCAGAATGTTTACATTTCTTATCATGCACACGGAGTCATTCAGGGTCGCCCCTGCTTACCTTTCCAGCTTCATCTCCAGGCACCCACAGGCTCCGCACACGCAGATGTTTTCAAGACAGCCACTTTTCTTCTGTCTGGAGTGCTCGCCAACCAGATCCTTCACCCACCGCACACCTGCGAGCACTGCGCCTCATCCATCTCTCAGAAAGTGTTGCTGGCATCTAAGAATTGTTTGAGTAGTGAATGAAAAACACGCGTTCTAGAAAGGACGCTAAGAACTGCAGAGAACACTGCACTTCCGGGTGGCGGTTTGTTGGCAATGGAGGAAGGAAGAAGCGCTACCTTCTCTGGGGCTGCTCTAGGAGGAGGGCTCGGTGGTCCGGAGGACCCGGGCTGCCGCAAGGAATTTGGGATTGGCTTCAAAGCAAGAGTCCTTTCTGGGGGCGGGGCCGAATGGAGCCCGGGGCGGGGCTCGGGGACTCCTTGGCCAATTAGCGGCGCGGCTAGGCGGGATCGGTGGCTGGGGTGGGGCGCTGAATGGCTGGGGCGGAAAGGGTCGTGGGCTGTGCGGAGGCCCGGAACTACACGCCTCGCCCTGCTATACCTGGCGCCCGCCCTGCGGTACCCGGGCTCCACTGCTACGCTTACGCCAGAGATACTCTAAATTAAAATGCTCCTGTTTTCTAATTTTTTAAAATGCATACAAGAACTGGGGTAAAGGCCAGAGATGCGGGGGTTGGGGAGGTGGGGTGTATGGCCAGAGGTAGAGGTAGAGCAAAACAGGCAGATTGACTAGAACGCACCGCTGATGGGGACAGCTGGCAAGGCAGGCGAGGTCTGCTGCGCCATTTGGGTTACCCTCCTGACCGGGGATCGAACTCGTACTGCGGTGGCTGCGACTGCTTTACAGTGCATTGCTTAACCCCTTGAGCCACCAGGGAGGCCCTGTTACCTTCTTTTAGAATTCTCTGTTCAAAAGTGTGTGAGGAGCAGATGGAAACTAATGCACACACGAGTCACCTGGGATCATGTTAAAAATGCAGAATCAAATTCAGTAGTTTTGGGGTGAGACCCTCAGACGGTGCAATTTTTACAAACTTCCAGGAGATGCAGATGCTGTAGATTCTAGGACACACTTTGGAGTACAGGTGTGAAATAACTGTTATCAAAGCGTGGTGTGGCCTGCAGCATCACCTGGGAATCTTCAGAAATGCAAATCACTGGGCCCACTCCGGTCCTGCTGAATCAGCAGGTCTGGGGACCGGATGCAGCAGTCAGTATATTTTCAACCCTGTAAATCGATTCTGATGCCCCCTGAGAGCCACTCACTGAACACTGGAAAAGTCAAATTGAGACTTATCCCTCTACAGGAGGTGAAACTGGTCAATTTACCTTATCTGGCTAAGCTTCGGTGTCTTCAGGTGAAAATCAGGTTTGAAAAGATTAATGCTTTCTTAGTGAATCTCTGATGAGGGGTAAATGTGAGATAACGAGTGTAAAGTACTTGCACACATAATAAGCATTCTGTAATAAAAGTGAGCTATGGGGCCTCCCTGGTGATGTAGGAGTTAAAATCTAAGCACAATCAAACTATGGCCTGCCACTGAGGCTTGAGCTAGATCCCTGGCCAGGGAGCTGACTCACAGCTACCCTCCTGTCTCCTCACCGCTCCCCTCAGCAGTGTACTTCAATAGATCCACCTGTTCTGCGCTCCTCTCTGTCTCTGGTGAATCCCCATACCTCTGGCCTACACCCCAGTTCTTATATGCATAAGTAAATAAAAATAAATCTTTATAAAATAATAATGTTAGCTATCATCATGCAAATGGACTGCTAAAGGGGGATTCTGGAGGGATAACTCATCTACCCAAGATGTTAGGAAAGCCATCAGAGAAACTTTTGAACCATTGTCTTGAAGGATAGGGACACTTGATGGAAAAGGGGACAGAGGACTGGGAAGTATGGCCTCTGTAATTTTGGAAAGCGCCTGGTATGTGTGGACAATATGTGATGGGAGGAAGACAGGAGAAGGGACTGCAGAATGAGTCCTAGAGGCCCTGTGTGGCATGCAGTGGTGTTACAGGTTATTCTTTAAGCAAAGAAAATGGCTCAGCAAATAGGAAGGAGCCACTGGCAATATTTATTAGGATGGCTAATCTTGCTACTGCTGTGGGGAGGCTTGTCTTGAGGGGCAGGAGGGAGTCTTCTGGGAGGGATGCCATTCTGCTTTTGACCTGGGTGCCAATGTTCACATTGAAAAAAAGTAACTGAGCTGAAAACTTATGATTTATGAACCCTTCAGGATGTATTATTGATTATATAATGTTATATGGCTTTTAAAAAAATTGGCCAATCAGCAGCTCTGGAATTGTCATATGTCCCAAGGGGAAAGTCAGCCCTTGAGGCCAGGTGACACCACAGGCTCTGTGCTGTCCTGGATTCTGTCCTTTCCCATCTCCTTAGTTCTCTGGTGTTTTCAGGCCGTTGCCCTTTATTCCAACTGACTTTTTAAAAAGTCTTTTCAGTAGGAAATCTGTGCTGAATTATCAAGTCTACTATTATCAATATCAAGAAGTTATCACAGATTTTTTAGGGTTCCAAATTAAATTGAAGTCATGGATACAGGTGAAGTCACAGGTCTTAATTTTCTTTTAATCTTCATTTTATTGGTGATTATTAGAATGATTTTGGTTTCCAATAAGAAAGTGACCTTATCAATGACTCATTTGTTATTAAAATCAGATTTTGTTTATGAATTTACTTAATTAGTCCTGTTAAATCATCAGAAGAGATGTATTTTTTTACTGAAATACAACATGTCCAAATGACCTAGTTTTAACTATGATTAATTCACAAACTCTATGGATAGCGAGATAAATAAGAGCTCATTGTAATTGTGAAAATTACATTTGAAGATTCTTTGAGACGAAATTATTTTGCTTGTGTATCCCCCTCGCAACAGTAACTTGCTTGATTATAAAATATTGAATATTGTAAATAATCAATGCTTATTTATTGAATAAATAAATGAAGTCAGATAGCCTAATTTCTATTCAAGTCATAGCAAATTCTGAAATTGTAGGGTAAGTTAATGAGGCTATTTAGTGTCTCTATTTTTATTTGAAAACTTCCGACTTATTTCAGTTTTATAGGGGTGGAGTATTTATATCATTTATAGAGAACAGAGATGATCAGGAAGACCAGACTTCAGCAACCCCTTTGCTTCATACCCTCAAACCGGAAATTCTAAGTATGTTTGGGTTCCCCGGGACCCAATTCTGAAGGTTGGGAAGGCCAGGATTGAGGTGGTGGCAGATAAGGGGTCTGGTGAGGGCCCACTTCTAAATACCATCACCTTGGCATTAGGATTTCCACATCTGAATTTGGGGGACACAAATATTTAGACCGTAGCAATACACAAAAAATTTCTGTTGTCTACTCTGAATAATGAGCTAACTACCAGAGACTAATACAGTCATACTACATAGATGTTCAAAAGCACTCTTAAGCTTGCCTCTAAAAACCTTGCAAATATCCAACCAATAGAGTCCCCCTGCCCCCCCACCCCAGAAAAACAGGGAACTGTTGCTATTTACATTTCTGTTGTTTGTTTGTTTGGGAGAACAAGATGTTGACTAAAAAGCAGGAACCTTTTGAAGAAACAAAGTCACCGACTGCTGAATTAATGCCCATAGGTCATTATCTCCAGGTCTAAGCTTGGGGATGCCCTGAGCACAGGAACCCCCCTGAAGCAGCACTGGGAAACTCCAGGTGTGCTTTGGCCGTGGGTACTCAAAGTCTCATCTCAATGATTATTGTAGTATCAGCCCATTTATATGGAGGAGAAATGCCACAGATATGGCCAAATGTTTAACTGATATTAAGAACTCAGTCAGCACTACAGGGTTAATATTGGAGATAAAATCTTTGAAGGCCATGGAAGATTGTGTGTGTGTGTGTGTGTGTAGAGGAACTGGGGTGTAGACCAGAGGGGGGACAGTGTGGGGAGGTTGAGGGGCTTCACCAGAGACAAAGTGGGGAGCAGAACAGGAAGATTTGCTGAAATACACTGCTGAGGGAAGCAGCAGATGAGACAGGAGAGGTCTGCTGCACTATGTGGGTCAGCTCCCTGGCTGGGATTGAACTCAGGCCATAGCAGTGATTGTGCTGAGACTTAACCCTTAGGCCACCAGGGAGGCCCAGAATAGGCAGATTTTTATTTGAGTTTCATATCTTACTGAACATCAGAAAATTTATACTGGGGGGAAAACATATAAACATAAGGGAGAAGGGAAAACGTTTCAACAAAGCTCAGATCCTGTTAGATGCAAAAATACTTGTAGTGAAGGGGAACCATGAATATGGGAAAAACTTCAGCCAGAGTTCGGTTCTTACGTTGTGGGAAAGCTTTCACTTGGGCCTCATGCCTCATTCAATATCCAGGAATTCACCCTAGAGAGAAACCATGTAGGTGTAAGTGGGGTGGTTCAGGTGGACCCATAAGCGTCTCAAGCACTAGAGAATGCGTAGTGGAGATGGCCACGCATGTAATGTCAGCAGGAGACATTGACGCAGGGGAGAAATCCTGTGAGTGTAACTGCTAGAATGCCACTTAGCACATGGTCTTATCCATGTTTTGTTGCTGTTGGTCTTATATTTTGACTTGGAGGAGTGATTTCTGCCATGCCATGGGGTCTTTAATACCTATGAGATAGAAAAAGTAATATAAGAAAGTCAGGATCTTTTGTAGTTATGATGTAGGGCTCCATAAGACATTAAGAGGGCAGGAGGGTCAGGTCAGGAGAGTCTTTTGCATGAGATGGCAGGTGTAACACCGGTTGTGGCTGCTGACTAATTTCTCTGCAGGTTCATGGTTGGGTGCTGTCCATCTGGTCACTCACATGGGTTCCTGCTCTGCATTGCAAAGGCGCATTCAGGATGGGTAATAGTTGGTTAACTATGCTTAAGGTTAGAATTTCATGGAATAACCTGTATTTTAAGGACTTTGACAACTTGTTTGGAGGCCTGGGCAGGGAGCTCAGCTACTGGTATACTCTGACTGAAGAACGGTGGGTCTCTGTTCAGGAAAGGGCTTCCTCTGACCCAGTGTGGCAGCTTTGGGAGGGACACACATGGAATGGTGAGGAGGAAGGGGTACAGCCTAGCCAGCCCCATCAGCAGAATCAACGCTGTGATCATTGGGGTGGCAGATGGCACAGCCAGGTGCTCTCACATCCTAGAGTGAATTAGGAGAAAGCCAGAGTGATGAAAGCTGCATGTTTGCTTTATATTAAACTTAGAATTTTAGAGTGGGAAAGAACTGAGGAACTTTAATTCAGCCACTCGTGTTTTACAGGAAAAAAACAGGACTAAAGTGGTGACGTACTTTTCTCAAAGTTCCTAAGTCTCTTGTCTCTCAGGTCACAGCAATTTTTCTGTGCACTAGTATCTCTTTTGGTAAGTGGTGGATCAACTTAAAAAAAGTAATTCTGATGCAAAATCATCTGTTTCTGTTAAAATTCAGATGCTAGAAAAGATGTTCCAGAAGGCCAGCTGTGACTAAGAGCTGAATAGAGACTTCTTCCTCTTAAAAATGAGCTCATAGCAAGCTGGGCAAATCTAAAAGCCAGCTAAGGCATCAAACTGTCCTAAATGTCAAAATTGTTAAGGTATTTTTAAAACACTGAGACTTTTATTGATTTGACAGCTGAGATAGGATGAAAGCAGTGGAAAATTCTCAAATTTATAATTTAGATAAATCTGTGTATACTTGGAAGATTTTTTTTTTAAGCACAAAATTGCCTCCATTTTATGGCTGAATGTGTCCAACCTCTGCCCCAAGTTCATTATTGAAATCCTAACCTCTAGTATGTCAGAATGATGGTATTTGGAGATAGGATCTTTAAAGACGTACTTAAATTAGAATGAGGTCATTAGGATGGGCCATAATCCAAAATGACTGGTGTCATTCCTCACACACAGACACACAGAGGGACAGCCATGTGAAGACTGAGGGAGAAGATGGCTGTAGACAAGGAAAGAGATCTCAGAAGAAATCAATCAAGCACCTTGATCTTGGACTTTCAGCTCCATAACTATGGGGAAATGAATTTCAGTTGTTTAAGTCCTCAAGTCTGACTTTATTATGGCAGCCCTAGCAAATTAATAAAACATGCTAAGTCGTTTCTTTTAATAATTCTATGGAAACATTCTTTACAACACAATCTTCCCTTTGGTTCAGTTCTATTCCAGAGTTTTCTGGATTTGCAAGCTTGGTGCGTTCCTGGCCTTTTTCTGCCATTCACTCCAAGTGTGGAATACAGAAACAGTTTTTCAGACACTGGTGATTAACTCACCAAAGGCACTAATGCAAAAGGTCTTCACATATCTTCTATGATGGTCAAGGCACTGAACAGGGGTCTGCTTGTCCCTTACCATTGCAGTCACCCGACTTGTGTTCTGGTGCAGGGGTTTAGGGTCTGGGGGGAGGAGCACAGAGCTGAGTTTCAGTACCCTTTTAGAAGGACATAGCATGGTGGGCCTTCCTGGTGGCGCAGTGGGTTGAGCAACGCACTATGAAGCAAACCACAGTCACTGCAGCGCGAGTTCGATCCCTGCTGCCTGCCGGGGAGGGGACCCACATGGCACGGCAGACCTCTCCTGCTGTGCCCACTGCTCCCCTCAGCAGTGTACTTCAGTTGATCTGCCTGTTCTGCTCCCTGCTCTGTGGTGAATCCTCTCACCCCCTCCACACCTCTGGCCTGTATCCCAGTGCTTGTATGCATAAATAAATAAATCTTTAAAAAAAAAAAAAAGGACATAGCATGGTAGTTTATCACCAAAGATTAGACTGAAGGAACTGTGAGCCTAATACACTTTCCGCCCCTGGTCTGGCCAGACCTGGGTTTTCCTCAGCCCTCCCCGGCCAGCCCTGCCAATGCTGTAGGGAGCACCCTGGGTGGAGCTCTTACTGTTCTTCCTTCAGGTTTAGGTTTTCTAGTCCTTTGTGAGACAGATGGTTTTCTACTATTTCCTGGACATTTGGGGTATTATGGGCCTCTGAACCTTAGGTTTTCTATTTCAGCAGGCCCCTGATGACACCACACTGGTGAGACAAAGTGGCTGCTGTGTCACTACTGTAGGACAGGGAGAAGATGCTCTCATTGCTACACTGAGGGGCGAGGGGAGGGGTAGCATCCTTCTCAGAGTCCTCTTAGCTGTGACAGGTTTTTTTTTTTTTTTAAAGATTTATTTATTTATGCATACAAGCACTGGGGTATAGGCCAGAGGTGTGGGGTGGGGGGGTGAGAGGATTCACCAGAGACAGAGTGGGAAGCAGAACAGGCAGACTGACGGAAACACACTGCCGAGGGCAGCAGCGGGCGCAGCAGGAGAGGTCCGCTAGGCCATGTGGGACTCCTCCCTGGCTGGCAGCAGGGATCGAACTCGTGCTGCAGTGGCTACAGTTTGCTTCATAGTGCATTGCTTAACCCACTGCGCCACCAGGGAGGGCCCTGTGACAGGTTTTTAAGGCTGTCCTTGTTGATGGTCTTGACAGTTTTGAGGAGTTGGGTATTTTGCAGACTGTCCTTCGGTTGGGATTTGTCTGATGGTCATCTGATGATTAGGCTGGGGTTACGGGTTTCAAGGGTACATAGCATCCACATCTAACATCAACAGTGGTTGGTGCTGATGTCCATCACCTGGGTGAGGTGTGTTGCCAGGTTTCTCCATTGTAAAATTCCTCTCCTCCCCCATCTCCTGCTGTCCTCTGGGGAGGAAGTCCCTAGCACAGGCAACATACACTTACTTGATCAGATCTCGTTTTCCTCTTACACATTCTGACTTATTGAAGGAATTAGTTTTCACCCGGGTCCGTAATTTTCCAAAACATTTAATTTGAATGTTCATTACGCCAATATGAAGCATTTATGTAGCAAAAATGAATAAAAAGCCATGATTTGAGACTAGTTCCCATACAACCCAAATGAGGTTTTTAAATACTAGTCATTTTTAGGAAAAATCATCTAAAATCATATGCAGCTATAAGATCTGGATGCTATTCTAGATGTTTCTGTTTATTTGGGAGAAATTCATCAGAAGAAGTTGAATCAGTTCCATTTTCTCTGAAAAGCTTATTTTATAAAGAAACTTGAAATTTACACATATCCTCATGATTCTCCTAAATCACAAGAAGGAAAGCACAATTGTCAATGTTATAGTTGCCTTTCTGTCACGTGTAGGGCTATTTTTATTTTAGAATGAATGGTAGAATGGTTTGTGACTTTGTGTAGATAGATGTCACAGTAAGGCATCTTGAGGACATACGAAGTCCATTAAAGAGCTTGAAGCCTGTTACCCTTTTATATTACTTATGTTTTATGTTTTTGCTTTTATGATGTATTTATTGTAACAATAACTTGTTTATAGATGTTGAATACAAGTAATAATTAAGAAAAAATATGACTACCTTTTTTTTTCTTTTTTTTAAAAACAAAATAGAGAAAAAGTTAAGTACTTAATATAAGGATGGTATTAAAATGCTAATATTAAGGGAGTTTTGAGCAATCCCTGACATCATGGTAAATATATTTTTTGCCTGTTACATTAGCCCTCTGTTATTCTTTATCATTTTATCAAATGTCTTGGTAATGTAGACAACTGGCCACATTTAATCTGACCCCTTTCAGAGATATCACTTAATCTCTGAATGACTCATCAACTCCAATTTACACCATGAATGTTCTGAAAAAGAAGAGTAATCAGATATGAAAACAAATGGTAAGGGGAAAAAATTAAAATAATTACATCCTAGAAAAGGTACAGACTATCAGATAAACGGAGATTCAAAAAAGACCCAAGTTCAAAAGGTAATGTATTATAGGATAAAAGTAAGATTTCAAAACAGCTGGAAGACTAGTTCCCTGAGCTGTTTTGGGAAGTGGTGGGGAAGCAGGATCTCCTCCTCATTCCTCACATTATATCAAACGCCATGTGGATCCAAGATATAAACATAAAAAAAGAAACCATAAAAGTACTGTTAAAAATATTTAACATTTTAACAATTCTGGATGGAATAAACATTACATAAAATTCAGAAGCCATAAAATAAAAAAAGAGTAACCTCCGTTTGGCTTAAAACACACACTCACACACGCAAATGACAAATGTGCAAGGACATTTCTGCAACAATGTGAGACACAAAAGGCGTGTATGTCTTCATGAACTTTTGCAAAGGAAGGTGAAAGACAAAATAATCCATGAGCGGCATTAGAAGAAAAGATGCCTAACCTTACTCACAATTAGTGAAAATCATTTTTCACCTACTAGACTGAAAAAAGTAAAAATTCCAGGGATGAGAAGTTCAAGGTTACAGAGACCAGGCACCTGAGCTCACAGTGCAATTTTTTACTCACGGGATGGCTGCTTTACCTCCGTGGATCCAAGTCCCGGCAGGAAGAAGGGGGCAGGAAAAAGGCAAAAGGTTCCTATTTCTGCTCAAGTTTGTTCCCTTGAATAAGGCTTCGTGGAAGCCCAATTCTGCTTACATCTCATTTGTGAGAACTGTCCTGTGGCTGTAGGTGGCATATGGGTTAGTGATTTTTTTTTTTAAAAATCTTTCTTTGTATAAAATGCATAAGTGATAAGTATACCACTTATATATTTCACAAATGAACACACCAATGAGGAGCACCCAGATCAAAAAACACAGTGAGAACACCTCTTTATGACTCCTCACGTGCTCCCTTCTCCCAGGCACTAGGGGAGGGCTTTTTAATGGGTACATTCTGTGACCAAAATTAGGGCCATTAGGAAAGAAGTAACCAGCTGTTATGTCTGTCACATCACCATTTCTAATATTTGCCCAAAGGCACTCGTATGCTTAAATCTTCTCCCCAAATGTTTTATTCTCAGGACAAGAAAATTTTGTCTTTTAGAGAGAATGGCTGATATTGACAGTTCCTGTAATTTCGAATTGTGTCACTGAGACCAAGAACACGCTGACCCCGGGCAGGCTGTTGCTGGATGCAGTGAGGTGGTGCCCCTGGCACCCTGACGAGACCCCTGAGTTTGGAGAGGACTGTGATTATGGAGACATCCTAGTGAAACATTAAGGACCCCATGCCATGACTATGATGAATATAGTGAAAGTTTGCAATCCTATTGATATTTTTTAGAAGGAAATCCCAAAATAAAGATAGGTGTGGCTATATCTTGGAACAGAATTAAGAATTTACTCAGTATTCCAAAATACATATTGGAGAGACTATCTTTTCTGTTATGAATATAGGCAACTTTCCTTGGGGTCCCCATCCTACTAAACATAATGAGATTCACCTTGGAGAGAATCCCAGTTTTGTGGGAGGCATCCATCAGCATCCCAGCATCACATGGCATAAGCTAATCCACATGCCATGGAGACTCTGCAAATGCTGTAAATGTGAAGGCTTTCAGGAAAACGAAGCTCATTCAACGTCAGAGAATTCACACTGGAGAAAAACCATGTGCACGTAATGGATGTAAAAACGCTTTTAGACAGCGTTCTGAGCTAATTAGACATCTGGGATTTTATAGCAAGAGGAGCCCTGTGAGCATAATGGATGAGGAAGAACCTTCAATCAGAGTTCCATCCTTAGACAATATCAGCTGATTCATTTGGGACATAAACCGTTAAATGTGATGAATATGGAAAACTATCTAGGGAAGCGTGGAGCGTATTGAACATCAGCTCATTCATCCTAGAGAGAAGCCTATGAGCATAATCAATGGGGAAAATCATTTGGGGGAGAGCTTCGCCCTTTCTCATCACTGGAGAATTCACAGGAAAGAAGCACTCGTTGTAAAGATGGTGGGAGAGCTTTTAGTCAGTAATCAGGCTCATTCATACTGGAGGAAAAAACCTTGATTATGAGAATGAGGAAAAGCCTTTTAGTTCTTTTCCTTATTGGATTTCAGAGAATCCTTAGTGATATATGGGGAAACTTTGGAGGGGGGAATTCAGGATTTATTAAGTATCATATTCAAACATTAATCACATCGAAGTAGGGGCTTAAACTTTGTGCTTCTCTACCCCAAACTTTTCATCCTTTCATCTCTTAGGATTTTTTTTTTTTAAGTATTCAGTACATTTCTGCTGAACAAAGTGATACTGTAGGCGAACATTGGTTAGTTTGGTTTGGGCCTTTGGGAGAGGATTCCATGAAATACATAGAGTGCATAGGGATGCAGTGAGAGGGGCTGTGGCCTAAGGGGCAGAAGCTGGTGGTTACCATTTCTAAAATCATTGCAGCCTGTGGCCTAAGATTATTTTGAGATGGGATATAGGTGGGTGGTTTTCCTCAAGTTTTGAATGTAATGGATTACTTTGTATTTTTAGGACACATTAGGAGATGCTAGTTTATCTGTTTTATAGTTAAAACTAGAAATGTAAAGGGGAAGAACTAGAGTTCTTGACTTCAACTCATTTCATAAGGTCAGGAAGCATCAGTCATGTTTTCCTGTGTTGAAGAAACACAAAACCACACTGTTTGAAGAAAGCCTCGGCTCGTCCTCATCCACTGACTGCTCCTCCAGGCCTGACCCTTTGTGCCCAGACGGGCACTAGAAGCCTTCTAGAAGTCATCCTCTGACTGTATTCACTTTTCGGCTGATTCAGGGCTTGTGCATTTCTTGCTCCTGACTTTGCTCAAAGAAGCCAGGGAGAAAATAGGGAGAGGCAAAGAGACAAAAAGTGAAGAAAGTAGAGAGTGCCCCAAACAAGGAAATGGCACGTCAGGGCACCTCCCTCCTCAGAGGATCTACAGTTCACTTCGTTGGCTACACAGTAACTAGAGGGTGTGGTTTTCTACCAATGTAGTTCCCGCTGTCCTAAGTTTCCTCCACCTGTACATGGACCTTCTGAAACCCTACTGTGGACACTGGCAACCAAGCACCACTCCCCCGCTGCTTCTTCTGTGCGCCTTCATAGCTTTCTAGCCTGTTTGTCAGCTCTGCATCTCCGACATTAAACATCCCCCCATTGCACCCCAGAGAACTGTTTTCTGAACAGCACCATTGGGATCCATTGTGGAAGACTCATGCTTATACAGCTGGAACATCCCTGAATCTTTCTTTAGATGGCTTCTTGTAGACCCCAGGAATAGGGATTAAATGCTAAAATTTCTCTATAGGCAGTGACAATCTCGACTTTTATTTCCTACCACAAAAGCAAGATTTCTAATGTCTAAATCAGCTTGGGTTGATTTTCCATTTGGAGCTGTACCAAGAGTCATGAGGCCCTAGAGAATTGGTGATAGAGAGGTTCAGAGGAGTGCGATACTGGTTAACAATGCCTTTGGCTGCAAGTACCAGAAATCTGCTTTGAAAATAGAGTTAATTTGTGCTTCAGTGAAACTGGAAGTCGGTGGTTCCAGGATAGTATAGTGGCTCAACTTGATAACGTCGCGGACCCAGGTTCTTTGTGTCTGTCTTTTTGGTATGGTGACTTTCCCCTTAGTTTTGTTGCTTTATGACCTCCACGTGGCTGCTACAGCTCCAAGGGCCATGTCTTTAAACACCCATACTGAAAGCAGTTAGAAGGGACAGGCCTCTTCATTCTTCCTTCTTTAATCAGAATGTAAAATTATTTCCAGAAGGTCCCCCAGCCATTTCCTGGTAAATGGTGTTGGCAGAACTAAGTCATGTGTGCGCATTTAAGTCAACTGACAGCAGAGCGAATTGATGAAGTTGCTGCAGCAACACACACAGGAGAGGCGGGGCAGTGAGTCCTATGGGGTGCTTGGGCAGCCTGCCTGGCTTCTCTGCCTGCATCTCACAGACTCCCAGTTTTGTGTGGTTAGTGCCTCCTTTATCCTCTTGCCAAAAACAGGCTATTGTTCCCTGTATTCTAAGTCTGTTTTTAGTTTTCTTCAATCTCCAAGTTTCTTCTTCAGTGTCATTCTGGTCCACATAGTGATCCAGCCAGGCCTTACTTGCCTTCAAGACATTTTTTCACATGCTGCCTATATGGTCTGACTTTTTGGTCCCAATTTTCCCAAAGGGGAATCTGACTGGACTCTTCCTTCTAGTTTGAGTCAGGTGACTTCAAAATATACCTGCTTTAAGGCCTGGGGCAGTGAACTACCCGCCTAAATACATATATATAGGAGGGGCCTAGTGCAGGACCATGTGCTCCAGCACAGTCTGGCAGTGGGAGCTGGACAAAGCAGTTCCCCCAGAAGGGCAGTGGCAGGACAGGTCTAGTGGAGTGGAGAAGAACATGGGCAGTGGGTCCATGTAGCCTGGACAGCATGTAACTGCAAATAAGCTGTTTTACACAGAGAGGGCACATGGGAGAGCATGGTGGCACCACATGCATGAGTAAGAAAGCATCTAGTTGGCAGACAGAACCAAGGTCCCTCCTGACCTACGGCTGCCATTGAACCGTCCCAGCCAGATACAGCTACTTGGGTCATTGAGGCCTAGATATGGATATGGTGAAACCGAAGTAAATCAGTTCTGCTTTGCTCTGCCCGAACACCTACCTTACAGAAGTGAGACTATAATCACAGAATGCTCAGTCTGCTCTGACTCCAGGAGACCCCCAAATTCCTACAGAGAAATTCTAGTGACTGTTAGTGGGTGCTCACTGCCTCCCAAAGATATGGCTTTAATAGGGCTTGGAAGATATCAGTCCCTGCTAGTGGCTCTGAAAGGCCTGACAAGGGATTATAGAAGCAGGACTATAGCCCTGAAACAGAAACAGAAAGTGGACTGGTATTCCAGCAAATGGAATTAAAAATCCTGCAATAGAAAAATGAGAGCCTTTAAAACCTTAACTAATGGGCAAACCTGGACTTGAATCTGCTCTTCTATGTATTAGCTGTATGACCTTGGGCAAGTTACCTAACCTGTGTAGGCCCTATTTCCTGCAATTTTTAACACAAGGATAGAAACATCCGAACTGCACAGTGCGGTGGGGAGGACTCAGTGAGACACTGCATGGGGAGCACTTGCAGAGCAAGCACCAGGTGCATGTGAGCTACTATTGTTAGGGGTGCTTATGCCTTGGCTGGGTGGGTCAGCGGCCCAGTGAGGAGAACCAGTCTGCCAGTGAACATCAAGAGGCTGGCTTGGTTGTTTGGATGGGGACTCTCCTGGTGTCCTCTATGGCAGTGAGTAGGGGATGACATTGGGGATGTATCTTTACCATAAAACACTTCATAGTGCTTTCCTGCTACACTATTTCCTAACGATTTCCTAGAAACTTTGGAACAGTTCCCTAAGAGTGCCAAGGCGAGTCACCTACTCCTCTCAGCCCTGTCTCCTCCAAAAGCCTTCAGCTGATTAGCCATTTTAATCCTCTCTACCTAGTTCTGTAAAATTCTTATTTAGTGGGTGATTTGAGAGGGACCTGGAGAATGAGAGTAAATGACATTCCAGCTATATGCTTCCAAGACGGGAGCACAAAACCCTGGAGACCAGCTGTCCAGGGTCCCAGAGGTGACTGTTCTGCCTTTGGTAAGCAGATGAAGAGGTGAGTGCCCTTCCTGTCTCTCTGTAACACCCAGTGACCTGCTCACATCTTCACTGGGTTCAAGGGTTAGCTGCTTTGAAGCAACCTTGGCTTCGTAAGGACTCTCACCACCCCCATCCTTTCTAACTTAATAGATTTTAAAGAAACTTAGAAGACAGCTCCAAGGCTATATCAAATCCTGAATGTAAACAGAGTTTGTCCCAGAGATTTTGTAGCTAGCAAAAGGCAAGGGACCTTTTCTACATTTTGTGCTGGGAACTCAACTAAGCCAAATGTCAACTAAGCATGTACTTGGGGGTGGAGGGGTGGAGGCTCAGGTAGCACATTTCAGTATATGGATTAATACCTGTTTTCCCTCCCTGAGCCCCTTGTTGCTGGCACCCACAGGAACAATCACCTACTCCCTGCCAGATGAACACTGTGCTGGGCCCTCAGGCAGGTGTCGGGAACAAACTGCTGCCTCAGACATAGTCCTTGTCCTCACAGGGTTCACGTGTAGGGCAGTTCGTGCGTCTGCCATATGTAACCAGCCCACTCCAGTGACAAGCTCTGCAAGAACGCTTTCTGCTTGTTTTCTGAAGTCCTCCCCCGCTTCACACAGGTCACTCCCAGGATTAGCTCAGCACATGGCCATTAGCAATGTCTCTTGGGCAGAGCTGATGGGGACAAAGCATCTGCTACCTCATGGATGGAAAGCAAGGTTAATCTGCCCGGTGGGAGGGGGAGGGGTGACAATAAGGATGCGATCACCTTTCGAGCAACAGTTACTCCAGAGGGGGCAGCTATGTCTTCAGTCAAGGGTACGTGCATCTCCATCCACGACTACCCAGAACCACAGATCTGTCCTCTTCAACTTCACTGTCCACAGTTGCCCGCTGTTACCCATTCACAAATGGCCCCGAGTTTCTCAGTGTTAAGTGTGCCGTGGAGACTACGAAGGCCAAGGCGGGGTTCTTCACAGAGCTTTATGTCTGAGAAGAAAAAGCAGGAGGGTCATGAAGGATTAGAGCGTTACATGAGAATGGGCTTTCTGGGCAGGAGCCTCTAAGGAGCTTGACAGCAGGAGCCTGATGGTAGGTGTGAAGGCTCAGGGAAGCTTCAGGGAAGATAGGGACCTCAGACCAGACTTGGGGGATAGGCAGGATTGGGAGGGAAGGGATGGACTGTATTCTGGGGAAGAACTTCAACCAGAGCAATGGCTACAGGTGCTGAGGATGGTGGCCGGTCATTCCCCTTGAGAAGGAGAGTTCAACCAGTGCTGCTTCTTGTTGCTGTCATTGCAAGAAGTGTGTACTAGCTGCTTCCCATGAAGTGGGGCTTGTGACACTTATTTCCGGTCACCACAGAATGAGACCAGGGTCAAGGCCACACTACCCATACACTCAGCCGTCCTGCTAGAGCAGAACATGGGGGTCACAGTGAGCAGGCTGCTGCTTCTCAGGCCAGGGTCTGGAGACTTTATGCTGATGAAGGGGCGCTGCAGACTCTAAGCCCGAACTTGTTCCACTGACAGGACACACGTGGCTGAACATTTGGGCAGAGTATCAAAGAAACCAGGGAGCAGAGGAAAGCTTATGTTATGAATAAGGGAAAATTTCCATTCATCTCATAATTTACACTACAGAGATTCCCTGTGAATGACCCAGTGTAGGAAAACCCTCAGGCGGAGGTGAGCAGCTACTGGGGAGGAGAAAACCACAGGGAGGGCTGCGATGCAAATAGAGCAGAAGACCTTAGAGCCTAGCCTTCAGGGGGTCACGCAGGAGGAAAGTTACAGCTGCCCAAGTGGAGCTACTGAGAGAGCACACCTCACCTGTCAGCTCGCTGTTCCGGGTTGGGTCTTTTCAAACGTAATGACAGGGAGGGTGATCATTTGAGGAGAAATCAGCCCGTATTCATCACCCTGAGGGTGCTCCAACCTCACAGAACATGGGGCCCACTCACACTGTCAGAGTGGCAGGCTTGTGAGCAGCGTGACACAAAGCGTTCACAGAAGAGAAAAACCGCCACGAAAGGGTGAAGCTACAGATTTTGTTTGAACTTGTACTTTTTGTGCTAGACTGGCTGAGGGAAAGCTGACACCCTGCAGCCACGTCCGGGTGGTCCTTGTGCTGCCCTCCAGGGTCACCTTGTGCTGTGTGGGAGAAGAACCCAGGGCTCAGAACTCACAGTTTCCCCAGGGGATGACAATGTTCCGTCATCATCACTCATCCTTCCAGGTCATACTTCACTTTTTCTGCCCCGTGAGGGTGTGCTGGCACCTGTGCCTGGCCTGTTATCTGGTCCTCCAGTGAGCAGGAGGCCATCTGTCTGTCAACAGGCTGATGACCGCCATTCCACATCTGACAACTGGTCCACACTCCCCAGGGGACACTGCTGTGCTAGGCTCGTTCATTCCACAAATATCTTTTGAGCATCTACTTTGTACCTGGCACTATTATTTGTGCTGGGGGCAGAGGACACTGAAGTAGATGGTGTCAGCAAACAGTGGCGTGGGCAATTGTGTGTGGGGGGGGCGGGGGGGGCACAAATGAGCATTGTCAGGAAAACAGCACCTCTGACATTACAGGGTGTCTGTCGCAAGGTTTCAGAGGGGGGCCTTAGAAAGAGCACTTGGAAGTTCCCTTCCAAGGGAAGACAGCTCCCTACACGCATATTGCTGAGTGGGCCGGTGGAGGAGTCCTCACAGCAACCCTGCAAGCCTGGCCCCTTGTACCAAGTGAGGCACACACAGACAAGGGCAGGTAACTGAACATGGGAGTTGTCTTTCTTTTTTCCCTCATGAACCAAAAGGTTTTCCAAGAGGCTCAGTGAGCAGAATGAGCAAAAATTCAGGACAACAGGAGATTTTTAAGGGAATTGGCAATTTCTGGACTCAAGGGCAAAACATCTTGTTCAGGAAGAACAGCTATGCCTGCGGGATGATTCCCCAGGTGGTGTCCCAGTGCCAGGTGCTGGGCAGCCATGTATGAGCAAACACCCCCATCAAGTGGCCAAAAGAGGTATTGCTACTGGGGTCACCAGGATAGGGTTTCACAGAGGCCTGCCAGGCCTTCTTGGTACTCTAAGCTGGTAGCCAGGTGAAGTTAGAGGCTACCTGTAGTTAGTGGATCCCATGAGATTCCCACCTGAATAATGGTGAAAATATAGGTATGCCCCTAGGGAAAAAAGTGCTGTAAGGACATTTAAATGTTACCAGTGATTCTTTTTAGAGTAGGTGACTATATTCTCTCATTTTATTTATATGTATTTTAAAATTTTCTGTCAGGGACATGCATTACTTTTGTTAATTAGAGAAAAAAAGTATTATATATTTTGAAATAAAAGCTGAAATGGCAGAGAATGGCCCAAGAGGGACTAAGGTGGAGGTCTCTAATATGAGAACTGAGTGGTCTGGCAACAAGCTGCTATCGAGTCCAGCAGCCATGACCTTCCACTCCTGGGAGCACAGGCCTAGCTGGTTACAAAGCCTCACAGAGAAGGCCTATGTTTGGAAACCAGGTTTCCTGAAGGATGACCTCCAGGTTCTAGGAGATCTGGAAGTCTATTTCACACCTTGAGGGTTCTCTCCTGTGGGAGTTCAGAAACTGTGGCATGGGGGTCTCAGCCTGTGTGACTTTTCTGACTTGGAACAAGGGACTCACCTGGCCTGCAGGTCATTTGTCACTTTCATAGCTTCTCTCTCTTCTCTCCTACGCGAAGCTCTTTTCTCAGGGCAGCTGCTCAGCCTTTTTCCTGATTAGTTCCCTGGTATTGGATATGCTAGTCTCAGGTTCTGGAACATTCTGAGGTATCTCCCAGCTTAGGCACCTGCAGAACTTCCCTGCAGACTGCTTGGGTCACCCTTGGGGTCTTCTTTCAGCAATTCCTGATTTTTAGTGAGCTTGTTTTTAGTCCTGATGCCATTATCTGAAGTCATACATAGAAAATAAAAATACTATTTGCTGTGCAAAAAAGGTCATTGCAATAAAATCCATGCTTTCCCTAGGGGCTCAATTACATCAACTACAGCCTTTGATGCAACTATGAAAAATGAGTTTGCAGAGTATTTAATGATCATATATTTTTGTTAAAAAGCAGGTTATAAAGTACTGCATATGTGGTAGAATTACAAATTATTTTTATTTTCTTCTTAAGCATATCTGTATTTTCTAAATGTTCTGTTGTGAACATGTATTACTTTTATAACATAGAAAATCCCTCAAGTCATTGTGAACTTGGTGAGGAGAAGAAAGCAGAGGACCAAGCATAGCTGGGTAACTGCAGGGCAAGTCTGAAAAGCCTGGAAGAATAACTTGACTTCTCTTGGTTGCGCATGGTGTGCGAGCAGTTGAGGAAGCTGCCCCAAGGGGCCAAAGCTAGTGACCTGCAAAGAGGGGCATTTGGGCAGCCCTTAGTGGGTGGCAATGACCGGACACTTGAGTTTAGTGCAGAAAAAGTGAAAGGAAGGAGGTCAGTCAGAGGAAAAAAAGCTGGGCTTGAGGGGACGTTTTGTGTTGGACAAAGTGTCATACATAATAATTTAACAATTTTTACATGTTAGGACTTTGTACTTTATACTTCTCATTTACTTTTTCCTCTATTATTTTGTTTGCTACTTACAGATGAGGAAACAGAGGCCCGGAACTGTTAAAGGAGTTGCCCAAGATCGCAAGCTAGTATGTAATGGAGGCAGCACCCGAATCTCAGTTCAGTGCATGTTCCTTGGCGCCAGTGCTCAGCTACCCAGGGAAGGCTACAAAGACTTGAAACCAGGGAGGCTGCAAACACTAACTGGTAGGCCAACCACTGACTGACTGAATAGCTGCGGGTCAGTGGAGCAGGGGCCAGTGGCCTCTTGTAGGACCAGGTGATAACCATTCAATGTTGGACCCTGAAAAGGTCCTAAGGTGTGGGGGAGATGCTAGGTAGCCAAAGTAGGGACTCAGCAGCAGCTGCTTACCAACCTGTCCAGAAATATTTACTACTTAACAACCATTCACCCTGGTGGATCCCGGATGAATGTCATCTGCCTGATTGCCCCCAACACTGTGTCCCACGGATCCCAACAGTGACAGGAAAATCTAAAAGTCGTCCATTGTGTTATTTTGGTGTGGTAGCTTTGCAATTAAGCCACACCCCAAAGAGAAGGGCCTTGATGCTCCCCTGATGTGTCTGTGGACATGACAACAATCTGTGAAGTCCAACCTTGGTTCCTCATATTCCTGCGAAGATCAGTGGGCACAGCTAGTGTAAAACAGCGACCCCTAGTGGTGTTATTTGGCTTTGCAATAAGCATTTATAGTCCTCTTACAAAAGAAGATACAGCTCTTCCTTGACTGACAGTGGGGTTAGGTCATGATAAACCCACTGCCAGCTGGAAATACCGTTAAGCTGAAAATGCTGACTGGGAATTGTAGGCTGAAGCTGCTGCCAAGCATCACCAGAGCATCACACAGTGGTGCTGACTGAGCGCGTGTATCACACTACTGTGAAGTTGGCAAACCCTAAGTCTTCAGTCAGGGCACATCTGTTCTCAGTTCTCAGAGTTCATAGCAACAGAAGAGTTCATAAAAACAGATGTAAGGGCTGCTCTGCTGTCTTAAGGAAGACACAGGAGCGTGCCCATCCCCTTCACCCTGCCTGTCCCTCCTTGGGTTGGGGTAGATGCCTCATTGGGTCTGTTCTCTTGATTACCAAGCTCCCTGCTTCCCCTGGAGCAGGCCTTGCCCCAACCCACACAAGGTGGCTTGGTCTTCTGGGTTCCCGTCCAGTACTGAGTACAGGCTACATGAAACGGAGCAAAGATAATGTCACTGCCCATAAAGACCCCGGGGAGCCACACCACAGAGTGTGGTTTGCATAAAGTTACCCCACCACAGTTCACAATTGCAATAGTGTGTCCAGTGTCCCTTTAGACAGCACCTGGGATGACTGAGACAAGGGGTTTATTCTCCTGGTGTCCTGCAATGACCTCAGCACCCCTCTGAGTTCCGGACATAAGGTCTCATGCCAGTTTGAGGATCACACTCAGCTCCTAGCACAGACCTATGAGCCGTGATGTTCTGTCCTGCTTTTCTAGACAGGAGGGTCCAGGGAAAAGGCCCCCATCTGCTTCCCCAGGATGCTGCTTCTTACCTGTGGCTGAGAGGGCTAGAGCTCCTAATGTCCACGTTTGAACTGGGCCTCAAATGTTCTCTAGCTGAAGCTGCTGTAGGGGTGTTCTTGTGCTGGTGGTAGAGGTGCCTTTTCCCCCAGAAAACTTCCTGCCTTGGAGACAAAAAAATTGGGAGGTCTGTAGGAAAGGGGTGCTTTTTTTTAAGAAAATTTCTTAAGACTTGCTTTCCTCCTGTGTATTTCCTTTAAAAGCTGTTTTCTACTGATTACAAAGCAACATTTGTTCATCAAAAGACATAATTAAATGTTACACTTATAAAACATCCTAGCCCCTGTATGACCCTACTTTGTAGAGATGACCTAAAGTAAATTTTACTGAGGTAATGTTGACAATTAAAATTTACTGTATTTAAGGTATATGATAATAATTTTAAATTAGATTTTGATTCAAGTTCTTGATATTGTTTAAAAATTAACTTTTTATTATGTTAAAATATAATTTGGATCCATTTATATGAGGAACATGTTTTCTGAATTCTCTCCTAAATGTCTTTATTTCCAAATAGTCCATTCTCTAAAGTCATCAGAACAGCTGAGAAATTCCAGTTTTTATGAATCCAAACTTTCTCTCCCAGTTGATTTCTATAACCTGGAAGTGGCAGACATTCAAATCCTTTTTTAGGACACTTGTGAGTTTTCTATTGCTGCATGACAGATTACCCCAAGACTAGGCTCCTTAAAGCAAAAAACATGCAATATCTCTCAGTTTCTGAGGATGGGATATAAAAGCAGTTGAGCTAGGTGTTTCTAGCTCAGGAAGGTTCACCCTCTAGCTTATGAGGTTGAGGCCAACTTTGGAACTGTATCTCTGGATGTAACCAGTTTGCAAAGAACAGAATGTGGAAGGATAATATCCTCAGGGTAAAAAAAAAAAAAAAATATCCTCAGGGTCCCATGGTTGGTGTCTCAGCACCAAGGTACAGACTATGTGTACAGAGTTAAAGCCCTTACTTCTAAGTTTCCTAAAGGCAGTGGATAAGGCACTCTGGAAGTAGAAAGCTCAGCCAGAAACAAGAAACCTGCACTTAATTCCGTAATGTGGAAAATGTATATACATTTTATCAATAGTTTCTGTAGAGGATGATATAGAAGTTGAGTGGTTTAAATAATGATTTAAATGAAGCATCCCCAGGCAAGCCTGAGCATCAAGAACCTTAGAGAGAAACGACCTAGGAAATCATTGAAAAACTAATCCCCAAAGGTAAAATAGAAGAGTTAAGAAGCACAGAGACAGGGCCTCCCTGATGGCGCAGTGGGTTAAGCAACACACTATGAAGCAAACAGCAGCCACTGCAGCACGAGTTCGATCCCTGCCTCCAGCCAGGGAGGGGACCCACATGGTGCGGCAGACCTCGCCTGCCTCGCCCGCTGCTCCCCTCAGCAGTGTGTTTCAGTCGATCTACCTGTTCTGTTCCCCACTTGTCTCTGGTGAATCCTCTCACCCCCCCATACCTCTGGCCTGTACCCCAGTGCTTGTATACATAAATAAATACATCTTTAAAAAAAAAAAAAGCACAGAGATAACAGTATTGGGTCAGAATAGTTGACTTTAGTTTACTTAGAAGGATCTGTCCCCTCCCTATTTTCACGCATTCATTCTCTCTTCTACCTGCTATCCTGGTTCACTGAGCTCTTTCCTACCTTTTGGCATCAACTCCACCACTCCTCCACTGACTAGGTGGTTCTCCCAGCCCCAGCCCTGTGGCTCAGGACCTGGGTGGGCCAGCAAGAGCTCTAGCACAGCAGCCCCAGAAAGGGGAACTCTCTGTATCTCTCAGGCCTCCACTAGCTGCAGAGCTTCCAGGGACACAACCTCAGGGGGTTGAAAACCTTCTGGTCATAGAACTGTCTGAAGACCCAGTCCTGCCTGGGAGGATGATTCCTCAGGAGCAGGTGTCTTCCCTAGCAGGCGATCCTCTGCGTCCACTTTCAGTGCTAGAATTCTGTCTTGCATTTGAGGAACCTGGGGGCCATCACTCTTTTCATTGCTGTGCTCATTCTTGATCAAGGACCTCCCAAGGAGGTCCACTTGCAGTGAGAGAGATGTTTAAGAGAAACTCCTCTAACTTTTTAATATTTCAGAAACTTTCCATAACACACAAAATACATTGAAAAATAGCAAAACCCCTTGATTATGGATATTTTCAGTCTCACTAAAGAAAATATAATAATGCAATGAACTCTCATGGACCCATCACCCAACTTCAGTAATTATTCATTTTCCCATCATTTTTGTTTCCTCTATGTCCCAATACTTTCTGGTGTATGGAGTGTTTAAAAGTAAATACCAGATTTCATACCTTTCTGATGTATTTCTGGCAAATAAGGATTACAATTACACTTCCAAAAATTTTTGAACAAATATGATAGAGTAGTGGTCTCTCTGTTCCCATTTCCACCTCCATTCTTACAGACATGGGGCCAATCTCCTTTCATCCGCTGTGACTCTCTTTGCCCTCCATGACACTACATATCTTTCAACCAAATCTCAGACATCATTTCACCCACAAAATATGCAGTATGTGTTTCTAAAACTTTTTTCTTTTAAATGCATAACCCCAGTTGCATTATCACAACTAAAACCTTTAAATAGAATTCCTTAATATTTTCAATGTTCACATTTCCCTGATTTTTAAAAATTTCACAGCTGGTTTTTAGACCCACGATCCCAGACAAATCCACGTTTAATTGGTTGATACGTCTCTTCACCTTTAGGCCCACTTCTCTCTTAAAAAAAATTTTTTTTCTTTTATACCTGTAATTTGTTGAAGTACTTCAGTTGTTTGTCCTTAGAACGAAAGGACACCTAACCAGACTGAGCGTCTACCTTGCACTGGGCACTGTGCCTGGTGCTAGAAATAAAGGCCTGGATCCTCGATTTGGGCCAAATAATTGCCTCTAAGTCAAAGACTCGGCCCCTCCTTCTCTAACAGAAGAGGTTAGACTTGATGCTCTTTAAAGGATCCATTCTAAACCACGAGGCTTGCCCTCGGCGCTACGACCCAGGGAACCCTCGCCAAGACCCGGCCAGCGAGGTGTGCGCAGCGGCAGTAAGCGGTTGGGGGCAATACTCGTCTTGACGACGGCCGCCCACTGCTCGGGTGTCCGGAAGCCGAGGTAACGCCGAAGGAGCTCGCCCCAGAAGACGGAAAATCCTCACCATGGGAAGGGCGAGGCGAGCTGCGGCTCTCAGGCCGCTCTGACCACGGTGACAAGCGGTAACGGCAGCCGCTCGGACCTCGCGCCACAGCTCCACCTGGCCAACTACACTTCCCAGAGGCCTCTGCGGCGAGCGGTTACTACGGAGACGGGTCTGGCTTTTCGGCTCAGCGACCTGCGTAACTTGGGTACGCAGGTGACTAAGTGCAGAACAGGCCCTAACACTACGGCTCCAAACCGGCCGGTAGCGCGCCTCTCCACTCAGCCCTTGGTAGTGAGGCTGGCCAGGACCCCGGGAGACGTAGAACTACATTTCCCAGAGGGCTCCGGGAGCACTTCGGTTCCCGGGGCGCAGGTTGGAAAAACTGTAAAGGCCGGGGCCTCCCCGGTGGCGCAGTGGGTTAAGCAACACACTATGAAGCAAACCGCAGCCACTGAAGCACGAGTTCGATCCCTGCTGCCGGCCAGGGAGGGGA
>JAGFMF010011925.1:173996-261148 GCA_019455555.1 Galemys pyrenaicus
GATCTGCCTGTTCTGCTCCCGCTCTCTGTGGTGAATCCTCTCACCTCCCACACCTCTGGCCTGTACCCCAGTGCTTGTACGCATAAATAAATAAATCTTTAAAAAAAAAAAAACTGTAAAGGTCAGTTGTTGCCAAGGAGACTAATCCTGGGGTATTTGGGCTCTGAAACCCCGCAACAGAGGAGGGACAAAGAGGGACAGGGATGGAGAGTGGGAAATAGGGTTCTAAAGCGACTGAAAAGAGCATGTCCCCTCTTTGGTTTTTTGTTTCTACGGACACACAGGGCTAGCGCAAGCGTCGCACAACCCTGGGGGAGATGCACGCGATCGAAGAACTACCAGAAGGTAGTCACTGAATGTCTGTCCCGTCCTTGAGTGCCTGCCTGAAGCTAGGCTTGGGGCGGAGGCGGAATAAGACCTTTCCTTTCCCCTTTTGTGCATTCAAACACAAATTTCACCTCCCAACTACTTACAGAATCGGTTCCTTTCTCTTCACGCCAGCCCTCAGTGCTGATCTCAGATGCTGCACTTCCTGGTTAACCTGCCTCGGGTCTTGTTTCCCAGGTCTATTCATGCGGTCACAAAAGTAATTAATTCTTCAATGGCTGGCAGATCAATCCAGCTCCTTGGCTGGCATGTGTATTTGTTTTTTTTTTAAATTTTTAAAAAATATTTTATTTATGTATACAAGAGCTGGGGTACAGGCCAGAGTCGTGGGAGGTGAGAGGAGTCACCAGAGACAGAGCAGGGAGCAGAATAGGCAGATCGACTGAAACACACTGCTGAGGGGAGCAGCTGGCGAAGCAGGAGAGGTCTGCTGCACCATGTGGGTCCCCTCCCTGGTCGGGGATCGAACTGGCGCTGTTGTGCCATGGATGCGTCACAGAGCGGCACTCGACCCTCTGTGCCACCAGGGAGGCCCTATTTGTTTTTTAAAGAAATGGATTTATGCATACAAGAGCTGGGGTACAGGCCAGAGTCGCAGAGGATTCACCAGAGACAGAGCAAGGAACAGAACAGGCAGACTGACTGAAATACACTGCTGAAGGGAGCACCGGGCAAGGCAAGAGAGGTCTGCTGTGCCATGTGGGTCCCCTCCCTGGCTGGGGATCGAACTCGCGCTGCTGTACAGTGGATACTTAACAGTGCTCAACCCACTGCACCACCAGGGAGGCCCTGGCATGTATATTTGATCTTACTTACTAGTCCCCTCAAACATAAGTACCCTCTTCAGGTGGTTTTTCACCTCACCGACATTTTATTTTTTAAGATTTATTTATGCATATAAAAATGGGGTACAGGTCAGAGGTGCAGGGGAAGAGAGGATTCAGCAGAGACAGAATGGGGAGCAGAACAGGCAGATTGACTGAAATACACTGCTGAGGGGAGCAGTGGGCAAGATAGGGGATGTCTGCTGCACCATGTGGGTAACCTCTCTGGCGGGGCTGCAGTGGCTGCGGATAGCTTTGTAGTGCTGCAACTTTACCCCTTGCACCACCAGGGCGGCCCTGTCACTGATATTTTCAATGCAGATTCTAGCTTCCTGCTTTTTTAACAGTTGCACCAGGAAGCTTCCTGCTTATAACAGTTGCACCAGGAGGAAAAAAGGATGATTTCCAAATGTAGTTTGATTTCCAAAATATTATTGAAGCGTACTTGGAATAGGTTTCTATAAGTAGAAACCAAGTTCCTCACACTCTGAAAAATTTTATTCATCTCAACAAAATATTTCATGATATTGACATGATTACATGTAGGGATTTTCTGGGCCTTGTAAAGTCACATAGGAGATTTTTAGAAGACTCTTGTACCTTTATACTTATCACAAAACTCCAGTAAAACTATAAATGTAAAATAGAGGAGTTATTTTTATTTTATACAACACAGAGTATGTTTAAGATCTATAATTATGCCAGATCTCAAAAGCTGTAAGTGTGGAGTAAATCTGCCCTAAGGCTTTAGAGAAAGGAGACATACTTTTAAAAGCTGTCCAAAACCTTAGATAGGAATGAACTATAGAGTACAGAAAGATAAATGAGGTGTTGCTCACATCAAAGCATCAAGAACTTTCCTTTTGAAGTGGGAATACTTGGCAGACACATTTTCATTGGCTTTTAACTTCGGTAGGAAGAATGGCCCATATCATAAATGTAGAGAATTATTTAACTGATAAAGGGGTTTAGAAGTCACATCAAAAATATGTGATGTTTTTAATGTTCAAAAGCAAAGTGTTTCCTCCCTCATTTAATTTCTTTGGTTTTGGCTTTTTAAGTGTGAATTCCTTCACTACTATTTTTTTTCTAGATTTATTTTACTTATTTATGCACATAGGAACTGGGGTCTAGGCCAGAGGTTGGGGGAGGAGGGTTAGAACATTCACCAGAGACAGAGTGGGGAGCAGAACTGGCAGATCTACCAAAACACACTGCTGAGGGGAGCAGCGGGTGAGACAGGAGAGGTCTGCTGTGCCATGTGGGTCAGTTCCCTGGCCAAGGATAGAACTCATGCACAGTGGTTGGCAATAGCTTGATAGTACTGAAACTAACACCAACAATACCAGAAGGCCCTTCTTCAACTGAAGTCAAGATCTAGAAAAGCATAGTTCAGAGTAATTTTCTTAAGTAGTATAAACACAGTTTAATGACTATCAGCAGTACTGCTTTTAAAATTAATTGCTATACATACATACTAGTTATCAGCAAAACTGCTCTTTTTTTTATTATAAATAATTTAGCTTTCCTAAACAATGCTGGGTATAGACACTGGAGTTACAATATAAGTAAAGAAATCACAGTTCTTATAACAGATAAAGTCTGAGAATACTACCTGGTCATTTGATTGGTTTAAAGAAATATGACCCTAGTTTTTCCTGCAAATTATTTTTGATTAGCTTGACTTCAAAATGGTTATTGGTTATTTATAATAGTTATTTATCCTGCTGTTATTGCTTTACTAGTTTCACTCTCAGAGGGTTACCCTTTCAGACATGTTTACCTGTTGGCTCATTACTGTAAGACATTGGAAAGGACAGAGGCATGGTGTTCAGTTCTGTCGCTGTGGCAACTTCCTGGCATGTCTTGGATTAATCATTGCCACGCCCTCCTCTAAATCTGCCCCTCCTCCATTAATGCCTCAGTGAAAGGCATCTCTGGTAGGCTGAATAAAGGTAGGTCCCAAAGATAATTGATCCTAATTCTTGGAACCTGCAACCATTCCTTTACTTGGAAAAAGTGTCTTTGCAGATGTGATTAAAGATCTTTAGGGAAATTATCCTGGATTATCTGGATGGGTCCTAAATAGAATTGAAAGTGTCTTTTTATAAGAGACTGGCAAAGGGAGTCAGATAGAGGAGAAGGTGATGTGAAGATTGAGTAGAGGTGAGACCATGGTGGCCTTGAAGACTGGAGTGATACAGTCACAAGCCAAGGAGTGATGCAGCCATTGTTACTCTAGTCCTTCCAGCCATCGAGGGGGTTTTCTAAAATGGAGGTCTGACTACATTAATCTGCAGTGAAAAATCCTTCAGTGGCACCTCAATGCCTGTAAGGACCCTCCTCCCACCACACCCCTCTCACACACACTTAGAGTCCCCCAGACAGTCTCACCTACTCAAACGCTCCCTCCCACAATCGCTTAAATTATGCTGAGATGCTGAGTTTCCTGTGAGCAGGCTCTTTCAAGCGTCCGTGGCTTTCATGTGCATTGTCACATCTGTGATAGAAGAAATTGATCTCTCAACCATATGCTAACACATGCACAGCAACAATCCTTTGGGAAATTAGAAAATGATTTTATGAAGTTATAAATCAGTAGGATGAAACGACCAGCAGTCTTATTTTATACTTTCCCCCAAAGGGCTAAAGGTTGAAAGCACTTCCTTTTATTCCACATTCTATATGTTTAGCCCCACATATTTATATCCCAGATCATGTTTTTCCATATCATCAAAATGTACATGTCTGACATATAATGCAGTTTTAAAAAGAACAATGCAGCTCCAAGTGAGTCTTACAAATGCCCAGAATAAAAAAGGAAGTTGTAGAATAGTGAGTCGTTCACTGCTATCTCCACGTTTGTAAGTGATCAGGCTGCAGGCAACAACATTCAGAAAAGTATGGGGCTTCTAGAGATGGGCCTGGGGTTGAGGGACAGGAAAGATGGGAGACTTTGCCGTTGAATGTCCTCTTGTAACTTGGGTATGTGTGGCTTATTAAAATTTAAAACACCTTACTTCAAAGACTTACAAAGGCTCTGACAGTTCATGTAGATGACAACTGCTTGGCTAATTTTTCTTTTTTTTAAAGATTTATTTTTATTTATTTATGCATACAAGGATGAGGTTACAGACCAGAGGTGTGCGTGTTAGGGGAGGGTGAGAGGATTCACCAGAGACAGAGCGAGGAGCAGAATAGGTAGATGTACTGAAATATACTGCTGAGGGGAACAGCAGACAAGACAGGAGAGGTCTGCTGCATCATGTGGATCAGCTCCCTGGCTGGAGAATCGAACTCATGCTGCCGTGGCTGCAGATAGCTTGATAGTGGTGAGACTTAACCTTGTGCTACCAGGGAGGCCCTGGGATAATTTTTTTATTGCACTCTTGGATCATCCTTAAAAATCAGATAAAATCATTTTTGTTTTGAGGTTGTATTTTGCAAGCTCTATGATTATTACTGCAGTTATTATGTAAGGATGATTTTCTTCAGTTCTCGTTAATGTTATTTTGTGTTCCTTGCATGTGTACCAGCTTAGAGCAGGCTGGGGAGCAGAAAGGCTGTCCTTTCTTGCATTGTGATCAAGAATAATCCAGGTAGTTTACTAACAGTTGATGGCCATTCAGTCTAAATTTACCAGGAAATTGTCATTACCTGCAAAAACCTGTCTCTCCAACAGGCTGCCCACAAAGCTATATCTCAGCCCTCCTCACAAGCAGATTTACTCGTCTCTCTTAAGTGTCACCACTTTCCTGCAACTCTCATTTGAAAAGATCTATGATCTATGTTTAACTTTTTAATCCAATTACTATATTTTCAGGTTAATTAAGAATTACAAATATAAATATTGTGTATAAAAAACAGCTCAAGATTATTAAAACAAATTTGCTTATACAATAAGCTACAAACTCACCATATTTGGTTATGTTGAGCATTCAATCTTTTGACCAATTTTACAGATTAGGAGCTGTGACAACAAAACATTTTATTATATGAAGTAATACTTAGGAATTAAATTCCTCTGAGATAATATAAAACTTTTTGGAAGATATATATGTAATGCACCTTCCTATCTGACCTGGTGTCCAGATAGCAAGGATATATAAATCAAAATGAGCTCTTGGAGAAATTAAATACTAATATTCCTCAAAAATATCCTAAGTGAATTTTCACTACTATTCCTAGCAAATTACTCAAAATAATCAATAAATGAATGGATAAACAAAATGTATCTTATCCATACAATGGACTAAGATTTAGCCTTAAAAAGGAAGGACATTCTGACCCACTGTCCGACACAGATGAACTTCTAAGTTACTATGCTCTGTGAAGTGAGACATAAAAGGACCGATTCTGACTGATTCCCCTTATATGACGTTCCTAGTAGAGTCAAATTCATTGAAACAGAGAGTAGACGGGTGAATGCCAGCGGTTAGGGGAGAGAGGATGAAGAGTTAGTGTTTAACAGGTGCAGTTTCAGTTAGGATGGAGAAAGTTCTAGAGAGGGCTGGTGGTGATGGTGCACAATAATGTGAATGTACCTTATGCCCCTGAACTGTACACTTGAAAATGGTCAAACAGTAAATCTTAGGTCATGTACATATTTTACTGTCACTTTAAAAATGGTAACAGCATTGTTAAAATTTTTAAAAATATATTCTAGTGATCAGAGAAACTTCTTGTAGGTTTATAATGAAGATAGCCACTGCTGTTCTTACTATTGTAACAGATATTTTGAAAATAATTCATCTCCCATACCTTTTTTTTAAAAGATTTATTTATTGATGCATACAAGCACTGGGGTACAGGCCAGAGGTACAGGGGGTGAGAGAATCCACCAGACAGAGTGGGGAACAGAACAGGCAGATCCAGATCGACTAAAATACACCACTGAGGGGAGCAGCAGATGAGGCAGGAGAGGTCTGCCTGCGCCATGTGGGTCCCCTTCCCAGCTGGTAGCAGGGACCAAACTTGCGCTGCAGTGGCTGTGGTTTGCTTCTTCGTGCATTGTTTAACCCACTGCGCCACCAGGGAGGGCCCATCTCTCATATTCTTGATTCCCTGAAAGTCACGTTTTTCTCCTAGGAAACCAAGAGTTAAGAACAGCTAGGCCAGCCAGGGCTAGGGGTTAAATGGTACTGCCATCCAGGTCCATTGCATCCTGGAAGGAGGGAAGACACCGCTGGCTTGCAGAAATGAGCAGGACCACCCAGCCAGGATGGGCCAGAGTGAGCCTGGGGACCACAGTCCCATGGGCAAAACCCAGGTCATGGGCCTTACTGGTCTTAGACTTTTTAGGAGATGGCCAGGAGGGTGGCCAGTAACACCTTGACCGAGGTCAGGGAGGAAGCCGGTGGACCTGTTCTTGGCACAGCTTCTCCACTCCAACAAGGACAGACACTGTGTAGGCACCCTGACACCGTCTTAGGAGGAAGGTCGAGGAAGTAGATTGTAACCTTGAATTGATTATTTCTCCCAGAGACTGATCTAAACTGAAAACGTTTGAACTACAAGAGACAGACACAGTTGATTCTTCATTCATGCCACAGACACTGGATTAATACGTGATGAACCATTGCTTCTGGTTCCCTTGAGCCTCTAATCACATTGTCATCTACCATCAATACGTAACCTTGTTTTATGTGTACTTCTGTCTAAAGACACCTACTTAATATGTGTTGTTGATCCAGTGATTTTGAACTCACAGCCAGCAGTGTATAACTCACACTGGCACATCATAGCCATTTTGCTCGTAGGTCACTAGACAGCACTTGGACACTATATCTGGGGGTCATCTGGGAAGGAAGGCTGCAGGAAGTGATTTGTTGACCTAAGCTAGACTCAGCAACTGGAGAATTCCCACCCTCTCTCCTTGGAATATCTGTTTCATTTGCTGTTTCTATGCCTACAAACGGCCCCAGATACAGCCTTGAGAAAATGTGCCATGATGGGTAGTTTTTTGCTGAGAACCTTCTGAACTGTGTTTGTTTGGGCTGAACTAAGGCTTATATAAAAGTGTTGAGCTTTGGTGGTGGGGTGGGGGTTGGGAAGGTATGTAAAACTACTGTCTCACGATCACCCAAGGCAATCTTTGTAAATACGTTCCCTTGCTCATTTAAAACTGCTATCTGTCAATCAAGAGTGTTCCGCAGTTTTCTTCAATTTCTCCTTGGCCTCTGCACACAGGGACTGGTTTCAGATTATATCCAGGAAGCTGGGAAGCTTTCCAAGGAGGTTTTGACACAACAGAAATACTAACACAAAGCACAAAAATGGGAAAATGTGGCACTAAATAGATTAAGGAAACATATCAGCTATCTCGCTGGAACAAGATGGCAGAGTGTCACCTTGTTCAGCCTCAGCTGGGGACATGAGTGGCTATGGTTCAGATTTTGTGCCACTCTGAATACCACGGAGGTTCTGTGATTATTGATTTGGGGGTCACAAATTTCAGCAAGTTCGTGAATTTATAGACAGAATCTATGAATGAGGGTTGATTGTAACTTCGTTTGGCATCACAAATACTCCTGGTCCCCTCATTATCCAGGGAGACGGGAACATGAGATTTAGCCCAATTATAGAAGGTGATGAATCTATGATTTTCTTGCATATCTAAGGTACAGTAGTTATTTGCATACCCAACATACAATTTTTTCTCTTACTTAAAAGAATAGAGTAGAAGCCCTGTGAGGGCAAGGGTTTTTCTGTTTTGTTCATGCTATTTATGGTGAGAAGCTGGAACAGTAATAGCACACAGTAGATGCTCAACAAGTTGGTATTTGCTGAGTGAATTAAGGAATGAAAAACAAATCAATAATCACAGATGAAGCTACTTTTGTATCACTGGGCTATGACAACTATAATTCTACAATTATTATAACGATAAATATGAAAAGGGAAAACTTCAATTTTCCAGCTCTTGGGAGAAGTCTAGAGCAAAGGGATCAGAATTCGACAATAGAATAATCTTAATAAAGGACAGCGAATACATGGTGAGAGCCAACTTCTTGGCTGACTGGTACCTTTCAGCAGGAAATCCTCAGGGTTATGGTGAGAAGAAAACATCAGTAGCTGGATAAGAGCGAGATCTGCCCCGGGAGAGGCTGACCACCTCTGGGATGTGGAGGAGTTCAGATAAAGGTGGTTAGGTGATAATTGACATCTCCTCCCGGTCTCTGCTCTCAGATATTGAGTTGATTATGCTTTTTAAATACTTGATGAATTCCATCCGAATCTCTTCAGGGTCATCCTCAAGATTCGAGTGCACTAGCTTCAGCCTGTTTAAGGGTGGCGCTTAAAAAGTAAAATAAGGCAAATTAGACATAAACTTTGAATAAGGGCCATTTCCAGCCTCAAATGACCAGAAACGTATAGATGCCAATTTGTTTAAACTTTCTAAATTCCCAGTGTAAAGTTGTGTCTTTTTTGACAGAATTTAAGAGGACAGTTTCATCATCGTATTGCCACCTGGCAATAGGATAACCACTCTACAAGCCATTTCCAGGTTGTTCTCACACCACAAAGGAAAAGAATTCTGACTACTGTGAGTTGTTTTCCATGATCACACTGTGATGTGTGTCACATGTTTGCCTTGTCCCTGATAATACCACCGAATGGCTAAAACCAGTTGTCCTCCCCTTAGTGTCTGCCTGCTTTTAGAGTGTCTCTTTCCTGGCCTGGATGGTAAGGCAGAGCATCCAGCCTGGCATTTTGATTTACATGGCGAGAAAAACAAATGCGTAGGTGTAAGGTAATTTAAAATGATCAGGTTTTTCCGCCCTCCCGCCATTGGTGTCGATGATGGACACCTGCGGTCCTGCACGCGTGCCTGATGGCAGGCTCCTCAAGTAGGGTGTGGGCATGCGCAAGTGGGTGCACCTGGGCTGAGACACATGAGGATGCCAGTAGAAAAGAGAAAGGCAGAAGAAGGAGCAGTAGTGGCAGAGGCATGCAAGGCTAGAGAGCCCAGAGAATGAAGATGCACCAAGGGCTAGGAGGCCTGCCAGCCTCCTGGCCCCCAGCGCTCCCCTCCCCCGCCCCATGCCTGCAGTGTACCTGGTTGCCTCTCATGTAAAGATTGATAAAATCCTGAAAAGCCACCGAGAGCTCCAGGCCTCCTCCTTTACCTGTCTGCCAGAATCATTGAGAACCTGCCCGTGCCTTCCTGGCACTACACGAGGACACAGTAGGTGCTTAGTAACTGCTCATAGCTGCTGGTTTCCAGACACAGAGCAATGTACAGAATCTGAAAACATTTAGGACACAAGCAGAAAGAATTCCAGTTTCCTTACACAAAGACAGGTTCCCTTTATCACTTCCTGAGCCCGGTTTGTGATGTGCAATTAACAGGCACTGGGTGTCCTGTAAGAACTGCTGCTGGACAAAGCAGGAATACCACATCTCTATTTCCTTCAGGTGGCTGGGGAGGTCAGCATTGAAGACGATCACCACTCCGTGGGAGTCCTTCATCAAGGCTGGCCAGCAAGACTCGAACCTACAGGGAAAAAAAAGGATTCAGTGGTTCTGATTTCTAATGTGGACTTTAAAAATATTATCTTAGTATTCATGAATGGATGGGTGACTTCTCATTATATCATAACCCAGTCACTAAAGCTTAATGAGCAACGCATGTCACCAAGTAATTGATCAGGTCCCTGGGGCATGCTAGAGCCATGCTGGGCATAAGTCCCCGGTGCCTGGCGGGCAGCAGAGTTCTGAATCATTTGAGGAAACAAACCCTTCTTGAAACGTACTTCTGATCGCCACCGCAATCCCATAGTTCAAATTCACACCCCGTGCCTTTGTTGTTGCTGGTAACATGTGGATTTTCAAATTCCAGGATCCTAAAAATAAAAACAAGAGGAGCACCTCTATTTAGGACACGTTACACTTCGGGTGTGCCACCAAAAACGGGGTGGGTGGTGGAGAGGACTCTCTGGGACACAGATTTGTCAGAGCTCACCTCACTCCTTGGGTTGGGTTATATTCTGTGATGTCAGAGGATTCTGTTAGGAAGTTGGCCAAAACAGTTTTACCGCTCTGTGGACAGGAAGATGATAAAAGATACTTGGTGAAGAGTAGAAAAGTAAATCAGTAATGAGCCCAAAGATAGCTAACTTAGAATAGGCCACCACCATTCCAAGGTGCCAGGGCAGAGGCTGGGTGGACCTGGCTATACTGTGGTGGGACCTAGGGAATAGCGGTTTCATTGCTGGCTCTGCTGCTGGGGGCTTTACCCACAGTGATGGCCCCCACTGGCTCTCAGTTACCCTGAAAACAATGGAAAAAATTTGTTAGTTTGCATCTCCATCCTCACTTGCTTCTATCCTATCTTCAAGAAACCACCATCTGTCGGAGCCCCCCTGGTGGCGTAAGGGGTTAAGCACTGCACTGTGAAGCATCTGTAGCCACTGCAGCACAAGTTCAATCCCCTCAGGAGTGTATTTCAGTCTATCCTCCTGCTCTGCTCCCCACTCTGTCTCTGGTGAGCCTTCCCACCACCCCTCCCACCTCTGGCTTGTACCCCAGTTCTTGTATGCATAAGTAAATAAATAAACTTAAAAAAAAAAAAAGAAACTATCGTCTGTCACAGAAATGAAACTACTGAGGCCCAGAAAGGGGAAGGCAGTTCAAGGTCACAAAGTTCAAAGTCAGAGCTGGGTCCCTGGTCACACAGCACTATTTGCTTCTAGATAATACAATATGCATTTATATGAAAGAAAAGTTAGGGGAAGAGCACTCCTGATTCTTCTACCCAAACAGCCATCTGTCCATCCATCCCATTCCCTCCCCAAGGTAATAACTATGATCTATTTTTCAGATATTAACTATACATTTGCACCATTCATTTCATTTAACAAATGCTGTATATGCCTGAATATAAAACAAGTGTTTTTTTTTTTAACTTCCTCCAAATTATTCCTCAGAAGAACAGAAATCTCTTGCATTTGAGTCCTTATAAAAATCTCTCAAAGCATGTCCTACTCTCTGATTTCCTCTGTTTGGACCCACTCATGACTAGAAGGACCTTAATCAATGCCAGGCTGGGCGCTTGGGACCTAACCCACAGTGGTCATTTGACACAACCAGAAGAAAAAAATAGAAGTGGGGGGAGCTTAACCTGCAGATGTGGCCTCACAGATTGATATCCTTAAAAATAACACAGCAAATGGTTATGTTTATGGAGACTATGAGGATTCATGTGTAGGATAAATGAATAAAATACAATGGCCTGAGGTTATAGGGACAGTTCCTGGAACTGGGATATATTTTCAGGGACAGGGCCATACTCAGATTCAAAAAGTGCTGCATTTAAATCACTAAGATGGTGAACTGTGACAGGTGATTCACAAGTGGTTCTATTTAAAGACAACGCAGGCTCAAAGGTACAGATGAGAAGCTTGAATAAAAAGTGGCAGAAAATGCAAGAATGGAATAAAAACAGCATTTCCAAATTAATATATACCTTAATGTACCTATAAAAGTACATCAATACATAATGCATTATAGAAGTGTATATTTCATCTGTGCCCTTAAGGTTTATAGACATACATACACACACACACACGTGTGTGTGTGTGTGTATGGCCCAATTTACTTAGAGGGGACAGTTCTTATGGGAAATGAATAAATTGCATTAGGCATGCACCTTATGAAGTATATATCTACCTCGTACCACAGGCTGTTGAATAAAGAAGATGAGGCAGTGATAAGTACTGGATAAAAATAGAGCAGGGTGATGTGATAGACACTGAATTGGGTGGTTAGAGAAGGCTGAATAGATAAGGCTTAAATGACAAGCCAACTAAGACTTCAAAGCAGAAGGAATAGCAAAGGTACTGGGGCAGGAAATGGGGACAGCTTGTTAAAGAAATAGAAAGGTTGGTAAGTTGGAAAAGTAATGAGGAAGAGAGAGATATGAATCTGCATAAATATGTCATTTTTATAGAAATGTATTTTGTTGTTGAAGCTGGTGATGAGTACTAGGAATTCCTTGCTTTTTTTCTCCCTTTGTATTTGTTGGAGAGTTTCCATTTAAAAAAGACATCTATGCTTTGCTTTTCATCCAGAGACTGTAAATATCACACTAAAGGGTATGCACGTTTTAGATTTTGATAACCTGATCTCCTATTTTGGAGATGTTAGCAACTTACAGCCTCATCAACAGAATCTAGAATACTCATTTTCCTACAAATATGTTATTAATCTTAACTTTTCTCATCTAGTCTAATGGTGTCATCTTTTTTGTTTTGTGTTCCAGTGAGAGTCTGCACAGCTTCTCATACTTAATTACAATGTATTTCTTGAATGTCTCTGTACAATTTTCTATTGAGTTGTTTTTCTTTACTGATCTTTAAACTTTCCTGTGTTCTAGTAATTCTTTCTTGGTATTACATTTTGCACTTTCCCCAGACTTTAACTTCCCTGCCATTTATTTTGATGTCTTCATTTTTGCGTTGTGCTTATGAAGAGCTCCATATCTCAAGATCAAAAACGTATGTTTCCAGAAATTCATCCACTACAGTGGTAACCTACGAGTGGTCTCTGAGAGAACAGCATGAACAGAATGTAAATTCACAGGTCTTTTCAGGACCTACTGAGCCAAAACTCTGGCGGTTGGACCCAGGAATTTATGTTTTAGCAGTCCTACAGGTGATGCGTTTTGAAGTTGGAGACTATTCATCTATTAGATCCACAGTTTTTCTTACACATTTAGCTCTAGTCTATGAAAATTAGCTTTAGTCTATGTATGGTGTGAAATACACAATGATTTAATCCCCACTACCACCACCTCCCACCCATTAATAGCTGATTTTTCCAAGAACAAATAATATTCTAGTCTTTTCTTGTCCACAGACATACTCCCTAGGCACAACCTCGGTGCAGAGCAAAGAACCGTGAGGTCTAGGATCTGGCTCCATAATGTCCCTCTCTATCTTGGGCTTGGGTCTCAGTAACACCGGGCAGGGGCCAGGGGCGCACAGCGGGTGGGCGCCGTGTGGCAGGGTTCTCACTTCTAGCTGGGCTCCCAGCAGAAGGCATAGCCCCAGGGGCGCCGCGCTCGCCTGGGCCCAGCTCGCAGCCCCGCCTCCGCGCCGGGCTCTGGCCTCACCTCGCAGGGCCCCACGAAGAGGATCTTAGCCTTCAGCATCGCTGACAGTCTCCCGATGGCCTGGAGAGCCCACGATGGCACAGACCCAGGTCGCAGTCTTCTTGGCAGAGCGGAAGTCGCTGCGCAGATCGGGTACCTTTGTTTCCATGGAGACGCGGTACACCGCAGAGGCCGACGGGAGTGGGCGGACCTGGGGTGCCTGAAATGCTGCGGGCTTGCAGCAGGCGGGCTGGGGTTTGGGGCTAGAGGTGGGCGTTTTAGGCGCAGGGAGAGAGGGCAAAGACCCGGGACCCACACTCCTTTCTGAGCCGGGAGGCCTGCACACTCGGGCCACTCTCCTGTGGAGAGACGAGAAATGAAGCTCGGGAGGGAGCAGAATGGGAAGTCCTCACCTCCTTTAACTCTGAAAGTTCAAAGTTGCCACGCAGCTGGTGAGCAAGTGTTGCAATCAGGCATCTGATGCCTTTTCACTCCGCTATGATGTGTCCACCGCGCAAACGGGTTTATCAGATTCCTGGTCCAGATCTTTGGAAAGATCAGGAGGCAAAAATGAGATTCTGGTCTCTATAAAGGGATTTACCCCTCACGGTCATTTGGCTGCTCTGGGAGAAACAAAGGCTAATGTCTTGGCGTACTTGGTTCAGTGTAGTGCAGGTGTCTGGAAGCATTGCTGCTGAGTCATTAGGTCAGCCTGAAATTACAGAACCAGTCCAGAATTTCGGATAAGGCCATGGATTGAAGTGTGTTTGCCCAGAGTGCTGGTATATGCTGCCCCCACAAAGCACTGGAATGACAGGAAGTAGTGAAATAAACCCAATACCAAATCTTACGTAGTCTTTGTATTACTAAAATCTACTATGTGAACTCTAAAGAAGAGATTACCTCAATCTCAAGCCATTATGACTAGACTGGTTCCATAAATAGCTTTTGAACCCCTACTTTAGACAAGGCAGCCTTTCAGTTGTGGGGATGCACCTTATCTCTTGAAGCTTTCATTCCAGGGGAGTAGATAGAAATTAAGTAAACAAGTAATTAAAAACATACAGTCAAGGAGAGACAACTTTAACTAGTGGTGCTATGAATAAAGATAGATCGCCTAGTTGTTAAAGAGTGTGAAGGAGTGAACTTAGGATGGAGCAGTCTAGGCAAACCCTTTGTGCAAGGTGACGTTGAAGCAGAGTGGTGACTGAGGACAGAACTCAAAGAAACCATGTGAAAGACCTGGAAGAATGTTCCAGCTGAACAGCAAGAACAAAGAGGCTGAGGTGGTAATAAACTTGACATGTTCCAAGAGTAGCCCTGAGGGCTGAGGGCCCCTGAGGCCAGTGAAGGAAGAATGTGAGGGAGACAGTTGGAGAGGGTGCTGTTGCAGGGATTTGGCGATAGGAGTCCCCTCAAGCCTGTTTCTGTGTCCTTTTGAAATAATCTCTATCCTTCTGTGAGCTCTTCCTTGATTTTTGGCACCATGTCTTGCTCCCAGCTGGTTATTTTTATTAGTAATGCTTCATAACCATCAAATATTACACACATTCTTTTGTATGTATTAAAAATTGAAAGTTTCAAAAGTTCTATGAACCTCAAAAAGTTGTTCCTTTTCACACCTGGAAAAATTGGGAGTTTTGCCTTCCTTCGCTTTTTGGCATGAAATGTAGCAGTTGGTCTATGGCTGGACTTTGGGAGAACCAGTGCCAGGTGCTTGGGGAGCTGCTGGGTTCAGAAATGGATCTGCACGGTCCATCCCCAGGGAGCTCGTCTAGCTGGAGAGGCCCACCTGTGTGGTGCCATGCACTTTATCAAGGGCCTTCCTGTACTGAGTCTCAAGGTTCAATATTAGAGCTATTACTGAAAGGTCAATGAGTCGTTTTCCTACAGTGACCTCATGGTGCCAGCGGTACCTGAGTCTTTACAACTCCAATTCTCCTTTCTATGGAAAAAAATACCAAGTCTCCTCTGTGTGCAGCTGCTGGGTCTGGAGCCGAGGGGCTTCTTCATCTCCTTTGTGCTATGTCCCTCTTGGAAGGGTTTCATTCATGTTTTGGGTCCACTGGACCTCACTCAAAGCCTGGTACACACTAGGTGCTCAGTAAATGTCACTTTGGTCTCCCTTCTCCCAGTACACATGTAAATGCACACACAGGCACGTGCACACACATACATGTTCATTTACTCTATAAATATTTAGGTTAATTAATGTTCCCTTAGACCTTCCAGGGGACTTTAGCTTTTGTTTCCAGGTGAGAGAAATAAAATGTGACCTGCTTAATGTTTCTTGGATACAGGCACTATATAAATTTGGGATTATTATTGTAGATTATTGAAATACTTTGCTTTATGACTTTCATTTTAATTAGAAGAGGTTGACTTCAGACAACTTAATTCCCAGTCTTTGGTTCTAACGGGAGCAGTCTGACATTGGCAGGGGCCAGGGCTGGATGACCTAAGAGCAATATTTCTCCTGATTTTGTGACTCTTTGCAATAAAATCTCTCACTTAAAAAACCTTAAAGAAATATGTTTGACATATTTCAAATCCTTTCTATAAATTGTTGAAAAGATTTAATAAAACCGCCCATCATAAAATCTTTAATTTGAGTTGACCCTTGATGGTCCCAATTCTTACACATGCAGTTTTTATTACTAAAGAATAAATTGTGGGTTTCCTGTTATTCAGGAAAATAAAAATGCCCTTCAACCACCTCTTCACACAGCAGAGATTTGAATCTATTCAGTTCGACTCTCACAGATAGGAATGATCACCAAATGATCCGTAACCTGGAAATATTTTGTTCTCTGTTAATACAGGCATCCCTTATTATCTTTTTAATAAAAGACTAGCCAGAAATGAGGTTCAGCAAGCTTGGTTTAGGGCACAGTCAATAAAGTAAAATGATTTTTCATCAGTTTCCCTTAGAAAGCCTGAGCTGTGCTCTCAATATAAAAAATATTTCCCAGCAGATTGAAGATAAAACTTTTGGCAAAAACAATCAAGCAGGGATGTGGCTTACCCAGGACCTTTCGTCTTCATCTGGCAATGTCGTGTGCAAAGGTTTTGGGGGAGGCAGTGGTGCGGGGGAAGAGTGCTGGTTTTGGAGTAAGGCAGAATTTGAAATTAGCTGTGTGGTCTTAAAAAGATTACTTAAATTCTTGGGTTTGAGATGGCCGCCATGATTCTCACCTCATGGCATTCCTCCTCTTGTGTATCCCTCCAACACTAAATAGGACTGATCCATATAACCAACTGGCTATTGAGGGTAATTCTGAGCCTGGACCATGAAAAGACATGGTAACCTCTGCCTTTCACTCTCTTTCATCAATGGCTCCAAGGCAAGTAGTTGCCAAGTCACAAGGATACAAGCAGCCCTGGGGAGAGCTCTATGTGGTGAGAAACTGAATTCTCCCTCCTGTCAAGTGGAATCAATCCCCAGCCATGTGGGAGCCATCTTGGAAGCAAGTTCACCATCTTCAGTCAAGCCTGTGGACGACTACAATCTCCTTTTGAGCCAGAACTGCACAGCTAAGCTGTCCTCAAATTCTTGACCTATAGAACTGTGTGAGATAAAACATTTTTATTGTTGCTGTAAGTTGCCAAGCTTGCTAATATTTATTAGTGGGCAATAGATAACTAACACAGAGCCTTAGTTTCCCATCCACTGAAGTGGAGCTTCAAAAACAGTGCAAGGTTGTTAGGAGAATTGAAGGAGATGAGACATAGGAGTAATTTAGTCCAACTCCTGGCACGGTAGGTGGTTGATGTGGTAGCTATGGTTACTGGTAGCCGTCTCAAGCCTTTATAACACATTTGTGATGCTTTTGAGTCACTCCACTCCCCAAATTACGAGTTTCCCCACTAAAATGACTGCACCTTTTGAACACTAAAACTTTATGGTTTTCCTTTGCCTTATTTTTTGAGGAGGGACATTTATATGTTTAATCTATCAGAAATAAATTAATTCCTCTGACTAACATATGATGTATTCCTGCTGAAGTTTCTTTATATGTAGCTATTTCACTCATAGCTGAAGTTAGCTAATTTCCTGCTTTTTCAACTTTAGCTTGATCCAAATGCCATATAAAACATTTGCTTAAAACAAATATTATGTACATTGTATTTGCTACTGTACATTGAATGGGCACCATCAAATTCCAGCTGCAGTTATTACCTTAAGAAGCCGTCATTTCCATGCCTTCCACACTGTTTCTGTGCAAGAGTGAATTAGATCATGTGGGAGAGAGACGTGCTGGCAGTGTCTGGGAACTACCGTGACGTGCCTGTGGATTGCTTGGAAGGTCTGCACCGTGGAATGGCAACTTTCATGTTTTCGTAGAAAGACTGACGTTCAGATTTGGTGCATTGTCCCTTCATGGGTCAGTTCTTAAACTGAAATTTAACCAAATGATTCTAGAACTTTTTTTTGAATAAATGCCACCCTCATATAAAGCTGTTTTAAAATGTAGGCCTTGTTATTGTTCATGTTTGGCGAAGCCAGTAGTAAATCAGATGACCGAGTGTCAGATTGTTGCAGTTCCCAAGAGAAGGGTGCACTTCACCCCTTGGGGGTTATATGGGGAAGCAACAGGGTCAGTCAGGAGGCAGGTGGAGGGGGAGTGGAGAACATGGGCAGGAGACTCTGTTTTCTGCAGTAAGGAATGGCATGTAAGTGCACTAGGATCGTAGTGTTTGAATAACATTGGTGAGTTCTGGGGTGTTGGGTGTCTCTAGTAGCTGGTACCTGGTCCAGGAGTTTTTAGGGCAGGGGGATCTTGGCTCAGAACTTACCAGCCCCATAAAGGGGTGGGGGCATGGTTGGGATCTGGACTTTGGACTCCTTGGTTTGCATGTGAAAGGTGTGCTCAGCAGACTAGCAGTTTATTAGTTGGCTCAAGTGTCCATAGGAATTGAATAGTCCTGGGAGGGGCAGTCTCTCCAGGGTTAGCTCAATCCCAGAGTTAAAACTTCAGAAACACCAGGAAATACAAAGCCCATCACTTAATATTAGTTAACGTAGTATAAAATGTACCTTTTGACTTTCAAGAAAGGGAATTATTTTTATAAATTTTATATTTTACCCCTTGGTATGGATTGAAGGTTGTGTTGTCTTAAGGCCATATATTTAACCCTTTTTCTAATAGGTTGTATCTGGAGATGTAATCATCGTGAGATGGAGCATAGGAAGACTCTTTCAACCCTTTCATGGGAAAGCTGGAATTAGGAAAGCCTTAGCTGGAAGGGGTGCAGGGTCTCCTCTTCCCATGGGGAGGATAGAGGATGCCAGAGCCTGGGGATCCCTGAGCTGGAAGCTGAGTGAGGGAGGAACATGGAAGATAGAAAGTTCAGGAGGCCCCTTGATAAATGGGGTACTTTGATCTACTCACTTTCTTCCATAAAATTCAAGACTAGTTTTGCTTTGCTTGTGTTTATTTGTGTGGGTGCATGTTTTAAAACAGGTAACAAACTAACATAGTTCAAAATAAGAATGTTAGGAAAAGTTAAGTTCTGAGGAATCAATCCTGTTCCTGCCCACCACCTTCCTCACCTTCCCCAGAAAGAGACCACTGTTTTAATTTTTCATGTATTCTTGCATTATTTGCTCATATAAGCAAATATTCATGCGTGATCTTTTTCTCCTTTTATTGCATAGACCATATCATACTCTATACAATCTGTTCAACGTCCTCCTCTTCTTCTTTTAACAATAACAAGCTTGGAGATCTTGCCATATTACAGGGAGAGTGTTCATCGCCTCTTTAACCTCCTCACGGTGTGGTATTTTTGTGCTGGGAGGAGGCGTGCCACTTAATTAACCAGATCCACTTTATGTACACTGGCGCACATTTTGGTGATTTCCAGCTGGATACTATTGTAAGCCTGCAGTGAATCACACTATAGACAGCTCATTTCTGACCTGTGCTGGTGTCTATGTAGGATAAATTCCCACAAGTGGGATTTCTGGGTCAAATGCTAAATGCACTTTCAATGTGAATAAATAGAGTGAACCTGCCCTCTCTCTAGGTTGTGCCATTTTACTTTCCACCATGGGTGACAGCTCCTTTTCCCCTACAGTGCCATGGATAAAGTATATTATAAAGTTGAGTTTTGAAGTTCCCAAGCTGATGATGTGCATACCCTGGGATAGGAATATTTCTGCTGAAAATACTGGCAAACTTCTGTGCGGTGTTTCTTATTTTACTCAACTGGTATTTCATATACAGCCTGCCCAGTGTGTACAGGTGTTCAGACACAGGTGGGTGACCACTTGTCCTCAACAAGAAAGTGTTCTTGGGAGGGGAGGAATAAACTTGACCTTGGAAGGGGATGAACTGAATGTCCTGTTTCTTTCCATCTGATTATCCAGTTTGATGATAAATCTCAGTTTCTTCTTCCCTCTCAATAACACTTACATAATGGGGTCATGTTCTCGATAATTTGGTGGTTGCTTTTCACCAAAGTCACACTTGGATGTCTATGTGCAAATCACCCTTCCATGGGCCAGTATGCTTGTCAACTGAATGCATAAGTTTCCTTTTCCCATGTGAGAGCCACACGGAAGGAAGGCATGCTTGGGTGTGGAGCAGAGCTGCACGGCTTTGGCAGCAGCTCTAGGAGACATGGTTTGAGAAATAATTCCTTTCTCACAGAGCAGCCCAGTAACTCGAGCAGACCCATTTGTTGGCCTTAATCGCATCTGAATTCCCGGTCAGAATCAACCCAAATACAAACAGTGTATTTCCTACCTCACTTCTCTTCAAAGTACTTTACCACCATAATCTAATCAATCTTCAAGGCAAATTTTGGAAGGGAAGATGATTTTCCTCCTGTCCCAGTGCCTGCAGGTCAGGGCTGCACAAGGCAGTGTGACAAGGAGCAGGGGCAGATTTCCTGCTCTCCTCCCTCTCTGGGATCTCCTCTCTGGGAGAGCCCCTGGCTCTGTTGTGGCACCGCCTTATCTCTGATTCAGTCACCTGGTGGAAGCTTGGGGCTGGCGGCCATGTTCCCTGATCTGTGAGCTAAAGGCTTCACCACCGCTGGGAACTCAGGCTTTCTGAACTTTGTCTGACCACTAGCAATGTGACTTGGAGTAACTGTTAAGTCTTGTTTGAGTTTTTATAAAATAGGAGGAGTAGGGCCTCGGTGGTACAAGGGGTTGAGTGTGGCACTATGAAACATCCACAGCCCTGCAGTGCCAGTTTGATCCCCGGTCAGGAAGGGGACCCACATGGCACAGCAGACCTCTCCTGCCTCGCCCCTTGCTCCCCTCAGCAGTGTACTTCGGTCTATCTGCCTGTTCTGTTCCCCACTCTGTCTCTGGTAAATTTTCTCACCCTCCCATACCTCTGGCCTGTACCCCAGGGCTTGTGTGCACAAATAAATAAATCTTTAAAAATAATAGGAGGCGTGATCTGTTTGCTATGGAATCATTGAAGGCTAAGGTAATGTACATAAAAGAGTTTGATACACAGCAGTCAGACATTAATTCATCCAGGCAAAAGAAGCAACCAGCTAATCCAATAACCAATGAATCAACCAACCAACCCAAACAAAGAAGCAAACTAACATCATCATCATCATCACAATAAACAAGAAAATGGTCTGATCCAATCAGTTAGATGCCATCAGGGAAACTACACAAGCCAGACTGGTCGCTGCCCCTGGCTGTGGTCGGAGAGTAGCTGTTCAAGGCAGGAACGGACTGCAAGGAGCTGGGGCTCTGCAACTGGATGACTTGACTTCCGGGTCTGGCCCTTCCTTACCTTATGCAGATGGTAAGAGACTTGTGTTCTGGAAGGAACAGACGTGAGGTCCCCTTGAAAATGGGGCATTGAGGATCAACATCACATGGCTTCTGTCATCAGCCAGTTATAAGGAAAGGCTGAAGAGCTTTGGAAAATTCTGTTTTTGTTCATATGATTTATTTATTTATGCATACAAGAACTGTATACAGGCCAGAGGTGTGTGAGGATGAGGGGATTCACCAGAGACAGAGTGAGGAGCAGAACAGGCAGACTGACTGAAATACACTGCTGAGGGGAGCAGCGGGCGAGGCAGGAGTGGTCTGCTGCGCCATGTGGGTCGGCTCTCTGGCTGGGACTCGAACTCAGTGCTGCAGTAGCTGGCAATAGCTTGATAGTGCTGAGACTTTAACCCCTGTGCTGCCAGGGAGGTCCTCTATTTCTATTTCGTGGAAGGTAGGACCCAGGCCCAGCGGTCATCCCAGGTCTGAATGAAGGCTGTGTGATGTTAGCCCCCAACTCCCCACACTGCCCTGTACTCTATCATGGTGCCATCACCATAGAGGAAAGGAGGTTCCCTGGGGGGCGTCACTGGCTGGTGAGCAGACTGCTCCATCCCAGAGGGAACCACTAATGGGGAGGGAACACACGGCTTCTGCCCCCATTCCGTGTTCTCTTTTACCCTTTTCTCCCCTTCTCTTCCCAGCCCCTTCTTATTAGCTGTTAAAATGGATACATTAAAATAGACACCCATCATTTGCTTCAACAATTATCGAGCATTTTCAATCTCTTATCTACCATCAGCACTTTATTCGGAGTATTTTAAAGCAAATCCCAGCTATCACGTCATTTCACCAGTACATACATGTGTTTAACAGACATGGAATTTTTCAAAAAACATAACCACCATGTCCTTATCACACCTAATAAAACCAGCGATGATTCCTTAACATCATCATTATTCAAGTTTCCCTGATTGTCCCAAAGATATTTTTACAATGAGTCTGTTGAAACCAGGATCGAAACACAGGCCACCCAATGTAGTTGGCTGCTGTTTTTTAAGTCTTTTTAAGACATTGAGAATCTCTCTCTCACTCATTTTTTTACTTTGGAATAATTTTAGGTTTATAGAAATATTACAAAGCTAGTACAGAGAGTTCCCATACCCACTTCATCAGGTTTCCCCTAATGGTCATATTTTACATAACCATGTAGCATGTGTTAAACTAACATCCATACATTATTATTTAACTAATGTCAGAATTTATTCAGATTTCATCAGGATTCCCACCAATATCCTTGCTCTGTTCCAGTATCCAACCCAGGACACCTTCCCTACTGTGTTTGGTCAGTTTCTGTACAGTTCACCTTTTTTCCCTTCATGCCATTGCTATTTGATGAAACCAGGTCAAGGGGCCCCCAAAATGTCATGCACTTGGACTTGGTTGATTGCTTCCTGATTGCTCATGGTGTCATTTAGCTTATTCCTGTCTCCTGTATTTCCTATAAGTTAATGGTGAGAGGTAGAGGGTTGATTAGTTTGCAGTCCCATTTCTTTTTCAGACAGGAGTTTAGGGATGGTGTGGAGTACTTCCTCTCATCATATTATGAGGCATATGTGTCTGGGGGTTCCACTTTCTGTGATTTTTGAGTTCACATTACTTATTACTCTATCTACCACTGCGCCTTTACTAAGAGCAAACGCTCTACTCTGTCTTTGGACTAGTACCTTCTGGAGCTGTCTAATCAACTCTTACAGAGGCAAAGTACTGGAGCTTGTTCACTGGATACTAATCCACTGTCTCCATTAATCTTTCAGCTTTGTTCTTTGTGCCTATGGTCAGAGTTCTGCAAAGTCTCTAGCCTGGTTTCTCAGCCCCAGGAACCTTCCCTGTTCTGCATTCCACAGCGAAATCCTCCTAAAATGCAAACATGATCCATTATTTTCCCTGTTATTTTTATTTTAAAAAAAGATTTACTTTATGGGTCTCCCTGGTGGCGCAGTGGGTTAAGCAACGCACTATGAAGCAAACCACAGCCACTGCAGCATGAGTTCGATCCCTGCCGCCGGCCAGGGAGGGGACCCACATGGCACAGCAGACCTCTCCTGCCCCACCCGCTGCTCTCCTCAGCAGTGTGTTTCGGTCAGTCTGCCTGTTCTGCTCCCCACTCTGTCTCTGGTGAATCCTCTCACCTCCCTGGATTCTGGCCTGTACCCCAGCTCTTGTATGTATAAATAAATATTTATCTATGCATTCAAGAGTTAGGGTGCAGACCAGACTTAGGTGTGGGGGGCGGGGTGAGAAGATTCACCAGAGACAGAGTAGGGAACAGAATAGGCAGATAGACTGAAACACACTGCTGAGAAAGGAGAAGTCTGCTGTGCTATGTGGGTTAGCCCCCTGGCTGGGAATTGAACTCTGCTAATAGCTTCATAGTGCTGAGACTTAACCCCTTTCGCCACCAGGGAGGCCCACTTTTCCCTGTTTAAACACCTTCTTGGGGACTCCATCCACTGTGAAGGGGCCACGTTCCTAGACCAGCCCTGGTGGCCTCACCTCTTGTGTCACCTCTGTCTGCTCAGCACCTCCGTGCCATTCCCTGCATGCTGTGCTCCTTCTGCAAACTCTCCTGACTCCCTCCCCGGCAAACTCCTACTCATCCCAAGGACTTAACGCATGTCGGCCCCTCTGAGACACGTTATGCCCTGTAGGCTGATCTAGCTCTTGGCTCTCTCCTGGAACTTTCTAACCATCTGGTGGATGTTTCCCTCTGCAGGTGTCACAGAGCTTGTGCCTGCGGTCTTACTTATCTTTCTCAGTGTCCTCTGGGTCCTGGACACTGAGCCCTGCACAGTCTCACTTTAGTTCATGCAATAACCACCCATATATGGCTTACTCTGGGATTTGTGTATGTAAAAGGAAGCAGTGAGAGACGATTCTGGAAAGGTAGTTTGAGATCAGTCATGAAAGGCATGGATGCCAGGCCAAGGACAGTTCAGACTATTCTGTAGGCAACTTAGGTATTTGGGGGAGAACAGGTAGGGCAAGGGATGGACCTCCCTGTCTGAGGTTCAGCTCAAAGTGAGGTTTGCTGAAAGCCACTTAAGGATGAGTTGCAGAGAGGATGTGAATTTACAGAATTTGGGCTTCTCTCAACAGGCCTTTTTCAAATATCATATGCCTGAACGTAGATAGGGGTGACTTTTCCTAGTGACCCTGCATGAGAACATTCTTTCTGTATTACAGAGAAGGAAACTGATATCTAGGGAGGTGAAGAAAGGTCCTCAAAGCACTCGGCATAAGTGTCTGAGCTGGATCCTGTGGGGTCTGAAGGTTCGCTGGAGGGTGGAGAGGAGGCAGAGGGGAAAGCAGGGAGAAGCTGACAGAACAAGCTGGCACCATCTGAGAAGGATCCACAGCAGGTGGGTGGAGCCTCTGGGGAGGCCCAGAAGTTGCTGCTGCTGCACCGAGCGCCTCTCCATGGCTGAGTGCCCCTGGGTGCCTCTGCGAGGGCGCCAAGAACCCACCAAAAGCACGTCCACATGGAACAGACATCTGCACAGGTTTGAAATAAAACGTGTTACTTACTCTGTCTTCCTCCTCCCCATAAGATTTTGATTAAGTTGACAGGTCTCCTGGTCACCACCAACGCCTTCGCTTTCATAATGCTTGAATTTTAAAATCCTTGAAGTGATTTTTGGCTCTCTCTAGTATGAAAAGATTTCCCCCCAAAGCCTTCAGTTATGCAGTCATCCATTTTTCCAATCAAAAGCAACTCTGTGGGACTTTCATGGTCTTTATTAATGACTCTATAATGAGAGTCCACTCTAACTGCTTTATCTGCGCCCCCCCCCCCCTTTCCTGGCTTCTCCATGAAGGGCTTATCTAGAACTTGTTTCAGCTTCAAACAGACACTTCATAATAGTAAATTGCTGTATGTTTTTATCAAGTGGAACAGCCTATTCATCCTCCTTCTTCGGGTCTCAGTACCACTGCAAAGCCCCCTTAGGGGACGCGGCCTGCCTTCCTCTCTGGTTTTCAGCAAAACATGCCTTCCAAGAAGCCTGGGGGAGGTGACTTGGATTATATACAGCAAAGACCTCCCGGGTACATCCTTATACGATGACGGTCATCTGGAGACTTTTGAGGTTTATGAGGTTTTCTGGAGCCTTTGGCTTAAAGATCGCACCTTACCGTCCTCTCTTAAATGCTAGCCTCAATGATTTTGGCTAGAAAAGTGCGTGGGGCCAGCTTTCCTGCGGTCCTGCTTGGAATGAATGGCAAGTTCCTTCTTTGCTCTGGTCCGCTACAGGACCCACCTGACAATTTCATTTGTGGTTCCTTCCCTTTCTTTGTCACATACAAGAAATAAGAGCACACAGTAAACTGGTGTGTTGTTCCCAGAGCTTTAATGAATTATCTTCCAGATGCCACTCTCATAGGGCAGTTTGGCCCCAGCAATTTTTTTAAAAAGATTTATTTATTTATGCATACAAGAGCTGGGGTACAGGCCAGAGTTGTGGGAGGTGAGAGGATTCACCAGAGACAGAGTGGGGAGAAGAAGAGGCAGATGGGCTGACACTGCTGAGGGGCTCAGCGGGCGAGGCAGGAGAGGTCTGCTGTGCCATGTGGGTCCCCTCCCCGGCTGGAGGCAGGAATCAAACTTGTGCTGCAGTGGCTGCTTTTTGCTTCACAGTGCATTGCTTAACCCACTGCGCCACCAGGGGAGGCCCCTGGCCCTCTTTGCTCTTTTATTTTCATGGGGACTTGAGAGAATAAACTAAGATTCATTGACTTACTGAAATATCCAGCTAGCACATAGTAAGTTTTGACTCAGTATGAGGCTGTTAGGCACAGGGAGGCAGACATGAGTGGGAAATTACCCTTGATCTAACAGTATGCAATGTGTTGTAGGTAAGATGGCAAACTTGCAAAGAAATAAGCCAGCAAGGGTGAACTGTGGTGGACTAGCAGGGTTGAGGAAAGGCTCTGGGAGCATAATGTGGGCATTAACCTTAGAGGAGTTGCTGAAGAACTGGATCCTGAAGACGCCTTGCCAGGAGGAGACAGAGTGAGGGTGGAAGGTGTCTCCATCTGTTTGGACTTCAATTTAAAAAAAATCACAAGCTTGGAGGGCTTATAAACATCATAAATTTATTTTCTATAGTTTTGGGCGTTGGAAATCCAAGGTCAAGGTGCATGCAGGTTTGGTGTCTAGAGAGCCTGCTTCCTGGTTCATGGATTATCCTCTGCTCCATGTGTCCTCACATGGTGGGAGGGGCCAGGGAGCTCTGTGGGTTTGTAATCCCATTCATGAAACCACACCTCGTAATCATTTCTCAAAGTCCCCACCTCCAAATGTCATCACAATGGAGGGTAGGAATTCAACATAAGATTTTTCAGAGGGGGGGATATAAGCATCAGTATACAACAGAGAACATTCCAGACAGGAGCAGTCTGTGCAAGGTGATGCGACAGAAAGGATCTCGGCTCCTTGAGGGAATTCGAGTGTTGCTGTGTGACTGGACTGGTCTCTCCTGCTCAGAGCTCGTTGGCCAAAATGAACCACATGGTCTTAGCTGCGAGGGAGGCAAGTGGGGTCTTTTCTGTGCTCAAAATAGATAGGAGAGTCAGTAAGTCTAATACTTACTCATGACTATTTGGGGAAATTCTAAAGTTGATTAGATGTCCTTCCTGCCCCTACAGTCTAGAATCAGAGCCATTGATAGGCATTCTGCTTAGTTACAACTTACTTACAGTGTAATTGCAACTTTGACTAAGTGTTACTCCACTCTCTGCTTAGATTTCTCTAATGATGGGGGACTCACTCCCAAACCCCTTATGTAGTTAAATCCAACTGGATAACCTATTACAAAATCTTCCTTCTATTCAGCTGACATCTCCCACCCATTGGTCCCCAACTTATCTTTAGGACTCAGAGAATCAGTTTAATTCTTTGACTTAGAAGATCTGGACCACTTTCCCCCAGCCCTTCTCTGAAACCCACATCCCTACCCAGAGAAGAGGCTCTCTTCTCTATTCATGGTTGGTTTGTTTTTAATATTAATTCTCACTGTAGGAGCCATAGGTGCTGAGTACACAATAGGGCAGTGTAGGGGATGTGGAGAGCTGTGAGGGTTGGGGAGAAGCCCTGTTAGATCCCCCACCACAGAACCCCATGCAGGTCATTTTGGGGAGGAAATGTGGATTCATTGTGTCTAAACCCTGTCCCAGGGTAAAGTCTGTAAGGCAACTGCATGTTGCCTCTTTACTTATAGCTTTAGTCCTCCGCAATGAACGAATATGCTCCCCCCTCAATATCTTAAAATCCTAATCCCTGATGTGATGCTGTTAGGAGATGAGGCTTTGGGAGGTGCTTGGGTCGTGAAGGTGGAACCCTCATGCATGGGATTAGTTGCCCTTGTAGAACAGACCCCACAGAGCCTCCTCCCCCTGCCACGTGTGGGTACAGTGGGAAGAGAGCTGTCTAGGAGCCAGGTGGCCGGCTCTCACCAAACTGAATCTGCTGCGTCCTGGACTTGCAGTCTCCAGAGCTGTAAGAAATAGGTGTCTCTTGTTTGCAAACTGCCCCCAACACCACCCCATCTATGTTGTTCTCTTATAGCAGCCTGCGTAGACTAAGACACCCCTTTCTTCATTTAGCACCAAGTGATCACGCTAGCAACAAGATTCTGTTACTAACAAATGCTCCCAGGGAAACTTTTATTGGGTAGTAGCGATTTTAGCAAGCAAACGTCACTGTATTTAAGTTGGGCTTTTCGGCGTTGGCAACTGGGAGGGGGCGCTATATTTCTTCATGTTTTTTAGATTTTGCTTTTGACACTTTTTTCCCTTTTCCAGCTTTTGTATTAGATCATGGGCTATTGTGGCAGCGTCCAGTTTGCTGCCTTCTGGGCATCTATTTCACAGCTGATATTGGGGGCACTAGGTAGGCTTACAGGTAGGTATGCTGAGCAAAGCAGTGCTCCCTTTTATAGGACAGCAGTGGAATTTGGGGGATAGCAAGGCAAGGAAGAAAACTCAGCATCACCGTAACATCCATGTTTTGCTCTGGTTACGCACAGAAAGCCTGGAGCAGGACAAAGAAGCCCTTTTGTTGTGGCCATTCTGCTACCTTGGGTTGACTGCAGCCACTTCTGCTCTGTCCCAGGATCCAGAACAGCTGGGAGCTTGGGCTGCTAGAGAGATCAGCTTGAAATCCATCCTGTTCCTACCATCGCCTCCCTGAACTTCTGGGAGAACTGCAGAATCCATGTCCTATAGGGCAATCGAGGGGAGGGGGAGATTTCTGTTTTAGATTAACAGGAGGATTTATCATGCCAGGTCAATATTTACCTTGGCTTCAGCTTGGTGAGTATTTACTTCTCTGTTCAGTGGCTCTCTCTGCTGACTTCAGCAGAAGCAAAGATCTGCTTTCTGTCTGCTGAAGAGGATGCTGACTGATATTTTCTTATCAGAAAGTTCTGGAAACATAGTTGTGGGGGAGTCCACTTCTCCAGTATAACGGTGGTGGGGGGTTGTCTTTTCCACTAAGTAATCTGATCCCTCTTTGTACAAACAGCCTTTGAACTTACAGAACTGGGAACATACAAGATCCTGGACAAATCACTTCTCTCCTCTCCTCATCTGGAAAATGGGGAATATTGAGAACCTCTGACTGTCCAAGTCAGAGCTGTGAGCCTTTGGGGGAGCTAAGGGCTCAACAGAACCCCACAGGCTGGTATTAGTCTGGTTTCCATTTCAGCAGCTCCAGGGTTATGTGATTGGCGAAGGTCACCAAGGAGGCAGGAGGAAGGGGCCTGCGCAAGCTGGTGCCAACACTATGTCTTTACCGCTTGATTTCTTGGATTCTGTGTCATCAGCCTCTCCTGAATGTTCTCACATGTCCGGAGAGGGCTGTGGGCACAATTGTGAGACACAGAGATGAGTGCAGCACAGAGACTGACCGCCAGGGTGGCTAAGGTCTGAAACTTAAGAAATGCACTGGATCTTCCAAGCTCTTTATTTCAGGGCTGTTCAAACTGTTCCCTTTGCCTCCCATCAAGACGGTGCTTGAACTTGCGAAGTAACACAAATTGCACATTTCACTCAATCATATTCCCATATAGACTTTACAGTAAAGTTTTGTTTTAAATCATTGACTACAGAGTGCGATGTACCAGGGTTATGTGAAGAATTCATTGGATTAGGTGCTGCTGTTATTCTGACTTTACAAATGAGGATGCTCAGAGAGGTTAGGCAGCCTGTTCGAGGTGGCACGGTGGTATTTGTGGGTGTTGGCTCCACAGGTGTTCCCTGGGGGTATGCTGATGAGAATGTGATATCACACAATCTTTAATTCTTCTTCACTCCCCTGGGCACACTGCAGGGTGGGGATGTGTGTGCCGCTGCTGGAAATCTTGCCTACTAAACTTGGGTATATCCACAACTACCTTGGAGATGGGAGTGGAGAGGAAGGGTAAAGGGAATTATAAGCCAGGCTCGAAAGGTCTTTGGAGGTAAGCCAGCCCACTCTTGATTTTCTATATGGAGATGCTGGGGAGGACCAGCAACGGGAGCCGTTGACTTCAGCTCACCCAGCAAGTCAGCGAGGGAGCCAGGGCGCGTCTAGGGCTCTGGGTCTTGGTCAGATGGCTGATACCACATTTCTCTTCTTGACCTTGTGCAATTTTCTCTTTTTACCCTCACCATCCAAATGGAACCCCTGCTTCTTTGCAGTCCACTTATTAAGACTGCTTGCTCTTTTTAAGGAAAAAAAGGTAATTTTCATGCCTCCCTCAAAAAATAGTGTTAGTACTGGGAGGGTGAGGACCTTATCATTTGCTTCCTGAACACCTTTGCTGTTCATGGGCCTGGAGGTAAAGATATGCTGGGAGAACTGCCTCAGTCTTGAGGTTTCTGGGATGTGTTCATTCTTTGCCTAAAGTTTCCCATCTTAAAAGAACCCTGCAGTCTGTGAAGTGGTTAGCTCTTCCTCTTCTCCTTTCTCCTTCACCCCTCTAGCTTGGGTGTAGCCTGTGGCACTGGAAAAAGGAGCATAAGATAAAACTCAGCTCTTGTTCCCTTACTATAATGCTTGCAGCATAAAGCCAATTTACAGCAACATGGAATTTCTCTGGTCTTTAAGATCTCATTATGCGAGTAAAGGAGGGGAAGGAGGAAGACAGAATGCTTACAGATTCCTTGGGGGGATGACCTCATCATTTATTGGATGTTGGCTAACCGCCCAAGGAGCACAGTTGAGATTCCTTTTGGGGAAGCACTGAAAGTCCCCTGATAATTGAATCTTTTGGGCCTTGAGAGAGGGATGGAGGGCAAGATGCAGGAAGTGGCCTGAGTTTCAAATTACATTTATTATTATGGGCTGTCCACTTTGAGATGGATTCTATGCATCTTGTGCCCTCAATAGAGACTAGGAAAGCATGGAAGTTCCATTAAAAAGACCATGGCAGGACTTGAGGGTATTGAGTGGATAAGGATGGTGGTTTGGGCAGGGGAAGAAGTGGGCTGGAGAGGAGACACCGGATATACACTGGAGGCTGCACACTGGATCTGTTCATATGGGTATATACAGGGCTATGTGAGTCAGAGGGAAAAGCCAAGAGCAGTCACTTCACATTTTCAACAGCATCTTTCTATATTCCTCTCACAACAATTATCTTGCAAAATGCATTGCAATCCATTATGCACTTCCATACTGGATGGCTTCTCTCCAGTCCCAGTAGGCATTTTACAGACTAGGAGCTCCTGCCTTTTGCAGAACAAAACCAGAGATTCAAGGCTTCTGCCAGGCCCTGGAATGCTTTTCCAAGAAAAAGAAAAAGACCCCAAGCTGGGGAGTGGGGCACAGGCTGGATTTCAGGTCCTACCTGGGCCTTGTCAGGGTATAATGCAGTGGGCCTCCTGAAGCCCAGAAAAGACCAATTTGGGTGCAAGCTGGGGATGAGACTCAGCGTTCACATCTGCAAAAGGGGGCACTGTATTACATCTTCCCCCAGCTCCTTTCCAGATAGGCTGCCTTAGGATTCTGGGATGGCTTCTCACCTCCAATGTTTCATTAGTTCCCAGCTACTTCTTACTCTGGAGACACAGAGGGCAGGTAGGGGCTAGAAGCAGAAGGTGGAGAGGGTTCTGCGGAAAGAGGGTCTGGCCTAGGAACCTGTATGTAATTTTCTGGTTTAACTTTTTTGAGCCTCCGTTTCCACCTATGAAAAAGGGGAACGTTGCCCCTTATATTAGAAGGTAGTGTGGTGCGATGAAACATTATCCAGGCGAAATTGCTAGTAGAGTGCGCATGCAACAAGCCTTTGAGGAGCCCAAGAGGTTTTGAGAAGATTTGAGAATGTGTGTGCGGGGGACCCAGGCGCAAAGTCCAGCTTGAGGGCCGCTCGGCTTCGGGGACCCTCAGCAGATCTCGAACCCCAGTTCCAAAACCACTGCCTCCTCCTCGGCCCCGGACGGTCGAGGGTTAAAGAAAAAGCCCCACGCCCCCTTTGACGGCGCTGAGCCCACCTCGCCGAATTCGAAAAGGCCGCCCAGGAGAGGCGTGGGCGCCCCCCAGACACTTCCAGCTCGGACCCGGGTTCTGCTCGCTCGCCCGCGCGCTCGCTCTGTCCCGGCGGGACCGCGGGTTCGGTCCGGCCGCGTGCACTCCCGTCCGTCCCTCTGCCCGGGACTCCGGGTCCCCGCGGGCGGCCGCGCAAAATGAAGCTGGCTCTCCTCCTGCCCTGGGCGTGCTGCTGCCTCAGCGGGTCGGCGCTGGCCACCGGCTTCCTCTACCCCTTCCCGGCCGCAGCCCTGCAGCAGCACGGCTACCCCGATGCCGGCGCCGGCTCCCCGGGCAGCGGCTACGGGAGCCGCCGGTGAGTAGCGAGGGGCGGCGGGGCCTGCGGGCGCAGGGCGGTCGGGGGCTGCGGCGGTCGAGGGCTGGGTCTGGGGAGAGGGGCCGACTGGGCTAGGGGCGCGGGGCTCAGGAGACTGGGGGCCTTCGGGTCTGGGGACGCCGGGCTCTCGGGGGCGGGAGACGCGGGGCGGGGACGGTTTGCGGACTAAGGCGGAGGGGCCGGGGGGGGGGGTCGGGGGCTGGAGGCACCAACGGCGAGGTGGGGTGGGGGAGGGGGCGTGGGGCGGAGGGACCGACGGTGCCGGCTGGGGCTTCGGTGGTCGGGAGCGCTCCTACTCTCTTCCTTTCCTTTTTCTCCCGACTTCGCTCCTTCGGCGGCTCAGACCTGGGGGTGTGCGCGCGCGCGCGCGTGGGTCTTTGGGGGTGCGGGGGCTCTGTGGCTCAATCCTCGGGCGTTTACGGCTCACGTGGCTTCACTGAGCTCACCTGCGCGGCCGCGGCTTTGTGTTGGCGAGCAGGTTCCGCAGTTGCCGAGGCCGTGCGTCCCAGACCCGGCCTCTCCCGCTGGTCGCCCGGGGACACCGAAGGGGCGATTTCGTGCGGCCTTAGGGGCTGGGGTGGCGGAAGAACCTTGGCTGCAGCCCCCGGCACCTGGGAACGAGGAGCGGGTGGGGTCGAAAAAGCCGCGGGGTTACGGAGCTCAAGGCGCCCTGACCCATCGCGGCCTCCTATCCGCCGGCAGGTGGCGCCCTGGCCGCCCCCGGATGGTCTGAGCAAGCGTTTCCTCACCCCGAATCGAAATCCCCCAGAGAAAGTGTGAGCACTCAAGCAAAAGTTTTCAAACGCCCCGTTTGTGCAACTCATTCGAATTTTGCTTTTTCCAAATTAATAGCAATTACCACTGCTCGCTGGAGCACACAGCCTGCATTCGTGTCAGTCACCTCTTTGGATCCTAAAACCACCTCAGCCTCTTGGCTTAAAATGAGGAAACTGAGGCCCAGAGGAAGGTCCCCAGTCGGTGGCAACTCAGGGCTGACCTTCTCTGTCTTCTTACTCCGAATCCTGTGCTCCCGAAGCCACACTCTGCTGATCCCTGCGTAGAAAGGAAGACCCCAGTTCTTTCTCTTTGATAGTTACCAAGTCTGGGCAGGTGACCAAAGGGACCTGACAGTGTCCTACAGCCCAGAGACAGCCATATTCTGTGCTGGGAAGAACATGCACTTAATGGTTGGGTAGGCGAGTCTCAGAATAGCATAAAACTGTTTCTGGAAAACTTTTATTTTCTTCACTTTGTTTGGAAATACTTTCCCAAGGCTTCTATTAGTTTTATTCTCCAAACACCCACAGTAGTGTGGTCTCTGCTCACTTCCATATGAGAATGTATAAAAAATAAGCTTTTCAAGTTGCAGAATGATATGTATAGCATGATCTCATTTATGGAAAAAAAAAAAAGTCTTTCCTATAACTGCCCAGCAAAAAATTTGTAGGAAGCCATTTGTAGCATTTGTAGCCATTACCTATCTGAAGAGACCAGAGCAGAGTAAAGAGGTCCCTGTTTTTCCCTCTGTCGCTTGCATCTGGTTTGCATGCTTTACAAGGGGTGTGTGTTCATGGATTAATTTTATAATTGAGGAGTGTGGGAAGGGTAAAACTACAGTGGGGAGTATGCCTGCTGAGGGGGAGCTAGCCGTGGAGTTCTTGTAGGCAGCCAGTGAGGGGGGCAGGGGTCCTGGTGTTTGGGGAGCTAGAGATGTGCACCTCTGTAAAAACTTGGAGGAGATTGCTTTAGCACAAATAAAAAGATAACTGTGATAACCTTCCAGAACTCTTTCTACCAAGGTGGGAGTAGGGAGAAGTTATGATCTGGATGAATTTGTGGAAAATGGATTCCTGACTAGGACAGATTGTGGGAGGAGGTAGGTGAGAAGGTTTGGGGCGGGATCCACACTGCTAAATAAAATGGATTCCATCATCAACTTAGACAGACATACTCTGCTAATGACCTGGGGGACCGGGCTTGGGTTTTGAACTCTTGGCTCCTTGAGTTTTCCATGGGACTCGGTGCCGGGAAAACCAGCCTTCACTTCCCTTTCGTCTCACCTAATGCCTCGCCTCTGGTGGGGTCTCATGCACACAGTGTGACTTGAGCTCCATCCCAGTCCCTCCCATCTGCAACAGCTGTCACTTGGTGGTCTGGGTATGTGCAGCTCTTGGGAAGAACATTCCAGGTTCCTGAGTAGCTGCACTTTGTCTACAGGGGGGCTGTGGGCTCCGGGGGTCATGCCCCCTCAGCTCCAGTCCCCTCACTCTGTGGAGAGGGGTGTGGCTGGAGGGGAGCTCTCAAAAGCACCCAGTTAAGGTAGGGGTTCCTCTCGCTAGGACTTGCCTCAGTCCTGTTCACTGTCCGCTCTGGAGGGAGATGGAGAGTGTGTCTCAGGGAGGCACAAGGGCCTGTGCTCAGACCCTTAAATGGCCCCAGCCCAGGAGGCTGCATCACAGTGACTGAGGTCAACTGTCAGTGCCCAGTGTCCCCTGCTAGTTGCTCCCCCAGTACCTGCCCTCCTCTCCCTGTTGACGGTGAGCTCGGGGCACAGCACCCACCTGCTTGGGGCCAGGCCAAGCTCAGAACAGAGGTGCTTGTGCTGCTGGTTGTGTTGAGCCGGGTGAGTTACGTCCACCTGGGCCCGTTCAGTGTCTGGACTCGCGGTCCTGGCGGCAGTGGTCAGGCGGACCCCTGGACATAGGGACCCTTGTCCTAGTGGCAAGGGACGGGCATGGAGACAGGACAGACTCCGCGCTGCTCACGCTTAAGGGTTGTTTCTGCCCTTTAGGAACACGGCTTTATTCTGACCAGATGTGCAGGGTTTTTAACCCATTTCCAGATTATTCTACGAAGTGATGGATGGAATTCAGAGCTTGCGACTGCTTTGTTTTCCGTTTAGAAACTCTGGCAAGTCTGCATTAGAGAGGCTCTGATCCCTGATGTGACCCTGCTGGGTCCTAGCTCTTCCCCCCTTGCCTCCCTCTCCCCCTTCTTCACCCCATCTCTCTCCCTCCCCCTCTCCCTAGCCTCATGTCTTCCCAGGCTGCCAGCTTTGGGGCCTTGACCAGGAGGGTCGCCCGCTTGGGGTTTCGTGCTCTGCATTTACCACCTTGACCTTCCCGGAGTCCTTGGAATGTGCTTGAAGTGCAGTCTGGGGGTCAGTGGCGCAGAGTCCCGGACTGGAGCCTCAGCTGTTCACCCCCATGCGCCCACACCCCAGCCCACCTAACCTCTCCGCTCCATTTCTGCTCTGTGGCTGCTGCTCTGCATGCAGGTGGGGTCTGGCGCTGGGCTCAGGACCTGGGGGGACAATGAGGTTCTCACAGGGTTGTTGTTCCCTGCAGGATGGTGGCCCCTTCGGGGCGGAGATGGCTCCCTTGCCTTCCTGCCCTCCCAGGTGCACTGTGCTTTGGCTCCTGCTGTGGGAAGGGTGGCCCGGGGCACACGTGTGCACCCCAGAGGCAGGCAGGCTCTGGGGGTACCCGTGAGGGTCTGCACTTGTCCCTGAACCCCCTCACCCCTTGCCCGAGGGACACACGTGAAATAGTCAACAAATGACAGGTTGCGAGAAGGGGGGAGAGCTCTGTATTTCAGTGCTTCTAATGCATGCCTCCTTAGCTTTTTGAATGAGGAATCCCCACAGTTTCATTTTGCATTGTGACCCACAAGTTATTTAGCTGATCTTGCTCCCCTAATGTCGATGCAGCGTCGCCTAAACAGCAGGGTTCTCCCCAGGATGAACTGGGGAGATGAAGAATTAGATCTGCAGGCCAAAACGTGACTCGGGAAGTCCAGGGTCCGGAGATTGTATTTTAATGGCCTCCCCAGGTGGTTTCTCTCTGCAGCCAGGTTTAGGAAGCCTTGAGATTCTTTCATCAAGACCCATAAGAAATCTCTTATATATGGGACAGGGTGTGTGTGTGCCTGCACACACACACGCACTCAGACACAAGCCTCGAAACAAGTTTCACGAAACAATACTTAGTGTTACTGCGTGTGATACTCTGCTGTTGTATGCTAATTCATAAAAAATGTGCTTGCTCGGACTCAGAAAACTGATTCCACGGCCCCTTTGGGTTCAGACCTGCAGCGGGAGACCCCATATCTGGGAGATATCTCCGCCTCCAGCCTTCCCAGTTCTGGTGCCCGGTCCTCCAGACTCTCTCTGACTCCAAAGTCTCATTTTTGTTGCTTCAACAGAACTAAGGTACTTGATGGGTCCACTCCCCACTCCAAAGGGCTCCCCCATACCTCAGCTCCACCCTTTTCTGGGGCAGCCCCAAACATCTCTTCCTTCAGGAAGTCTTCCCAGATTGACCTCCTTGCTCTGTTCACCTTTCTGTGGGCAGCTCTCTGCAGCTCGTAGATCTTGGATTGTGGTTTGGATCCCGAGAGCTCACTTCCCACTGCCCCTTCCTGCAGATGGCATCATTTTTGCTATCCGTTTGCACCCTACGCTAGTTCTGCCCTGCCTGGGGCTCGAGTGTGTGAGTTGGCACTGCCCACTACCTCTTGGCAGTGTGAGCTGACCAAGGCCAGGCTTTCGCCACCCAACCTTCATGGTGCCGAGCCAGGCAGACTGAGGCTGAGGACTCAGGCCTGCCCACGGGAGGCTCTGTGCACGCCCTGGGAGCGCCCGGTTCCTACCGCGCACCTACTGTGCGCTTGGCGCTGGTGTAGGAGGAGTTGTGATTCAGACTCAGCTGCTGCCCTTGGAGAGCTCAGAGGCCAGTTAGGGAGGGAAGGCCTGTGAGCAAGCGTGACTCAAATCTGTGCAAAGCAGGGTGGGTGGGCGGGGGGGCCTGTGAGCCAATTACTTGTCTAGGGGAGTTTGGGTGAGTGGGAATTTGGGCATCTTTGTGCCTCAGTGTTCTCCCCTGTAAAATGGGAATGACCATAGTATTTACTTCCTAAAGTTGGTCTAGGGCCTAAATGAGTTCATGAAGTGCTTAGAAGAACATGTAGTGAACACTGCTCCGGCTGGGACTGGGCGGGGTGCTAACGTGCAGTTCAGAATTTGCCAGAATGCGGCTCACAAGCACGAGGCTACAGAGTCCTGCTGTTAGGATGGTCTTCCAGACCCCACGGATCGAGGCTCCATGCTGAGGGCGTCCCGGAGGAGTCCTGTTTGATGGGGGTCTTGTAGGGCGAACAGGAGTGTTCTGCCCAGGGGGGCATTCTGGGCAGAGAGCAGAGCTGTGTAAGGGGTGCCTGACACCCACGGCCAGTGGACTCAGCTCAGAATGGCTGGACATAGCTGGGGGTGGGGGGCAGGCCAAGTGAATGGAGCCTGAGTGTGAAACCCCCTTTCTGCCACCCCGAGTTTGGGCTTATGTGCGGGCCTGGTCATAACGGGCAGTGGGGCAGCTTTGCTAGCAAGGGCGCGGTGGGTAGAAGAGGGGAGCCTCACAGGCACAGTGGGGACTGGGAGGTGGGGCAGAGGCAGTAGGGATGGCGCAGAGGGCAGGGAGGGCTGAGGAGCGCACCCTTGCACAGTGCCCTCAGGCAGTGGGACAGGTTCAGAGTGGGGCTCCTGGCTGTCCTGGGCCTCAGGGGGTGCCAGGAGCCAGCTTCTTATGAGCCAGTGTCTTATGAGCGTTGAAAAGACAGCGGTGTGCGGTGTTCTGTGTTCACGTACTCTGCGGTTTTGAGAAACACCTGTACTGGTCCTCCACGGGACTTTGGTAGCTGATGCTCACACGTCCAGCACACGGGCCGCACTTACTGGTGTTCAGTTCGTTTGCTGAGTGAGTGAACGAACAAGTGCTTTCTCCTCTCTCCTCTGGGCAACGGGGCAGTGACTTCTGCTTCCCCGCAGGTCTGGCCTTCTGAGGGGCGCTGGAGCGTGGTCCTTGTCTGTGCTGTCCCCAGCAAGCCAGCTCCGGAGGGTATTGCCTAGGGGGGCGTACTTCTTCCTCTGAAATAGGCATGGGCGGAAAGGGGGACTTTTCCTGAATCACACCCAGAGTGGCCTCAGTGCAAAAGTCTGGTCAGGTTTTTTCCTCAGGCCCCAGGGCTCTCCGAGTCTCCTCTCCCATCCATTGCTCTCCTCCCCCCACCCGGCATGTCTGTTATTTTAAAATCCATTCCCAGAGAAACAATTCCCATGGCAATGAGAACACTACTCCAGGCTTCTCTTGGCCTGGACTGGTCCGACACTTCATTGCCGCTTCCAGAGTGTGTGAGCTGGACCCCGACCAACTCTGCCTTGGGCAGGGGACCAGAGTAACAATAACTAACTGTTGGAGGATTTCGGGAATCCCGCAGCCTGTGCTGTGGAAGCAGACACACGGCGCACTGTTCTCCTGCCGAGGTGTCGGGGTCCCAGCACTTCTTGCTCTGTCTTCCTCTTCACGCCTCCCAGAAACCAGGGTCTGGATGTTTCTCCTTGGTGGTGTGTCTGAGACCACCTTGAAAGGAGCTGGACCCAGTCCAGGTTAGTGCTGCAACATGTGGGGAGGTGGGGGCCCCACTGCCTGCACCTCTGCCTGCCCCACCCCCGGCTGTGCTCTGCACAGAGGCTGGAGGGGCCATGCTGCCTGCTGGCCTTCGCCGGCTCCCCATTGCCCAGATGTTTCCAGAGCTCGTTCCATCAGGTGTTCGTGGAAGTTACGAGAAGAAACGTGGGAACTGCCTGGGAACTAAGCGCCAGACTTTCCTAATAGAGAGGGAGGGTGTGACCCTGCCTGGGTCTGAATCACACCTCTGGGTGGCCCTGACCGAGTGACCCACTGTGTACCTCGGTCTCCTCATCTGTGAAGTGGGAATAATGGTAGTATTTACTGCCTCAGGTCATTCTGGGGTTTTGAGTGAGTTAGGGTTCTAATGAAGTGCTTGGTACGATATCTGTGTCGCTGCTGTGTGACCTCATGAAGGTTGTGAGAAGCTGGGGAGACGGGGAGCTTCACAGACACCCGAGGCCCTCCGGATCGTTTTCTGCGGGGATTTCGTTCGGGTGATGCTTCAGGTGACTGGCTATGGAAAGGCTGGCCCGGGGGGTCAGGTTAAGTGCCCACCAGTTTATGGCGCCCTTCGGAGCGGACCCTAAGCTTGCTCACCAGGGTCGTTTCCAAGCCCTCCTCAGTCGCCCCCCTGGTGCTGTGGGGGAGCCAGAGAACTTCAGAAGCAAGGGCTTGTGGGCTTTCCCCGCTCAGGTTTTCAAGGTCATGAGTGCAGGGTAGGGCCAGTCTGCAATCCCAGCTGAACCTCAGCCACTGGGGGTGGGCACAGATGGTTGCACCCAGAACACAATTGGGGAGCAGGATGGATGATCTGGGGGCCCTAAGATGCCTGTGGTGGGGTCTGAGGCCTAGAAGTCCTGGTGAGCTTCATGTCCCGGGGGTGTGACAGCCCAGGTCACCACGCCGTGTGGCTCTGGGACGGGGAAGGGCTTCGTCTGTCCTGGCTCACGTGGCAGGCCTGCCGCGACCCTCCCAGGGGCCCGTGGTCACTCGGCTTGTCCTGCCCCGACTCAGTGCCTCAGGAGTAACGTGAAACTAATAGGATCGGGCTGAGGTCAAGTGAGAGAATATGTCTGTTAAATACACAGACTAATTACTACTCAGCGCATTCTTGCTCACTGGACGAGGGCCCCAGTTCCACCTCTCTGAGCAGGACTGGGGAGGGGCACCCACACTTGTGTGAGGATGGCGCTGGCACCGTGTGTGTGCGTGCATGTGCACCTGTGCTTATGTGTATAAGTTGTCTGCACCTAGGGTTGATTGTAGTTTGCAGCCCAAATACTTTATGCCTTTGTTTGCAAGTATCTGCCCCCCCACCCCCACCCCTTTCCTGGTTCTGGAAGGGTGGGGAATGTGTGGCATTTGCTGACAAGGCCCCCTGTCCCTTGTACTCTGGAGGCAGGCAGAGGGTCTTTCCTGCTTGGGGCCTTTGTGAAAGGCTCAGGCTTCTCTGTTCCCAGGGAGCAGCCTGTGGAGTTTGATTCCCACAGCCCTGCTGGCCCCTGGGGGCACCAGGCCCACTGCACACCTCAAGCCTCACTTAGGATGCCTTTGCGTAGAAGGTGGCAGTCTCTTTCTGATTTGACTCTGGCTGGCTGTGCTCCAGCCAGTTGCCTCTGGCATCTGACATTTTTGTCATTCCTGCTCCTGTGGAAGGGCTTATCTGGGGAATCAGCACTTCTCTCTTCCAGCTCCTCTGTGATTGATTTGGCCACACGGCTGATTTCCCAGTTCTGAGCGGTCTCAGCTTGCCCAGGCACCCACCGTTTCTGTGTGGATGGCAGACTGAGCCTCTGCAGGATTTGCAGGCTTTCTTTTCTTGTCCAACAACAACTGATGATGACAATTAGCTTACACCCACAAATTCCCCATGCAAATCTGAGTTTGTGTCTTCCTGGGGTGGCAGCTGACAGGCAGGCAACACCTGTGTATCAGGGTCCCAGAGGGAGGCTTACCAGCCCCATCCTGCCTTGTCTCTCTGGGTGCTCTGCTCACTGCTACTACCTATTAACCTCAAGCTTCTTCCTGCCTCAGGGCCTTTGCACTACTTTGATAATTTTTTGTTTATTCTCGGCCTGGCTGACTCCTGCTCAAAGCTCAGAGATCTGCTTAAACATTGCTTTTCAGGGAGTCTGTTGTTGTTCCAGTGGTAAGGTCAGTTTCCTTTGTTAAATGCACTGCAGCATCCTTTCTACCTAGAGGCGCATGTTAACTGTCAATCTTAGAACAATTGATAATTAGTTATACAATTGATAATTAGAACAATTGATAATACAGGTGTCTACCCTGAGTCTGTAAGCTCTCTGAGGGCAGGGATCCTGTCTTCTGTGGCTCTGTATCTCTAGATTCTTATGGAGTGCCTGGATTATAGGGAGTGTTCATAAAAGGACTTTTGCCAGCTGTATTAATTATCTACTGCTGCTATAACAAAACTTTATGGCTTAAAACAACATCCATTTAGTTAACTTACAGCTCTCCAGGTTAGCAGTCCAAAATGGGTGTCACTGGACTGAAATCAAGGTATTCATAGGACTTGTCTATCTGGAGGCGCCAGGAGGCAATCCATTTCCTTGCCTTTTCCAGCTTCTAGAGACTGTGGACACTCCTTGACTTCCAGCTCCATCTTCAGAGGGCCTCCTCCCACTTCTCTCCAGCAGCTTCTCTTTCACTCTGCTCCTCCTTGCCCCTCCCACAAGAACCTTGCGATTAGGTTGAGCCCACCAGACAATCCAGGATCATACCCCCACTTCAGTGTCCTTAGTGTAATGTCACTGGCAAAGTCCCTCTTACCATGTAAGAGAACATATTCACAAGTTATAGGGAGTATGATGAGCACATCTGGTTTTAGTCTGCCAGACCAGCATGAATGAAAAGGGAAAGATCAGATGTTTGAGACTGGATTTGAGAGTTGAGAGTTGGATCGGTCCTAAATTTCAAGCAGTTTTAAGATCCGAAGTGGCTTTGAGCATGAACAGCCAGTTGTCCGAACTTTTCCTGAAGGGGAATGATAAGGACATAAGCAGCCTTCGAACCCAAGTTTTTATATAGGCTGGTTGGGGGGAGCGTGGGTAGAGAATTAACTTCCATTTTTCCCTGACCCCCGTCATGCTTTTATTGACTAGCCCATCCTTTACCAATAATTTGAAATGCCACTTTGATTTCCCTGTACACATGGGCCTTTTCCTGAACTCTGATCTGATCTGGTGCCAAAACCACACCATTTTAATTACTATATCTTTGTTGTAATTCATCTTTATCAAAATATTCCTACTTTTCTTCTTCAGGGTGAATTTTAGAATCATCTTTTTTTTTCATTCTAGAAATCATGCTGTTGGGATGTCAATTTAGGCTGTGTTGGTTTAATGGATTAATAGAATGTCATTCAATGGTTATGATACTGTGTGTTTTTTTAGAAACAAGGTCTACTATTCCATTTATCCACCTCTCATTATATTTAGTCTTGAGCATCCTATATCTTTCATGGCTATCACTTTGTTCCTTGACATTGCTAAGTATTTATGTTTGGCAAATAGGACGTATTTGTTGATCTGGGGCCATACTGGTCTTGTATCTAGCTGCCGCCATGCTTTCAAAAAATAGTTTTACTGGTTTTTCTTTTTTTTTTTAAGATTTATTTATGCATATAAGAGCTGGGGTACAGGCCAGAGTCCAGGGAGGTGAGAGGATTCACCGGAGACAGAGTGGGGAGCAGAACAGGCAGACTGACTGAAACACACCACTGAGGGGAGCAGCGGGCGAGGTGTGGGTGAGGCAGGAGAGGTCTGCTGCACCATGTGGGTCCTCTCCCTGGCCAGCCAGGATCAAACTCGTGCTGCAGTGGCCACGGTTTGCATCATAGTGCATTGCTTAACCCACTGCGCCACCAGGGAGGCCCTTTTACTGGTTTTTCAGGTGGTTCTCTAGGGATTTTGAGAAAGAGAATCCTGTCGCCTCCCACTGTGTGTGTGTGCGCTTGTGCACACACATGACTGTGTGGTCATTGAGTAAGTCAGCTTGGCTGAGCTGGAAGGAGGAGGCTTCATCTCTCTTACAAAGGGAGGCAGACCTCTCTTACAAAGGGAGGTAGACCCTGTGGAGAGGATGGGATCCGGACAGCGGATAAGAGTTTGGCTCCACACAGAGCCTCCTCCTCTCTTCCTGCTCTTTTCTCCTTGTTCTCACTGAAGAGAGGCAGTCACTGTGTGCTGGGCCCTGGCTAGAAGATGGTATCTTTACCTTGCTTCTTGTTTATAGACAGGATTTTTTTTGGAGTTAGAGGACCCTAGATTCACTCAGTGTTCCCTCTGCCTTCCCCATATATTGGCCCTCCTCAAACGTTCCATCACTCTGATTTGAGGCTAACCTGTTTCTACCATGATTCCTCATCAGTGTCCCTTCTTCCTCTCTTCTCAGCAACAGCTTTTTCCTGAAAACAGGCCTGGTCCTTGACCATGAGCGGTCAGCTTCTTTTCTCCCCAGCAAGCCCAGCAGCTGAGAGAGGTTTGAACGACGAGCCGGGCGTGGGAGCCCACAGGTCTTCCCCCACCATGCAGCTTGCCCTCTGCTGGGAACTGTAGTTTCCTGTCTTGACTAACAGAGCCAGGAACATAAGCCTATGTCCTTCCATACAGGTGTTCCAGCTGAGCAGTGTCCTCCCCAAACTGCAGGTGGCCCGGAGGTGTTCCTAAGGGTGAGAGGGCAGTTTCAGACTGACACTCCCTCTGAAACTGATGCCAATTATCCAGTTGTCTCGTGGGGGCGAGGGCTGGCATGAGGGCTGCCTGGGTTTTCTGCATTTGTTGGCGTGCTTGCGGGGAAGTCACGGGGACAGCTGGGATGGGGCGGCAGCTGTGTCCCAGGCATTTCCAAGGGCCCAGTTCACGAGTACCTGGGATCACGAATGTGTTGTCAGCCTTGGTCACCGCTGTGTCCCTGGCATTTCTCCGGAAGGAGCAGAAGAAGGTGACAGAGCCAAGTAGGTTCATGCTGGTTGGACATCTGCCAGCTATGGGTAGGCGGGTGGGACAGTTTATAAATGTTCAGCCAACTTGGGCTGCAGTGGGTAGGCCTGAAAGTTCAGACCTAATCCAGAATACCCAGATCTTTGGAGTCAGGTATATTTACGTCAGAAACTTGGCCCCCACTCTAGCTGTGGACAAGTCACCGTTAGCTTCATGAGTTTACATGTCTGTGAGATGGGACATCCAAGCCAGGTCCCTGGGCTGGGACCCGTTACTTGAGTCGTCCCAATCAGGAAGGTGTTGCACGAGGGGTTCGGTGTGAACAGCGTTCATGGATCAGTGCGGCTTTGCTCTTGTTTCCTGCGCTTGTTTGGCGGCTGGGCTGTCAGCCTCTTGGGGTCAGGCAACCCATCCACGAGGGCTTTGTCCGCCACACAGACAGGTGACCCCAGGCTGAGCATATAGGATGATAGGAACAGCCCCTAACTGATTCAGTCTCAACAGGACTGGTTGGGACATTACTTTTCAGGATGCAGGTCCAAGCCGCTAAGGAGTGGACTGGAATTCTAAGCTGGAGGGAGCCAGGGGAGTGAGCAGGGAGCCTGGTGACCCCGATGCAGTGTGAGGGGTCCAGTGGTTGCACAGGTTGGGGGTTGGGCACAGGCTAGGGGCTGCACAGGTTAGTTTTCTGCCTGGTGGTCTGCAGGGAGGCGGCAGAGCTGGATGTCGCCTGCCTGCTGGCCTGGGAGCCGCACGTGGGGACAGCTGTCTCAGCTTCAGACACAAGATCTGCCCTGAGATTAATAGCAGAGCCTGACTGTGCCTGGGGGAGCGGCGAGGGCTTGGGTTACCACGCACCAGGAAATGCGCCTGCCCTGCTGACAGTGGGTGGGTAGCCTGCAGGATGGATGGGCTCCTAGGGCAGGGCATGTCTGGGCCTGGACCAGCCAAATCCACCCTGTGGGATGCAAACCAACTCTCCCAAGGGCCACTCTCTTTCCGCTGGACCCCAAAACCGGCAGGAACTGATCTCCAGGAATTATGTGAAGAGTTGGGAATGGAAACCAAATGTTGGTGTCAGGTAGAGAAAGCCCATGGAAGTGGCCCAGCAGGGCTGGAGCTGTGGGGGGCCCAGGCTCCGGAGGCTGGCACAGATGTGTAAGTGGAAGGAGCCTGACACATTAAATTTTTTTTTTAAGGACTTACTGTTTTCCTGATTATATTTATTACAGATCATTTGGAAACTATGGGAAAGTGGAAGAAAGTACATCAGCTATAACTCCATGGTTAAAAGCTAAATAATTTTCTTTAGTGTGGCAAAAGACACATAATATTAAATTTAACTGCATTTAAGTGCACAGTACAGTGGCAGGAAGTACATTTACCTTGGGCCTCCCTGGTGGCGCAGGGCTTAAAGTTTCAGTGCTATTCAGTGCTATTCAGCCATCGTAGGTCACTGCAGGCACACAGCATGAGCTCAATCCCGGCCAGGGAGCTGACTCACATGGCCACAGGGTGCAGCTGACCTCTCCTGTCAAAACTGCTGCGCCCCTCGGCAGTGTATTTCAGTCAGTCTGCCTGTTCTGCTCCCCACTCTGTCTCTTGTGACTCCTCTCACCCTCTCACACCTCTGGTTTACACCCAAGTTCATGTATGCATAAATAAATGACAGTAATAAAATCTTAAAATAAATGAATAAATAAATACATTTACCTTATCTATTTTCATAACCCAGCAAGGGGCATAAGAGGAGGCCTGCCCTGGCCTGGTTGGCACATTACTTTTCAGGATGCAGTTCCAAGCCGCTAAGGAGTGGACTTGAATTCTAAGCTGGAGGGAGCCAGGGGAGTGAGCAGGGAGCTGGTGAGAACAGGAGGCTGGAAGCAATGATGGAAGTGAGCGGGGCTACCTGATGGAGGGCTTGGCCTTAGGCCTGGGAGGAGGGGAGTGCCAGGACTGGTTAGGGTTAGAGGACAAAAGCAAGAAACAAACAAGTGGATACAGGAGCAAGTATCCACTGATCCACTTTCCTCCAGGAAACTGAGGCATTGCCCCTCCTCCATAGCAAGCCTCGTGTGAGGGGTCCTGGATGAGGCCTTCTGTGCTTTGTTCCCACCAGACTAGCATTCCAGAAGCCACTTTAAAGAAGCCACACAGGCCACCAGCTTTAGGGGTCTTGCTTTTCCCTTTGAAGTGGGAGGGGGTGGAAAAGAGGAACTTTTTCAGAAAATTCCTTGAGACAGCCTCAATGTAAATATCTGGTGAGCTCTCGGGGGTTGGCAAGGCTTCTCTGAGGCTGGGACACGGAGGGCCCCCTGCAGGGGCCTTGCTGTCACCTCCACGATGCTCTCACAGACCCCCAAAGTTCTGTGAACCCCCTGTCCGCCCCGTGCGGCTTCAGGGCCTGCCTCAGGAGCCGTTTCTACGCCTCAGGCCTCCTCTTCGGCCTGTGCCCTTTACCCCCGCCCTGCCTCTCTGGCTTGACCTGCTAATGAAAGCCTTCTGTGCGGCAGTCAGGCTGCCTGGTTGTGGTAACAGAAGCCTCATGGGGGACAGGGCAGCGGAAGGAAAGGGGGCAGGGAGGGCCCCGTCCTCAGAGCTGGAACAGATGGTGAAGAAAAACATGGACTTGTTTGCCGCTCTGGGGGTCCGACTCTACCACAGGATGGAGGCTTGTGCTCTCTGGAGTCTGCTTACACACAAGTGCATGCAGAGTATGTAAGGGGGTTGTGGGGGTCTCCCCCTTTCTTTTTTTTGCTGAGAGCTCTGGGACCCGGTTGTTGTTTACCTTCCAAGGGCCTGATTGTGTCTGGGCTGTGAACTAATCCTGGTCAGGAGCCTGACCCACCCCAGGCTCTGAGTACTTTGGGGGGGTGTCGGTGAGAGGGTGTCGGTGAGGGCCTGTGAGGGAGGTCTAGACCAGGAGGAAAGGAGCGTCTTCATCTTCCTTCAACCTTGTTCATCTTCTCTCAGTCTCTGGGGCTGGGGACATCTCTGCAGTTGAACCTAAGCTCAGACCTTCGAAATTCTTCAGGCTTCAGGCTAGGGATAAATGCTAACCTTGGTAATTTCCGGCTGACCATGCCCGCCCGCATTGGTTCTTTGTTTTGGGGTAGGTCTTGTTAACCCTGGGGGTGGGGGGGAATGTGCTGGGAGAAGAGGAGGGACTTGTCCAGGCTCACACAACTGGGAGATTGACTGAGACACATCTGGAATATGGGTTTTCTGGCTACTGCGTCCGTTGCACTGTGCAGCTTGGGGTCTGTGTTTGGATTGATGGGGTGATAGGGTGTCGTAAAATATAACCCACTGATAGACGATATGAGGTATAGTAAGACTGAAAGATCAGGGGACAATTGCTATCGAAGGAGACTCACTTCTCATGGTTCCCAAGAGGTGGGAGCACGCCAGCCACACTCGGTTCACACAGGGAAGCGTCAGGACTGGTTAGAAGGCAGAGGGAGTGGAAGAAAACTGTGGATGGAGATTTTGTTGTGGTCTTCACTGGGAAGAGCAGGCGAATCAGGACCGTCAGGCTCAGGCTTGACTGGTCTGAATAACTCAGGGTGCTCTGGGGTACAGGGGCTGTCCCTAGTAGTCGGGTACTTGGCCTTAAGGGTGATGGGGGACAGGGCAGAGGACGGCCATGTGAGAACCCCACTGAGGAGGTAGTTGGCATGTGGACTCTGTATTGGTAGGTTTGTATCTGAAGAGCATTCCCCGGGTGCAGGGTCCTGGAGGAAGATGACGATGAGGGAGCGGGCCGGCGAGGTGAGGTGACTCGGTCCGGAATAAGGCGCATCCAACCTGCACACACAGGCAGGGGTTAAAGTATCAAATCTGTGGCTGTCAGAGACTCAGCCAATACCCAAGGGCCATGTGCGCCCGTGTCCGAGTGGGTCACGCAAGTGTAGACCTGGCTGTGGGTGGCGACTGGGCCGTCCAGCCGACGTGCCCTTGTGCAGGCCGCAGACAGGCAGGGCCATGTGTCAGCACCACACACACTTTTAACCAGTAATGAATTATTTACCCAACCATGTGTTTGATATTTGTGTTCTCTGTTAGACTGTAAGCTTCCCCAGCGTAGCGACCAGCTCTGTCTTGCTCGCTACAGAGCCTACCTGGAACATCCTAGGTGCCTCATTCAGTGGCAAGTAATTACTGCTCATTATGTGCCAGGGGGTATTCTATGTGTGCTCGGTGCATTAACTTATTTATTCCTCACGGTGATTCCATGGGTTAGGTGCTCTTTTTAGCCTCATTTTATAGGAGGGGAAACTGAGGCATGAGAAGGCTCAACAGCTTGCCCTGAGTTGGTCTTCCAGTAAGAAGGGAGCGAGAGTCTGAACTGGGCCGCCTAGACCTAATGCCTTTAACCACTGCGCCACCCACCGGTCTGTGCTTGATGAGGGAGGATGAGGGAGGAAGACCGCGTGGGCCAGGACGGCCTGGTGAGCCTGGTGGGGAGAGGCACTATGCTGTGTATCCACACACTGGTGCATTCCGGAGTGAAGCAGAGCAGTGCGGGGTTGGGGGCCGAGTGGGCAAGGCTCTAAGTGACCGGGGAGGGAGCTCATTCTAGGCAGAGGGAGACGTTGCTGTAGATTTTCTAGCAGAGCTGGGCACAGGCCAGACTCCAGGCAGGAGGGCTTTTCCACGTTGGTAGAAATAGCAGGAGCAGGAACAGAAGTGCGCTGAGGGCAGGGCTCTGGCACTTCTGAGCCCGGGTGCCCCCATCCTGCATTCTGTCTGTAGGATAGTCCCTGTCCGTTCTGTACCAGCTGTTTTGCATCAGATGCCTTCTGTATGAACTTGGGCTGTGTTTCCAAAAACTAGGCTATGGCCATGTCTGGGAACGCTGAAAAGGTGACAGATTGGTGATCCAAAACCAGTTTCCACCTGTCTGAATTCTGCCTCTTTCTACAGGCCCAGCGTGGCCACCTCCAGCTGTGAGGCCTGGGACCAGCCTTGTGTGGGAGCAGAATAAGGTCACCCAACCGCTTGTGAATATGTTAGGAGATGCAAGGGTGGAAGTAAGAGGTTGGAGTGATGTGAGGAAGAGGAGTTAAGAGATGCAGGCAGCCCCCAGAAGCTGCCAGAGACAAAGAACAGATTTTCCCCGTCTGTGGAGGGAACCAGCACTTGGCTGTGGCTCAGAAGGGCTGATTTTGGACTTCTGCCCTGCAGAACTGTAAGATAAGCAATATGTCATTTCGTGTCGCTAAGTTGGAGGTAACGTGTTAGAGCAGCAGAGGACACCAAAACACGCATCCCTGCTCTGAGCCCCATCTTGTCATCACAGCGCTGCGCCTTTGAGCATCAGGACCAGGAGGACTCTGGTCTTCTGGGCGATAACTGAACGTTTTTGCCTCCATAATGTGGGTTTCCATTCTGGAGAAGAAAAGCTAGTATTTACACACGTATGTACACTAGAATATTACTCAGCTTTAGAAAAGAAGGAAGTTCTGCCAATTGTGACAACAGAGACAAACTTGGAGGACAGTATACTAAGTGAAATAAGCCAGACACAAAGGGACTACTACACAATCCCATTTATAGGAGGGATCTAGAACAGTCAAACGCATAGAAACAGAGTGGAATGGTGGTTGCCAGGAGCTGGGAGTGGGAGGAGGGGAGGAAACGGGGACATATTTGTTAAAGGGTAAAGCGTTTCAGTTGTGCAAGATGAGTAAGTTGTAGATATCTATAGAGCCTGTAGTTAACAGTTCTGTAGTGTATGCTGTACTTAAAAATTTGCCAAGAGGGTAACTCTTATGCTGTGTTCTTGTCATAAAATAATAGTAGTGATAGTTATTGTTATTGCAGTTGTAATAATAAAGGGGAAAGGGATGACTTTTGGAGGTGACGGATATGTTTATGGGGTAGATTGAGGTGGCTCTTTTCCAAGGGTAGATCTATCACCAACTCATCAAATTGTATCCATTAAACATGCATGGTCAACTGTACCTAAATAAAGTACTTTAGAAAAATTAGATAAACAGGTTTGTAGGCTGCACCGTCATGTGGTTTCGGTGTCCTGGTGTGAGGTCTCTTTGGGAGGGGAGTAAACCTTATCCCGAGGAATTCTAACCAAAAGCCCTCTGTCCCACACAGGACTGATGAAAAGAAACCTTTCTAGCAGGAAAACTGCAAGTCATTGGTTTTCAGCTTTTTTTATGTGTGACCATTGGGCGGCTTATGCTGAGCTTTCTGCAGCTGGTGATGGATTTCATTTTCTGTTTTGATCCTACAGTGAAACCCACAAACCCCATGCATGTGCCTGGCCCACCCCGAGACCGGGCTCCGGGCTGGGCGAGATGCAGACGCCAAGCTGCTGCCCCTCTCCGGGCAGTGGGCTCCACGCCCATCTGCAGGGGTTCCTGGGAGGAGAGGCCTTTAATCAGTGGGGCTGGAGGGAAAATGGCTCTGCAGAAACAAACCAGGAACTTGAAACCGTGTTTCTTGGCCCCTCGGTGCCAGAGGGGCAGCTCCTCCCAGGGATTTGGTGTTTTCCTTGGGGTCGGTTCTTTGACTTGGTGAAATGACCAGCGCTGAGGGGAAAGGAAGGGCCAGGCGGACTGCCCAGGTCAGGGACAAAGGCCTTCGGTCATGTCTGTGAGCAAAGGTAGCCATTCCACCAGGGCAGCTTGGGGGTCTCTGGAGGTGCAGCCTGGGGTACGCCTCAGCCATCGGATCATACACGTGGGGCTGATGGGGACGCCTCTGTCTCCACTCACCTCCTGAACTTGTTTAATGCTGTTGGCCTCCAGGCTTGGTGTTCAGGCCTTTGTGGTCTGGCCCTTCCCTCACCCTCCTTCCAGCCCACAAAGCCGCTGCTCATAAGTCAGAGTTTCCAGACCTCAGCCGTGCCTATCCTCGGCCCCCACTCAGTCGGGCTGGATGTTGGGGGGACCACGCCATCCCTCACGATCTGCCCGCTCTGTCCCTGCCCTCTGCTAGTGTGGGGGACCTGGAGGAAGCAGGGTTTGTTGTGGAGGGACCTGTGAGGCATGGCAGCAGGAATAGGGGAGGCAGTGGCTGGGGGAATGCTGAGGGGGTGCATGAAGCTGTGGCAGGGCGAGGGGTCAGAGGGGATGCTTGGGATGGCGCTGTTTGCTAGGAAAAGGGCCACAAGGAGGGGCGCTGTTTCCATGTAGGGACACTGGGTTTACCTTTGGCTTCCGTGGCTCCTTGTGGGAGTCTGGGGACTTGCCGGTGTGGTCTGGAGGGGACAGGCTCCCTCAGTGGGCAGGGAGCAGAGGGAGGAGGTGTGTGTAGTGCTGGGAGAGTCTCAGCATCTCGGTGAGGCCAGAGAGCTTGGAGGAGGAAAAGCAGGAGCTGGGGAAGCTCAGAGAATTGGAGGGGAGGCTTGCGAAGCAGAGATTGAGAATGTTCTGTCACCAAGAGGCTGAGGGAGAGGAGAGAGAAGGGGCCAGGGCCGGATACCGCAGGTGAAGCGTGGGGAAGAATGGCCGCAGTAGGCTGGGGCTGCCCTGGGCAGGGGAAGCTAGCTGGTGATGGGGACTCTGATTTTGAGAACTGTGGCTCCAAAGAAGAGGCAGAGAGAGAGGGGACATCCTGGGGTGTGGAGACCAGGGTTTGAGGGGCATGCAGGGCCAGTGGAGACCGGCCGTGAGCACGCGGAGGACAAGGGTCAGGAGGCTGGGGAGGGGACTGCTGGCATAGTCTTGGCTCCCAGGTGAGCTTGGCGAGAACTGGGGTTGGGGGTGCGCTGGGGGCAGGAGTGCGCACCCCTGGGCCTCAGGTTTCACCACGGATTGGGAGGTGGTGCTGTCTGCAGTTGGGGTGGAGTGTGCTGGAAGGGGGCTGAGAAAGCCGGCAGAGCTCTGGGAAGGCTGCAGTGCGACCAGCACGGAGGACCCAGACCAGGCCGGCCGTGGCCCTCCCTCCGGACTGACCAGCTGCAGGGGCAGCACCAGCTGCGCACCCTGGGGGCTCCTGCAGCAGCTCAGTGGGCGTTGCCTTGCGAATAGGGCTGCAGGACTTGGGGGAGGGGCAGACAGTGAAGACTGACAGGCCCCATGTTGGGAGGGGAAGGTGCAGCCTGGGTGATGTTTTGGGGGGGTCCAGTCTCACTTTTTTACACATTGTTCTCTTGCTGGATGTTTGAGAAATTTTCTGTCTTACCCATTTTACAATCTTTTTTTTTTTAATTTTTAAAATTTTAGGTGTATTAGGAAAGGAGAAAGGAAAAGAGAGGCGCCGGCACATGACGGGCAGGCAGGGAGCTGCCCCTTCTTACAGTGTATTGGTGAATACGAGTGAACAGCCTCGGCTCCAGCCTGTCTTTTTCAAATAAGGAGGCTGAGATTTAGGGCTCGTTGGCAGAGTCGGCTCGACACCCACTTTTCTGATTCACAGGCTAGAGGTTTTTCCTCCAAAGGGAGAACGCTGACTTGCAAACTCAGCAGCCAGGTCCGGCTGGTGCCTCTTACTGGGTGCAGGTCAGACCCGCCTGGGGCCTGTGAGAGTCACGCAGGCAGAGGCCTGGGGGTCGCGCTCCCACCTCCGGAGCAGGGCAGCAGGAAGACGGGAGGTAGCAGCCGGCTCTCGGGGCTTGCCGTGGGCCACGCCTGGCGGAAGGCCTCTGCGCAGGTGCCTGCGGAGGCCAGTCCCCATTCCTCCCCAGGTCCCAAGCGCCGCTGGCCGCTCAGAAGGGCTCCACGGGGAGGGGTGTGGGCTCCCTTGACCCAAGGCGCTTCATCTGTTGGGTGGCGATCTGATTAGATGGGGTGCTGACTGTGCTCCTGGGGAGGAGGGTCAGTCCCACCTGGGGCAGGTGGGTAAGGGCTACTTACCCAGAGGTGCTTGTCCCCCAGGATGCAGGCAGGGCTCTGAAGTACTCACCATGGGTGGAATCTTCTAGATTAGATTGGAGTTAAGAGAATAAAGTGACCATCTAGATGCACCGTCCATCTGATATCTCATTACAGTTCTAGGAGGGCAGATAAATGAGAGTGTATAAAACTAGCAGTCTTCTCCCAAGAGCTTAGCAAGGGCCCCCTTGCCCCTGTCTCCCCTGGTTTCAATCAGTCGATCCTCACATAACCCTTGCTCTAGCTTGGTATCTGGGAATGAGGTGCGGAGAGGTTACATCCCCTGTCCAAGAAAGCGGAGTGTGAAGGTTTTTCCTGACACCTCCAGCTTCACGGGGCTAGAAGCCTGGCCAGAGGATGCAGAGAGGTCACTGGCCAATCTGGTTTCCCAGCTGCTGGCTTCTGGGCGAGAGAAGGCTTTGCTCTGGCCCTTCTGTCCAGGGGAGTGCTATGGCCTCTCTGCCTGCTGTCAGAGCACGGTCACAGAGCTCTGCCTGCGCTGGAACCCCGCCCCGGAGCTCTAGGAAGTTGGGCATCACTCCAACCAGCTTGCTGTGCCCCCTGGACCCCACCGGCTTATCTCAGATGGAAGTTCAGGATTCGGTGGTATCAACCCACATTCTCCTTACCTGCAAGGGAGTTCAGGGAACTGCCAAAGATTAGTGCTGGGGGAAGAACACTTCTAAGAGGTAGGAAGAGGAGGCAGGTTTGAAGAGAAATGACCCCAAGAAAAGGCAAACTCATAAGCAGGGGGACGGATGTCGTATTTATTCTCCCCTGCTTCAGGTGCACGAGGTCTACCCTTTGCAGGCTCAAAGACAGCTGTTTGTTGTGGGGTGCCCGAGGCTGCCCAGGCAGGCCCAGCATTTGAGCCTCAGCCCCTTCCTTAGGAAACAGACATAGCTCCAGAAGGTGTTCTGCTCAGAGACTTGCCCCATTGAAACTGTGATCCTCGATGGGGACTGGGTATCAAATGCAGACCCTACTGCAGTCCCTTTCAGCGGTCACATTCCTCAGATTCTTATCAGTTTTTTTCTCAAGCAAATAACTGAATACTGGAACCGGTCTCCAGTCCTCCCCCCACCCCCCCAGCTGATCATGGGGGGGTGGGGTGGGGGGTGTGTGAGAAAATGAAAAGCAGCAGTTTTGGCTTTTCCCCTGGCCCTGCCACCAGCTTGCCTGCCACCTCTGGCCCTTGCCTCCTGAGGGCCCCCTTTTCTTTATTTTTTTTTAAAAGAGATTTATTTATGCATATAAGAGCTGGGGTACAGGCCAGAGGTGCAGGGAGGGCAGTGAGAGGGTTCACCAGAGACAGAGCAGGGAGCAGAACAGGCAGACTGACTGACACACACTGCTGAGGGGAGCAGCGGGCGAGCATCTGCTGCGCCATGTCACTTCCTTCCCTGGCTGGGAATCGAACTGCAGTGGTTACTGTAGTGGTTACGGATGCTTCATAGTGTGGTGCTTAACTCCTTTGTGCCACCAGGGAGGCCCCAGTGCCTCCTTTTCTCATGTGTGAAGAGGAGGGTTGGGACAAGCTGATCTTTGCAAAGCTTTCATATTTCCCCATCTAAGTCCATGGTGAGACGTCTCGTGGAAAATACACTTCCGCAGAACCCTGCCTGCTCCCAGAGCACGTCTGCACATGGCACGGCACGCGTAAGTGCTGGAGGAGGAGGGCTCAGCTGGCCTCCCAGTCTCACCCTCCTGGATGGGGCTGTTTGCAGCAGGTTGGTCCAGTGAGGATACTTTTAGAGGTGCATCATCAAAACCTGCTGCGGGGGAGATGGGGGTGGGGGAGGGGTGCAAACAGCAAGGTCACTTAGTGGTTCTCACTGAGGAAATGGGTGACTCCAGGGCTGTTGATCTGGCCAGTTACACACTCGATGTCACTGCCTTTCATCCAGCTTGCCCACGCTGTCTTCCCTCAAGGCTCTAAGAGGGCTGCCACAGCTCCAGGCATCATGTCTTCACCCGGCTGTATCCAGAATAATGATGAACTTCCTCCTTGCATCCCTCCAATCCTTAATAGGACGAAATATTTTCCAAAAGCTCCTTAATCACGTCCTCTTATTTGTCACTGATCAGAACTGAACGTGCTTGCACCTTAATCAATGAGATTGTGATCTTGCTCGCTTTTCTTGAACTTAATGGTGTTCATAGTCTGGAGAGAAGGGGGAGTCTAGTGAAGACACATGTGTCATATAGAAGAGTCGGTTATGCTCCCGCCTCTCACGGTCTGATGGAAGGGACACAGTCCCCAGAGTGCCTGCTGCAGAGGGCCCTGGTCCTGTGTGGTCTTCTGGGAAATACAAAACGCCCACCTGCATGTTCGCCAACTAAGCATACAGCTTTCTTTTGGGGGGAACGTTATTTAGCCTGTCTGTTGTTTTCTTCTGTACCACAGGGGTGGCGCGAGTTCTCACTTGGTTGACTTCAAAGTTTACGGGGGGAGGGAGGTGGCAGGGCTGCCACGGTGCTCGGAGCTCCTCGGTGAGCAGTGGACGCTGGCTGCTCTTGCTTCTGCTTTCGTTCCTGGCCTGGCCCGGGTCTCCTCTGAAAGGAAGCCTGTTTCATGTGCACAGTCCTGTCTGTCCTCCAGAATGCAGGCAGTAGGTGGTTTTGAGAAAGACCATGAAGGGTCACCCCTGTCCTCTCTTGTAACACAGAAAGCTCAGGTTTCTGCAGCGGTCACTCACTGGCCAAGTGCATCATGGTCCAGGTGAGCACTGCTGACCTCCAGCAGGTCTAGAGCAAATGGAGAGCACGTCACGGAGGCCGACCCCGGCTTCCAGAAGTGCACTCGGCCCCAGTTCTGGTGGGGTTCTGTGGCCAGAGCCTGGCCTTCCTGGTGCGTGCCGGGGTGCTGAGCCGAGGGGAGCATATGGCACCACTTGCTCACAGCTTGTCGGCTGTGCACTCTTATTAATGGGGTCGCTGTGGATCACTCTCGCTAAGCTTCAACCACACGATCTGTCCAGCCAAATCATATACGCCCTGAGTTGCTCCTATCTGAATAGGAAATTCAACCCTCAAGTGACTGATGTTCCACGCAGGGCTCATTCCAGGCTTCTCACGTGGGGGAGGCTCAGGAATTCCCTGCCGTGGAAAGTGCTGGAGAACCAGTACAGATGGGAACGAAGGGGGAGGAAGCCCAGAGGCTGCCGCACAGCTGCGCTCCCAGGGCTGTGTGGACCCATCGCCCCAGCACGAGCTCACCATCTCCGCTGCCCATCAGGCTCGGTGCTAGACCCTGGAGTCCGTTCACCACCATCCTGAGTTACCGGGAGCTGTGGTCCGTGGCCCCGGGGCTTTCAGACCAGTATTTTTTCCCCTTAAAAGCCGGCAACCTCACAGTTGCTTAAAATGCCACCCAGGATTACCTTGAAGTGGACAGTTCCAGTGAAAATGACTGTGAAGAAGCGCGGGCAGCTCTATCTGCTCACCCAAACACTCCTGCTGAGTTTTGTGCCCTGGACTTGATCAGGACGTACTGTAACGTGCTCACGTATCTGCGTAGAAATAAAACTCCGGCCAGGGTGGATGAGGGCAGCGGCAGCTTTAGGGACCCTCGGTGTGGGGGCAGGCTGTGGGGCAGCCCCTAGGCTGGGCAGTGTGGACTGAGCTTGCCCACGTGGGGCACGTGATGGCGAACCCCATCACGCCGCGCGCTGCCTTGGGGCCGCGGTTGCGCCTTCATGGGCCGCGGGTCCGGCCCTCTCTCCCGTCCTGACGCGGTGCCACCACAGCGTCCTCCTGGGACCCCCACAGACCCTTTCGTTTAAAAACCTGTGTTTCCACTTCCTCTTGGCCAGCAGGGCAAGTCTCCACGGTCCTCGAGGGATAGTTGTGTGTCTTCACCCTTCGGCACAGAGGGGGTCCCCTGCCTGCGCACCGCTTCCGGCATCGGGTGCCCCCTGCGTCCCCCTGCGCAGCTCGCTGCACCTGTGCTTGGCGCCGCCTGGCGCGGGCGCCGCCTTCGCTGGAGGGGAAGCCGCCACGTTCTGACCTACTTTTGGGTGCTCTGTGCCACGTCAGCGAGTCTTGTCTGGTTCCTGCTCGCCCTCGTCCGCTGCGCCCGCAGCTTATTTCTGCTCCAAGCGTTGGCAGACCCATTGCCTGGCCGCCCGCGCCTGCTGGAGAGGGCAGTGGTGATCTGAGGGCCCGGGCTCCTCCCCTCCGCCTGGCTTTACCCTGTTCTCTGCCCGTGGACGCTCACTGTCTGCGGTCAGCCTCCCCTTGCTCCCAGCCCTGCCATCTGCATGGGGGACAGCAGCTCCGCAGCCCTCTCCCCCAGGACTCTGGGTGTCGGTGTCTCTTCGGAGACGGGGTCCAACTCAGATGGTATGTCTGAGGGCCGGCTCTCGGGCCAGTGCCGTGGAAGGGAGAGGAGGGGCAGGGGCTGGAGCGGAGCTGTGGTGCATGGCAGCTGCCATGGACCTCCTGGCCAGCTCTGCAGCTCGTGTGGCCCTTCAGAGTTGTCCTGAGTCTGGTCAGCCCTGTGGGGCCTCTCAGCTTGCACGCGGGCCAGGCACTGGACAGGGCTGCCCGGGAAGAGCCAGGCCTCGGGTGAGCAGGTTCTGGACAGCTGAAGCATCCCGGGAGGCATGCCTGCTGTCTTTGAGGGGCTCTGTGCACACCCAGCGTCCGCCACACGTTGGCCAGCGTGGGGTGGGCAGGGTGGCCTGTTGTTCCTCTGCTGCACAGACAGCCTGACGTTGCCTTTGCTTTTTGGAAGCGGCTGCGGACACTGTTGACTTGCCCTGAACTTATTTTTTTATTTTTATTTTTTAAAGATTTATTTATTTATGCACACAAGAGCTGGGGTACAGGCCAGAGGTGTGGGGGGGGGTGAGAGGATTCACCACAGACAGAGCGGGGAGCAGAACAGGCAGATCAACAGAAGTACACTGCTGAGGGGAGCAGCGGGCGAGGTAGGAGAGGTCTGCTGTGCCATGTGGGTCCCCTCCCTGGCCGGTGGCAGGGATCGAACTTGTGCTGCAGTGGCTGCGGTTTGCTTCACAGTGCGTTGCTTAACCCACGGCACCACCAGGGAGGCCCTTGCCCTGAACTTATTGTTGGCCAGAATCGCTATGCCCCATCTGGGGCTTGTCCGCTGGGTTTTGGGGTTGCAGTGCTGGACTCCACATTTGCCGGTCATGTTTCATCTTGTTAGATTTGGCTCCTGGCTCTAGGTGGGGGAGATCTAGCTTGGATCCTTCCTGTGTCGGAAGACCGAGGCTCTGGGTCTGCCAATTCCCTGTCTTCCACAGCTTCCTGCAGTTTCCAGCTGCCTCCCTCAGAGTCTGCTCGGCCCCTCCTGGTGGCCCCTCCCGGTGGATGGTCATGAGCTGAGGGGTGAGCTTCAAGTCACGAGCCGTGTCCCAAGTGACCAAGGGCTGGGCTTGAATCTTGGCTTATTACGTGACCTTGGACTTGCCAGGTCTAACTTCTGTACCTCGGTTTCTTTATGCATAAAAGTGAACTAAAAACAGTCTTACCCCTCAGGGCTGTGTGAGGATGCTGGCAGGTGGTTTGAGTCCCCTCAGAGAGGAGGGGCAGGAGCAACGGCTAGGAGCTTACCCCATGAGCCCGGCTGTGGTTTGAGCTGCCCCCAGCTGTTGTGGGCGCCCCCAGGAGAGGGGCGGGCCCTCCTGCCTGTGATGTGCCTGTGAGATGGCCCCCGGGGAACACAGCCGAGGGGCTGGCCGTGGCCGGCTCTGCTCTCCAGCTCTCTGCGGCCCCCGCTGGCCAGGTGCAGGTAGCAGGAGGCTTGGGGTTCGAAGACTGAGCTTCGTGACCATGGACTCATCATGTGACTGAGTCACCTTTGGGGTCTCGGGCTCCTTTTGTAGGACTCCTATGTGGGGTCTGTTGGGAAGATTAAGTGAGGTCACCAGTGCATGTCAGTTTATCAGGCTGTCAGAGCAAAGTACCTCAGAGCGGGATGCTTAAATGCCAGAAAGGAGCGTCCTCACCGTCCCGGAGCTGCAAGTCCAAGGTGTCAGCTGGTTGCTTCTCCCCAGCCCGCCCCTTGACTGGAAGACAGGCACCTTCTTCCCGCGTCACCGGCGCTTCCCTCTGTAAATACCTGCGTCCAGATTCCCTCTTTTTATAAGGACGCCACTCGTATTGGATTAGAGTTCACCCAGTGACCTCATTTTAACTCATTATCTCTTTAAAGATCCTAGAGCCAAATACAGTCACACTTTGAGGTAATTGGGGTTAGGGCTTCAACGCAGGGGTGTGGGGGCCACAATCAGTCAGCAGCTGCTCTGTCAACCGCAAATGGGGTCCTGGGGTGCTGGGGCTGACTATTCACAGGACAGGTGTCCGCAGTCAGGAATGGAGTGCATCAGCCTTTGCACTGGAGTTGTTCTCTCTCCCCCTGGTGGGGCTGGGAGCTGCTTCTGTACCTGCCCCACTGCCACCTGCACCCTGGCAGAGCAAGGCCCCATGGGCTCTGCTTCCCGCACGGGCTCACGGTCATGCTGGTTGCCTGTCTGTTGGGCCACTGCCGTTCACCTGCCCACTCAGTTCTCACAGAGCTTCCTGAGACAGCTGGCAGGCAGACCCTCCAACTGGCCTCTCTGGGATCAGCGGGCTGTGGCCAGGTAGTTGGAAACACGAAGGGCATGTGTGCAAGAAGCTTCGAGGTGGCTGCTGCAGACCTGGGCACACGATCCCCGGGCTCAGGCCTGCCGGACAGCAGAGCCCACGAAGCAGGTTTTGGTGAGTGGGTGGACGTGGGCAGCAGAAGGTCCTCTGGGGCCACATCAGCTCGCCCAAGGCAGCCTGTGTCTTCCGGTGCGATGGGGGTTAATGGAGGTATCTTGGTGCCCTGTGGAGCATGAATGGGGGGGTGCTTTTCTGGTCAGGGTATCAAGGGAAGCTTCCTGGAGGGTTTATTTACTTTTTTAAGATTTATTTATTTATACATACAAGAACTGGGGTGCAGGCCAGAGGTGCAGGGGGTGAGACAGAGTGGGGAGCCAGAACAGGCAGGTTGAAACGCACTGTTGAGGGGAGCAGTGGGTGAGGCAGGAGAGGTCTACTGCACCATGTGGGTCCCCCCCTGGCTGGGAATAGAACCCGTGCTGCAGGGGCTACGGATGCTTCATCGTGCGTTGCTTAGCCCCTCGCGCCACCAGGGAGGCCCCTTGCTGGAGGGTTTAGAGCTTGAGTAGTGACGGGTAAGGGGAGAGCTGGCTGAATGACAGAGGCGGGAGGGAGACTCTTGGCATCAGCTCCCTCTAAGGGTCCCCCTGCTCCGAGCAATATGTCCCCATCCGCTCGGTGGGTCGCCCACAGCACTGCCCACCACCCCTTCTCCTTTCTGCTGCCAGTGTTTTCTAATTAAAATTCTTAATTAAAAAGACTTCATTTGTTTGCGTCATTAATTTTTTCCTGAGATGTGATCCCCGGAACCTCGGGTGCTGGAGATGAATGGGGTTTTGAATTCCATCCGAAGAGGCCCGGAGCCCCCTCTCCGTATCTCTCCCTGCCCTCTTTGTTGTTTTTGGCCAGGTTTTGCTTTTGGGAAGCCATTTACAGTCCATTAAAAGATCAGCTGTCTAGAGATGATGAATTGAGGCATTTGAAAATGTTTCCCAGTTCACAGCTCATTTCCCTATAGCAGGTTCTGACCCAGATTGATTCAGAGATGACTGAGCAGTCTGGTCCCGGGCCTCGGGGCAGACCCCAGGGAGCAGCGCAGGCTCCCCCACTGCCTGCGAGTAGAGCACTCCTGTGAGGCCTTCCTGCGCCAAAGGGCGTTAATCAAAGAGCGTTACCATTCATCTATATGAAAAATCTGTATGTTCCTGGAGCCCAGAATACACCATCAAATCACACCAACTAGCACACCAGTGCTGAAATCATACAGTAAAAGCGGGAGGGGTCAGGACCGTTCGGAGCTCCCAGGACGGTGTGAGCCAGGGCATGGCTGGGGCTCGCCCAGGGCACGCCCGCCCGCAGACGGCTGTGGCCAGACCAGCGCCCGCGCTGTAGCTGACTTTTCCTTTTGTCCGTAAAAGTGAAAATCCTCTTAGGACTTATTGTGTTACCGAAAACAGGTGCTGACGCAGGTCGTTCATAAAAGTGAAGTGTCATGGCACAAACTTTGGGAAACTGCGGGCACCGACAGCACATTGGAGGAACCATGTTGATGCAGGGATGGCGCAGATGCTCCCGGGAGAGAGGAAGGGGAGGCCCAGAGGTCCTTGAGCGAGTACTGACGGGGCCAGGAGCCTCATTTTCTGTGGGGTTGGTGGGACTTGCTGGCCCCCTGGGCAGGAAGGCTGTAATCCCTCCCCCCAGCCCACCCCCACTCCCAGCTGAGTACAGAGATTAACCTTTCAGTACTTCTTTTCCAGTCTTCAAATTAGGACGGACAATCTTAGGTCCTTACGAATATCGTGGGGTCCGTTTGCCAGCTGATCAATAATGATAGCTGAGGCTGGGCAGCCAGTGCCGCACGGTTTGCCCATCATCAACACGAATGTGCTGGTTTAAACCCAAAAATAACCTTGGGAGATAGAACTGGATCAGCTGAGGCCGGAGAAGGGACTTCAAGTCCCTCAAGTCACATAGACTGGGGGCAGCCCGGGCGTTAGAGGGTCACCTGGCCTTCAGGCAGAGGGTCTACTTAGAGGACGTTCTCATTTTCTCTGGAGTTTTTGGCTTTGTCAATATCGATAATATATATATATATATATTCTTCAGAGGCTGTCAAGATTTTGAAAAACCTTAATGCAAGATCTCACATAATATTTACTTACGGCCTCCCTGGTGGCGCAGCAGGTTGAGTGCTGCACTGTGAAGCATCCATGACACAGCAGCGTGAGTTCAGTCCCCGGCCAGGGAGGGGACCCACATGGCGCAGCAGCCCTCTCCTGCCTGGCCCGCTGCCCCCCTCCGCAGTGTGTTTCAGTCCATCTGCATGTTCTGCTCCCTTCTCTGTCTCTGGTGAATCCTTTCACCTCCCTTGACTCTGGCTTGTACACCAAGTTTTTTCATCTCAGTCTGTAATTTTCCCTTATTCTTAATGACTTTTGTTTGTTTCTCATTAAGAACTATGCATTTTTGTCTCCTTAATTGGATTTTCAAAAAAAGGCTCAGCCTGGTTTTATTGATTCACTTTTTAGAGTAATTTATTTAATTTCTGCTTGTATCTTTGCTGATTTCTTTCTTTTTTCTGCTGCCATTGTTTTCTAATTAAAAATTTTAATTAAAAAGACTTCATTTGTTCGTGTCATTAATTTCTTCCTGAGGTGTGATTTATCACCTGTTGCGCTGGTGCCTTTCTTTCAAAGCGTTGTGATATATATAATGTATTATATGTATGTATAATTTAGTATATGCACATGTATATATTCTTTATCCGCTCATCCATGGACATTTAGGTTTTTTCCATCTTGCTAGTGGGAATAATGCTGCAGTGAACTTGGGCATGCAAAGATCTCTGAGATACTGATGTGTTTCCTTTGTTGTATACCCAGGGAGAGATTCCCGATCACGTGAGAGTTCTGGCTTCAATTTTTTGAGATGGTGACCATATTGGCTACACCAGTTTACGTTCCTGTCAAAAGCTCCCCGTCCTTGCCAGCAATTGTCCCTTGTCTTTTTGACAGTCACCACCCCAAGAAACGTGAAGTGACATCTCATTTTGATTTGCATCTCCCTGATGATTGGTGATGCTGAATGCCTTTTCACCTGTCGGTGGCTGTTTGTGTGTCTTTGCAAAAATGTCCGTTCAGTTCCTTTTGCCATTTTTTAAATCCAATTCTTTGTCTATTTTTTGCTATTGAGTTATGAGTTTCTTGCATGTTTTGGATATTAACCTCTTATCAGGTACATGGTGGTTTGTAAACATCCCAAAGCTCCCCACGGGCATTTGTGCCTGTGGGATGTTACCAAATTATCGTTCCTGAGGGGTGACACTGAGCAGGGGCGGGGCCTTCTCTCCACCGTCTTGCTGATGGGCAGTAGGGACTAACTTTTCAGTGTTAACTTCAATGATTGGGCTGGAGGGGAGCTGCGAGCATGGACTTCTCTGCCGTCTCATCCAGTCATCATTTGTTTGCTTGTGTTCCCTCTCCCTGTGGCCACACCCCAGCCCAGGCCTTCACTCTTACACTGCAGCAGACAGACAGACAGACAGATGGCCTAAAATTCCTGACCCCCTCAGTCCTTCCTGCTCAGAGCCCCTCGGCGACTCCCCGCTGACTTCGGGCCCAGACCCACGTCTAGCCTGGCTACAACATGCCTCCTCTTGCCTCCTGGTTCCTCCCCTCGCTCCAGCTACCAAGTCTAATTGCATGCAGGCCCCTGCACACGCCACTGGGCCTCTGCTCCCCCTATTCCCACCTCTTCTCACTACGTCCCCTCTTCCCTCCCCCATGCTTTGGTCATTGGATGCTATCTTTCAGTCCTCTTTTGGTTGGCCTTTCTTAGGACCTGGATTGGGCACCCTGTTAGATCCCATAGCTCCCCATGCTTTTCCTGTGCTTGCACCTTGAACCCCATGTTTCGTGGGTTGAAATCACCTCATCTGTCTTCCTACCAGAGTGGGGTTTCCCCTGCTGGGGGAGCAGAGTCCTTTCCCTGCTGCCAGATGGAGTTTTTGATGACTGAGATGATGCCAGGGCTTGGTGGCCAACGGATGTGTCTATCTCCCTTGCCCTTAGGCCCAAGCCAGGGTCTCAGCAAGTTCCGTACCCAAGAGAATGAGCGCCCCAGAGTTGTGCAGGGGCCCTTTCTTGGCCAGCATGGCCTTCTGACCTACAGTTGGTGCCTCAGCAACAGACGGGGCTGATGCAGCTGTTGCTCTCTCCACAGGCATTGGTGCCATCACACGGTGACAAGGACCGTGTCCTGCCAGGTGCAGAACGGCTCGGAGACCGTGGTCCAGCGTGTGTACCAGAGCTGCCGATGGCCGGGGCCCTGTGCCAACCTCGTAAGGTAAAGGCCACAGGTCTGGCCGGCCTGCCCTTCCTCTCTGACACTTGGAAGACTCTAAGTCCAGTTCAGCTGCTGGGGGAGGCGGGTTGACACTCAGAAATGTGTGTGAATTTATGGAGCACTGTGTGCAGAGCATGGGTAACACGTGTGAGCAAACATAAAGGGGACATCCTCCCCACCATGACAGAACCTCACAGTTCAGTGGGTGTTTGATGGGCAGAAGCCCAGGACAGTCAGTGAGTGGGGTGAGGGGACAGGGGTGTTGGGAAGGGCCAGGTGAGGGTGAAAAAAGAAACTGATTAGTCTCGGGACTCTAGAACAGAATAAGGGCCTATGATGAGCTTGGAAATCCAGCCTGCTTGCAGCCCCACCCCTCACAGCCCCGCCCTCATTTGGCACCACCTCTCATATGGCCCCGCCCTCTAATAGCCCCGCCCCTCTAATAGCCCTGCCCTCTCCCCAGTTCTGCCCCTCTCATCAGCTTTGCCCCCTCACAGCCCTGACCCTTTCCTGTACTCACCCTCACAGACTCACTCCTCTCACCTGCCTCACCTTTCTCACGAACTTCCTGTCTCCTTCCCCCATCTCCCAGCACCCATTCACAGGGAGCCCCTCAAATAGTGGGTCCACATCAGGGCGGCCCAGAATCTTCCTCCCGCACCACTCCTCTCTCCCTGTTCTCTTCTCCGAGCCCTGTTCCAACCAACTTCTTTTCCTTCTGCTCCACACCTGGCTGGCCCTGGGTTTCTGCGTGGAGCACCTTTCTTGGTCTTGTTCTGGGGCCATCCTCCTCCAACTCTGGATCTTTCTGTGCTAAGAGCACACTTTGTGCCCCTGACAGGGCATCTTTGCATATGGTGTATTTGGGGGAATTAGGACTCTCCTAAGAAACAGAATCAATAGAATGTGTGTGTGTGTGTGAAACGGATAGATTTTTAGGAATTGGATCATGTGATTGTGGGTGTTGGGAGGAGGGGAGGGGGTGGGGGGTGGGGTTCCGGCAAGTCCAAAGTCTGCAGGGCAGCTGACAGGCCCAGGGAAGAACTGATGCTACAGCTTGAGCCAGAGGGCAATCAGCTCGAAGAACTTCCTCTTTCTCAGGGAACACAGGCTTTTTCTTAAGACCTTTAGCTGATTGGATGTGACCCCCCCCCCCCCCACATTTTGTAGGATAAAACTATTTAACTCAAAGTCTGCTGGTTTAATGTCATCTCATCTAAAGAAAGTACCTTCACAGCAACATCCATTCTTATTTGACCGAACATCTGGCTACCGTGGCCTAGCTAAATGGGCAGATAGAAGATACCACCACCATGGGCATCAAAATTTGGGTATGTGTTCATCACCAAGGATGGAGGGGGACCCAAACATCAGGGCCTGTGCCCACACGGTGCTGCCCCCTGCAGGCCTCATTGTGAGCCCACAGTCAGCCTGAAGCAGAACTGGCTCCCCCGTGGAGTCACAGCCGGGCTGCAGTGTGTGGGCCAGTGTCCACTTGTGGCAAGTTAGTGTGACTCTCTGAGAAGAGGGCTAAAGATCAAGTGCTTGGGCATCAGCATCTCCCTGTCACCACCCACACACAGTGTGAAGCCTGAATTAGGGTCACGACAGGGAAGAGGGGTTCTGTATTTCCGGGTAGTTCGATTTGGAGGTCAGTGGGGTCGTAATCCTGGGTGGGGGCTTCTCTTTGCAGCTCTCATTACATTCCGATGACATTTTTGTGACAGAGTGTGCAGGTGGAGGAAGGGGGTGTGGATGTGAAATGTGAGTATAGCAGAATGTGGGTGCATTAAAGCCCTTGTAGAACCCCCTAGGGCACTGCATTGAGTCCCCAATCCCCCTGGCTCCTTCCCTCTCTCCCAGGGCCCCACCCTTCCTCTTGCATGTATTCTCACTTGCATGCACTACTTGCATGTAGTCAGCTGCAGGCTGACTGGCTCACACTGAGGCCACTCTACCTTTTTAACAAATTTATTGAAGCTCTGCCACGTGCTGGGGAAAGATGAAGACCAAATTCTCTTTCTAGTGGAGTGTATGTGCACCTAAATATGAAGCAAGATGCCCAGGACTGCAGTTGTAGGGTCATATGGTAGTTGCATGTCTGTTTTTTTAAGAATCTGCCGAACTCTTTCCAGAGTGGCTGTGCCATTTACACTCCCGCCAGCAATGTCTGAGTGATCCGTTTCTTTGCGTCCTTGCCAGCATTTGGTGTTGTCACTATTTTTTATTTTAACCATTCATTGTGGATTTAATTTGCATTCCCCTAATGGTTAATAATGTTGAACATCTTTTCATGTGCTTTGCCAGCTGTAGATCTTCTTTGTTGAAATGTCTCTTTTTGTCTTTTGCCCATTTTCTAATTGGATTATTTGTTTTTTATCCTGTTGAGTCTAGAGATTTTTTTATGTTCTAGATACAGTTCATTGTCAGTTACATGGTTTGCAAATATTTTCTCTCATTCAGTGGTTTCTCTTTTCATCCTTTCAGTCTTTTGCAGAGCAAATTTTAAAATTTTAACAAAATTCAGTTGATCAGTGTTTCCTTTTTATGGATTGTGCTTTTGGTGTCAAGTCTAAGAAATCTTTGTTAAGAGCCTCAAGGTTTTCTCCTATGATTTTTTTCCCTAAGTTTTATGCTTGATGTTTAAGTCAAACATAACCCATTTTGAGTTCATTTTTGTACAATACATGAGACTTAAGGAAAAGGTATTTTTGTTGTTCTTTTTTCTTATGGATGTCTAGTTGCTCCAGTACAATTTGTTAAAAAGGGATTTTCCCATTGAATTTGACTTACATCTTTGTCAAGAATCACTTGGGCATATTTTCTTGGTCTGCCTTCTCAGTTCTGATCCACTGATGTTTCTGTTTACTGTTCTGGCAGCAGCTACATGAAAGTCTTGAAATCAGGTAGAATAATTCTTCCCTCTTTCTTTCTTTTTTTTTGAAATTGCTCTGGCTAGTACAGTTCCTAAGTCTTTCCATATAGCTTTTAGAATAACCTTGTCTATAGCTATCAAAAATCTTGATGAGATTTTTATAGGAATTGCATTTAACCTGTCTACCTACTTGGGGAGAATCTGTGTCTCTCCTACACTGACTCTTCCTGTTTAGGAACCTAATGTGTCTCTCCTTTCATTTAGATCTTTAAAAAAATTTTCTTTCCTCCTTCTTCATCAATTTCTTTGATTCTTTGTGGTTTTCAGCTGTTCATAAGACCTGTTTTTTTTTTTTTTTTTTTAGTCACTGCTAATAGTATTTTTTGGTTAAATTATATTTTTAATTTTGGTGTTCACATGTTCATTGTGAATCTTGAGAAATACAATAGAGTTTTGCATGTTTGCCTTCTGTGCTTACTATAAGCTTGCTGGACTCATTAGTTCTGGGAGTTTTTCTGTAGATTCCTGGAGATTGTCTAGGGAGGGCTGACATACCAACCCTAAATAGAGTCAGCCTTATTTCCTCCTTTTTGATCTGAGTGCCTGTTACTTCCTGTTCTGCCACGGTGCTAGCTACACCGTGCAGCCCAAATGGACACGAGTGGAGCGAGTGGAGAGGGTGCTTTTTTTGATTGTTGGGGGAAAACATTTCACCATTAAGTGTAATGTCACTTGTAAGGGTTTGTGGCTTTTTAAAAATCCAGTTGAGGAAGTTCTCTCTACTACTGTTTTTCTGAGTTTTTTTTTTTAAATCTTGGGTGCTGGATTTTGTAAAAAATTTTTTGCATGGATTGACATGATCGTGTGCTTTTTCTTTAGTCTATTAATGTGGTGATTACACTGATTAGTTTTGGAGTACTGAACCAGCTTTGTATCCCTGGAATAAACTTCTCTTGCTTAAGACATGTAGTTTTTGTGTATCACTGAATTCTATTTGCTGATATTTTATTAAGGACTTTTTTGTGTCTGCGTGCATATTATGGTAATAGTTCGTGGTAGTTCTCTTGTTTTGTACTATCTTTGGCTAACTTTGGTATTGAAATTAAAAGAATTAGATGTGCTTTCTCTGCCCCTTTATTTTCTTGAAGAGACTGTGTAGAATTAGTATTAATTCTTCTGAAACATAGTGGAATTCACCTTGGGTCCAAGATTTCTTTTGAAGTCACAGGCAAAAGAAAAATATTGGATGGTTTCACTTTTAGGAGGACTATAAAGGAACCAAAAAAGGGATCAAGGAAAAGAACAATAACAATTTAAAAAAGTCACAACACAACAAAAACAAAAAGACAAAGACAAATCAGGGCACTTTGTGGGGTGGGGAGGGAGAGGGACTGGGATGAAGGCAGATAGAGCACAAGGGACTGAGGTGACGGTGCGCGGGTGGAATGGTGGTGGGGACTCCCTGGGGACCACAAGTGATGTCAAATATATATAAATAAAGAAGGAAAAAATTATTTAAAAGAAATAAAGATATTTTTTGATTCAATTTCTTTAGCAGTTACAGGGCTTATCAAATGACGAATTTCATATTGAGTTGTAATTTGTGCTTTTCAATGAATTGGCCCGTTTTCTCTGAGTTGCTGAATGTGGGTATGTAGCAACCTTCTTTTCTTTCCTGGTGTTGGTGACTTGCGTCTTCTCTCCTTTTCTCTTTGTCACCCTGAGGGAGGTTCTGCATTGCATTGGTCTTTTCAGAATACCAGCTCTTAGCTTCACTGGTTTTTCTCTATTGTTTTTCTGTTTATAATGTTATTGACTTCAGCTGTCACCTTTCCTGTGTCCCTCCTTCTGCATGCTTGGCCGTTATTACCCTCTCCTTTTTGGGGACTCCTCAGATGAGCTGATCTAGGTTTTGAAAAGACCACCGGCGGCCATGGGGAGGGCAGACACAGGTGTCAGAGGTGACTGCGCGTGCAAGGATGACGGCTGCGGGGCAGAGAGCAGCGGGCGGGTCCAGCGGCTGTGCTAGAAACTGAGGTAACAGGAGTGCCTGACCACGTACAGGGCAGGGAGCAATCAGGCCACTACTGGTCAGGGGAAGCTGACTGACCGGGGAGCCATTTAGTGAGTTCGGGACCCAGTACGAGGTCAGCCTCAGGAGGCAGAAGCCCCAGCTCTGCTGCCACCAAGTGAAGTTGAGACGCCTGTGGGGCACCCACGGGGGAAGGAGTGTCAAGTAGAGGGTTGAGTACAAAAGTCCAGAGTCCGAGCAAGACACCTGAGACTTGACAGCTGGGAGGTAGCGTGAGGTCAAGGGAAGTGTTGATTTGTTTGCTGATAGGAGACGGCCTGCAGGTTTGTGGCCTGTTCATAAATTGTGTGATGGGGAGAGGGCCGAGGCCAGCGGTGTGGGCAGAGAGAGCTGTAGGCTGAGAGAGCGTCGGCTGAGAAGCCCAGGACGGTAGGGGATAAGGGGGCCTTGCCAGAGCAGCGGTAGGAGGCTGACAGACTGTTTAAGTTATAAGAGGATTCTTATAATTTGACCCCACCAACCCACCTGGAAGCACCTGGAAGGCAGGACCACAGTTTCTTACCCCATCTTCCCTCGGCCTCACTGCAGGGCACGTTAGGGAGCATAACAAGGTTCTTTGAGTGAATACATTCACCTTGTTAAATGGGAACAAGTGTGGTACAGCGGAGTCCCCTGTGGGTTTTTCCGTCTGATTTTTTTACTATTGGAGTTTTAGAGCGTGTGTGTGCATAGGAGGTGAGGGTGAGGATAGCACCCAAAACCAACGTTCCACAGACCAACCTGAGGCCTGGAGACTCTGCCAGGCTTCTAGTCAGGCTAGTCCTGTATAGAGAGGGTGAGGCAGGGCTCTGCCAGGCCCGGTCTGCACCCGGGAGCTGGGGCCTCACCTCCCAGACACGTGTCTGGTGTGTTCAGGTGCCCTGCCCGAGCGCCCCAGTGCCAGGCAATGTGTGTGGAAAGAACAGGCCCCTCCCTCACAGGGCCGAGGCCATGTCAATCAGAGCTCACCGCAGTGAGCTGCCCCGACATCTGGACCTGAGCAGAGATCTGGGGCATGATGAGTGGGGGAGATGGGGCGGGGAGGGCCAGGCAGGCATCCAGGACGGTCCCTTCCCTGGCTTCTTGTGAGGGGGCTGGGCCCGCCAACTTCCCTGGGAGGGCCCTCACTTAGGCTCTAGGGAAGGCAAGAGGACAAAACGCTTCCGCCCTCTGTGCCTTCACTCCCTTTCTGGGCACTGGGGATAAGCTCCGTCTTGCTCTGGGGTGGAAATCACACACCTGGCAGTGCCTGTGTGCTGAGGGGGGTTCTCGCTGGTCCTGTCCTCCCAGCCCTTTGGGCAGCTGCCAGAAGGGTGGGCAGGCGCAGGACTGAGTTTGAAGAACAAGCCCCAGGGACTCGGGGGTTAAGTTTTCCCTGCCCGGGCTTCCCTGCCCTGGGCTGTCTCCCTGGCCCACAGAGCTCTTTGATGGCATTAGAGCCAACCTTTTCCAGATGTGCAGAGGGAGGGGGTTTCATCTGCCTCCTTCATTCCCCTCCTCCAGACAGCCCCGGCCAGCTGGCTTCCCCCCTCTGCTTGGGTTGCTGCAGCCACAAGGCCACATGAAGTCCTGGGCTTAAGGACTTTCTTAAACATGGTCTTTCCTTCCTGCCCCTCCAGCTCAGCCAGCCTGTGGGGGTCGAGAAGCCGCAGGTTGCCCCCCTCCCCCTCAACAGTGGGAACTTGTCTGGGCCGCATCCGTGTCTCCCACCACAGCCCCCCAAGTGCACCGTGGTCCTGGGCTGGAGTGGGAGGCGAGGCTGGGGCTGCAGACACTGCCTGCCGGGCCGGCTGCCTCTGCCTCTGCCACTCAGGACGGCGAGGCCAGAGGCCGGAGACCCCACCTCCTGTCTCAGAACCACGGTGGGACAGCTCTGCCCCCCCCACCCCCTGCTATTAATCAAGAGATTAATGCTCTCCTGCCTCCCCCTCGGAAAGCCCCGTCCCGTTTCCTGTGGCGTCTCCACCCAGGCTGTCTCGGTACCTCCCAGTCTGGTCCTCCTCCTGCTGGTCCCTGGTGAGGGAGCGGGCCGAGCAGGGCAGAGGCCGTCAAAGCGTGTGCCTGCGAGGGGAGGCCCACCCCCAGATGAGGTCTCTGGGCTGGCGGAATCCCTCCGTGTGGGCAGTGTCCTGTTCTCCACCCCAGCACCTTCGGAGAGTCACCTCCGGAGGCCAGAGAGCTGTGGCCTCTGCTCACACGGCCCTGGGGAGGGCGTCTCACCACCGCCCCCTCCAGGAGCACGCGCTTCTCACGCTCTCTCACCCCCTCGTGAGTCCGGGGCCATCTTGGGGACAGGCGGGACAGCTCTGCACCCTTCCTGGGAGGGCCTCCTGACCCTCGTCCGTTGTGCTCGTGGGCGGCCTGTGGTCAGCGCCCTGGCCGCAGCGCTGGAGCAGCTCCCGAGAGCTGTCGGGCAGGTGAGGTCACATGGTCTGCCGGAGGCCTGGTTCCCACGCTGCCGCCACTGTGTAGCCTGGAGTCTGACCAGGTTCCCACAGACGCCGCCCCTGTGTAGCCTGGAATCTGACCCCAGGCTGCCTCTTGGCCTCAGGTGAGGCCATTTGTCCCTGCCCTGCCATCCTTTCTCATCGACAGCCCCTGACTGACTTCCCACCTCCCTTCCTTGCCCATCCCTTGTGGCCTCCACACCACGTGGCTGCAGGTGAGGTCTTTCTGGAAAGCAGATCTGATCTAGATGCCCCTTCAGGCTGCAGTGGCTGGGTGGCCTGGTCAGGGCCAGGAGGGGTGGTCTCCCAGCCAGAGGCTGCCTGTTGGGGAACCGAAAAACCACATCAAGTCCTCTGTTTATTTTTTAATCCACGAAATAAGAGCAAAATGAAGCTCTACTGATTTTTAATATATGCAAGTAAATAATACATGTACATAGTCATGGATAAGTTAATATGCAGAGATTTCAGGCCTAGAACATTTCACTGACCAGAGGCATGCTCTGGAGAGCTGGTCAGTGAGTCCCCACAGCCCAGGCCACGCTCCGCATGCATCTGAAGCTTTCCCAGTTGTGGTGTCAGTGCCCTGGCTGCCCGTCAAAGCACTCTGCCTCCTAAATACACCAAATTTCACCCCGAATGACCTCCCATCTCTCCTGGCACTGACTGCCGCTTTGCCTTCTCAGCTCAGCAGACCTCCCTCCAGTGTGCCCCTGTGGGGTGCTGCTCTGGCCTTCTCTGCTGGAAGTGGACATGCCCTGCTCCGACATCCCTGCGGCTGTCAGCTTCCACGGCTGCCCCCCAGCCCCCCATACCGAGCTCCTCCGGGGAACCACCGAGTCCTGGTTAGCACTGCAGCTCCCAGCATGCACTCCTCCACACACAATTCACTGACTGTTTCATCCACTCCACCGGTGTTTACAGAGCGTGTGTGGTGTGCCCCACCCTGAGCTGGGTGCAGGGTGCAGCCGGTGGCTTGATGGAGAAGACAGACAGCAGACAAATGGCTGTATGGGTGGGTGCATAATAAAGGTGCTTAGTGTTTGGAGAAGCCAGTGTCCCACGACAGTGTAAGTCAAGGGGACCCAGCCTGCTGGAGGCTGGTGGAGAATCAGCTGGTCAAGGAAGGCCTCCCTGAGGAGGTGACGCTTCCGCCCAGCCCCGGGATCTGCATCGTGGAGTTGGCCAGTGTCTCTGGCAGAGAGGACAGCAGAGGACAAGTGGCTCTGCAGGTACTGAACTCAGAAGCTGATGCCACTGAAGCTCCAAATGGGGCAGCAGGGAGGATGCCTCGGTGGCGGCAGCCCCTCTTCAAAGCTAGCGTGGTCATCCTAAGGATGTGGGCTTTGCCCTTAGATTGAAGAGAACGTAGGCAGCATTGTGGAGATGTGTGCTTTGAAAATATCACTGGAAAAGTGGGAGAAGGCCCGTGAGGCTGGAAAGTAGGGGTGAGGGGCACAAAGAGGGACACCGGGGAGACCTGGGGGATGCTGGGCCAGCGCGTGCAGGCCTGGTGTCCTGGCGTGGCGTTCCCTCCCCACCCTGCGTGGACACTGCAGTGTCACGAATCAGAATCTACCTTGGGGAGCATCCAGGCCTCAGAGGCTGATCCTGTCTCTCACTCTGGTACCCAAGGCCTGGGCAGGCTCCCAGGTCCGTGTGCCCCTGACCAAGACCTTGGTGTTGGTGCTAAGCAGGGAGGCTGCCAGCAGCGTGTGGACGGTGGGGGAGTTCTTGCCCTGGGAGCAGCGTCCTCAGCTGAGACCTGCCTCGGGCTATCCGAGGTGAGGGAAACCCGTAGACCCCAGGATTCTTGCCGGTGTGGTATTGTGATGGGTGTGTGAGTCTGGGTGGCTGTTCTGACTTGAAAGTCTTGGTCCCTTCTGTGAAGGGTGAGGGTGCGGTGGGAGGGCGCTTGCCCCTTGGGAACATCTAGAAGCAGCAACCGATGGTAATCAGTTCTTTGTCTCACCTCGCACCTTCAGACTGTGTGTGTGTGTGTGCATGAGTGTGTGTTAGTCTGTTGGCATCTTAGTTCATTTGCTGATTGATTCATTTATTTACTTATTTATTAAAGATTTGTATATGTTTAGGATGTTTTGATATATGTAAGTTGTGAATGGTTACCACAATCAGACTATAAGTACATGCCTCACCTCCCAACATTACCAATTTTTGTGGTGAGAACACTTGGGATCTACTCTCTTAGCAGATTTCCAGTATTAGTACATTGCTAACTGCAGTGACCACACGGTATGCTGGGGTTCCAGAACTAATTTGTGTTTGAATTGAACAGGTGTATGTTGTGGTCAGTATCTCCCCTTTTATCTCTCTCCCCTTGGCCTGTGGGGTAACCTGTGAATTCAACTTCCTTTCTGGTTCCATATGGAATTAAGATCACATGACATTTGTCTTTCTGTGTCTGACTTATTTCACTTAACATAAAGCCTTCCAGATTCATCCCTATTGTCACGAATGGCAGGACGGCCTTCTTTTTGAAGGTTGAATAATATTCTGGCATAGGTGTGTAGATCTCATTTCTTTACCCTTTTGAAGGCTGAATACTATTCCGGCATATGTGTGTAGACCACAAGTCTTTACCCTTTTCAAGGTTGCATAATATTCTGGTGTATGTGTGTAGACCACATTTCTTTCCCCCGTCACCTGCTACTGGACACGTCGCTAGCCTCCCCGTCTTGGCTAGTGTCAGTAATGCTGTAGAGAGCTTCAACACACTGACTTGGTTCCCTCTGGTCATATACCCAGACATGGGATTACTGGACCATATGATATTTCTATTTTTAATTTTTGGAGGAATCTCCACAGGTTTTTCCAAAGTGGCTGCAGCAACTCACATTCCCACCAGTGTATGCCAGGGCTCCCTTTTCCGTCCATCCTCACCAGCACTTGTTATCTTTTGTCTTCTTGTAATGGTCACTTTAGGTGGGAGGAGCCTGTCGCTGTGGTTTGACTTGTGTTTCCCTTCAGCAGTTGTTTGCGGATGTGACGACACTGTGCTTGGCAGATGAGGACGAGGAGGTCGTGCTTGCGGGGACTTCATAGTCTGCAAGGGGCAATTACTAAATAAAGAATAACTGCATCATCATTATTATAATTGAAAACAAAGGCTGTATTAGTCAGGGCTCTCCAAAGAAACTGAGCTAATTGGGTATATATAGATATGCAGAGAGATTTATGATAGGAATTGGCTCACATGACTGGGGGGGCGGAGAAGTCCCAGTCTGCTACCTGCACGCCAGAGGCCCAGAGAAGTGTGCGGTGTAATCTAGTGCAGACCTGAAGGCCCTGCGAGCCAGGGGAGCCCACGGGGTATGGCCCGTTGAAGCCCAAAGCCCTGAGAACCAGGGAGCTGATGTTCAAGAGCAGGACAATAGATGTCCCACTTTCACTCTTCCTCTACTCTTTTGTGACGGTCTCAATGTATCGGATGATGCCTGTAGACTGAATGTCTGTGTCCACCCCAAAATCCCATGTTGAAGTCCTAGTCCCCGATGCAATAGCATTTGGAGGCAGGATCTTTGGGAGGTAACAGAGGTGGAACCCTTGCAAACGGGATTAGGGCTCTTATCAAAGAAGCCCCTTTTGCTATGTGGGCACAGTAGTAGAAGCAATGAAAATAAAATGTAGGGCCTCCCTGGTGGCGCAGTGGGTTAAGCAACGCACTATGAAGCAAATCACAGCCACTGCAGCACGAGTTCAATCTCTGCTGCCGGCCAGGGAGGGGACCCACATGGTGCGGCAGACCTCTCCTGCCTCGCCCGCTGCTCCCCTCAGCAGTGTACTTCTGTTGATCTGCCTGTTCTGCTCCCCGCTCTGTCTGTGGTGAATCCTCTCAGCCCCCCCACCACACACACCTCTGGCCTGTACCCCAGTGCTTGTATGCATAAATAAATAAATCTTTAAAAAAAAAAAGAAAATAAAATGTAGTAGAAAATGAAATGTAAAAAACCTCCCCATGTACGGTATGATAATAAGGCATTTTATACTGTTGTGGGCTGAATGTTTGTGTACCCCCTGCCCCCATTCATATGACGAGGCCCTAACCCCCAGTGTGGTATTTGGAGATGGGATTTCTGAGGATGTAATTAGGATTATTGAGGCATAAGGATGGGGCCCTGATGCAATAGGACCAGTGTTCTTATGTAAAGAGATACCAGAGAATACCCCCCCCCCACACACACATCCAGGAAAGGCCTTGTGTGGACATAGTGAGAAAGTGGCTGACTGCAAGCTAAGAAAAGTGTCCTCACCAGAAACGGACCCACTAAGAGCTGGACTTCCAGACTCCAGGACTAGAAGAAAACTAATTTGTATTGTTAAACCGTCCAGTCTGTGGTGTTTTATTACGGCAGCCGGAGCAAATACCTGGGAGTCAACAAAAGCTGTGCACACTACTGAGAAAGACGAAAGGACTCAAAGGCAATGTCTCGGCCTCATTAGGAGGTCAGTTCTCGCCATGTAATTTTATCAAAATCATATTGGGTCAGAAATTGATATGCCAATTTCAAATAAATCTATGGAGCTGCAAAGAACCTAGAACGGCCATGAGAATCTTGAAAGAGAATAAAATTGGGAGCTTACATGACCAGATTTCAAGCCTGTTTGTTGTTTGCAGGGTTGTCTTGGTGCAACTATAGACAAGTAGATCGATGGGATAGAACAGAGAATCCAGAAGTAAACACACTTAAACAATCACTTGTTGTCAGGAAGACACTAAAATAGTTCAGTGGAGTGACCAGAAGTTCTTTTCAGTAAGTGGTGCTGAGGCAGTGGGGGGCTCCAAATGGAAATAGTGAACCTTGACTCCCACTCAACAAATAATAACATTTGAAAAATGATAAAATGAGCTTCATCAAACTTAAAAAGTGATCATTGTAAGCGCACCTTTAAGAAAATGAAAAGGCACCGATTGGTAGAAAACATTTGCCATACAAACATCTGTCAAAGGTCTCCAGTAAAGAATACATACAGCTTACAAATCAGCAAGAAAAAGACACAGTTCCTAGTTTATAAGTAGGCAAAGGTATTGAACAGGCACTTCACAAAAGAAGATATCCAAATGGCAAGCCTGCAAAGGGGTTCAGTTTTATTTATTCAACAGGAAATACAAATTAAAACCTTAACGACAGAGTGTGGTATGTACCCAAGAATGACTAAAATGAAAATGACTGACAGTCTCAAATGTTAGCAAGGTTATGGGTCAACTGAAACTGTATTACTGCTGCAGAACATATGGCTCAACCATACAGGCTTTGGAAACCTGTTTAGAGAATCTGTTCAAGTTTAACATATGTCCATGCTATGACCCATCGATTCTATTTCTAGTTACACACGCTACAGAAATGGAAACCTTGTTCTCAAAGTCTTCTAGGAGAAAGCTCACAGCATCTTTATTCATCACAGCTCAAAACTGGAAACAACCCAAACTTCTATCAACAGAAGAGTGGATAAATTGTGGCATGTTTATGTAGTGGAATATTATTTGGCAATAAAAAGAAACAAAACACTTCATAAGGATGACCCTCACAGACATTCTGGATGAGTGAAAGAAGGCAGACACCAAGGAGTGCATGCTGTACGTTTTCATTTATGTGAGACTCTAGAACAGGCAAGGCTGCTCTCTGGAGAGAGAATTCAGGAGACTGACTGCATCTGGTGGCTGAGTGATTAACTTGGAGGGGTCACAGGGAACTTTTGAGTAATGGGAATGTTGGGGTCCACATAAGTAAAAGTTCATTGAATGAAACACTACATTGATTATTTTAGTGCATGTTATAAAATAGAATTGTATTTTAATGAAACGTGAAAAAATTTCATCATCACATTCAGTGCTTTCTTTCACAGCACTTACCAGTGTGTAGTCATCTGTTCACGTGTGTGAACATGTGAGTAGTGCCACACACCGCCAGAGAGGAGCCCACGCCTGCTTCTTCATGCCCCTGTCCCCAGTGCCTGGCGCACGGGCTCTGGTACACACTGGCAGAGTGCAAGAATGAACACTGAATTTTTTTGTTTTTTTTTTTAAAGATTTATTTATTTATGCATACAAGCACTGGGGTACAGGCCAGAGGTGTGTGTGGGGGGAGGTGAGAGGATTCACCACAGAGAATGGGGAACAGAACAGGCAGATCAACAGAAGTACACTGCTGAGGGGAGCAGCGGGCGAGGCAGGAGAGGTCTGCCTTGCCATGTGGATCACTTCCTTGGCTAGCAGCAGGGATTGAACTCGTGCTGCAGTGGCTGTGGTTTGCTTCACAGTGCATTGCTTAACCCACTGCGCCACCAGGGAGGCCCTGAACACTGAGTTTTAGCCAAGCTCTGTACGAGGAAGGAGACCATTGATTCCGGTGAGGGGTCAGGGTGCTTGAGCGAAGAGGAAGTGACTTTCGAACACACCCTGAAGGTTCTCAGGGACTTTTCTCGGACAGAGCAAAGGAGAAAAGGCATGTGGACAGAGAAGCCTGCATGTGCAAAGGGCCTGGAGCAGGAAGGCAGCTGGCTGAGGTGTGGTGGTAGGAAGAGGGGAGAGTAGAAATGTGGGTGGGACCTTACTTGCCGACCTAAAGGACTTGGTCTTTAGTCTTTGGGAGCCACGGAAGATTTTGAGAGAGCAGTCACAAAACCAGATCTGCATTAGAGAGATGGCTGGGTGTGCAGACTGGGCTTCAGCAGGAGACCTGGGAATTCTTCATGTTGGTCGGAGGGGAAGCTCCCTTCAGTTCCTGCCTAGGCTGAAGGGAGGCCACTAACACTGAGCCCACCTTGGGTGTTCAGCTGAGACTAAATGGGCGCGCACTCAGTGCATTTGCCCTCTGGGCTGGTGAAGCAGCGCCACCTACTGGTGTGCCCTGCTCTGAACTTTGAAATCCATCTGGTTTCTTCTGGTCCTGGAATGACTGAGCCAGGCCAGCCCCATGCCCTCAGAATGAGGGGCAGAGAGAGATCTAGAACCCTTCTCAGAGACTGAGAGCTCTGCCACTGGTTCAAGGACTCGAGGTCAGTACCTCGTGCTGTTGTAAATATACCAGCAGAGGGGGTAAAATATACCTCTGTACCAAATGGACACAGGTTCTGGAACCAATTCTGCCTGCGTTTGGATCCTAGTTCCACCCCCTTCTATCAGTGTGACCTTGAGAAAGTTACTTAGAAGTTATTCCTCTGTAAATTGGGAATAATAATGGCTTTCACCTGTTAGAGTTGTTACGGTCAGCAAGCGTGAAACTCTCAGGGTCATACCTGATGTGATAAGGACTCAATCAAAACTCTCAGTCTATCTACTATTATCTTTAGGAGATATTTCTATAATTGCTTTTATTAACCTTTCAATTTTATGAACATCTAAATGCTTAGCAGGCCCCCAAATAAAATACAGCTGTGCCATTTTAATATGTATGTATATATACATATAATTATTTTTTACATACACACATATATATATATATATCTACTTTACAGTAGAATACATAGTCCTCTTGATGCTGGCAGACATGCCAGGCTGCTGGCTGGTATGCAGAGACATCACAGCAATGTTCTTTTCCTGACTGGTGCAAGTCTTCACCAAGTGTAAGGAGTTGTTTGTATGAAACTGCTGGCAGCAAGACTGCATTTATGCACCTGGCATTTTCAGAATTATTGGTCACCTTGGCATATTTGCCCCAAATAACCTGGCCTCCTCTGTCACAAGGTCCAACTCACTCATGTTCATGTCAGTGACACTGCCTTTGGTAGTCATGCCCAGTGTTGTATAGTGGGGGTCAGGGGGTCTTCTCTACATCTTGTGCTGGTAGCAAAAGATGGCTTTAGTTCAGGATGCATTACATCGGCCTTTTGAAACATGAGCCCACTGGCCTAATGCATGTGTCATATTTAGATGGTTTTGCATAAAGGTGTCTCCAACAAAGCAGACTTCAGTAACACCCTCCTCCACATTTTCTTTTCTTTCCTGTTCAAATGACTTTAAAAAAAGATTTATTTATTTATTTATGCATATAAGAACTGGGGTGTAGGCTAGAGGTGTGGGGGATGCAAGGATTCACCAGAGACAGAGCGGTGAGCAGAACAGGCAGATCGACTGAGGTACACTGCGGAGGGGAGCAGCAGGCGAGGCAGGAGAGGTCTGCTGCACCATGTGGGTCCCCTCCCTGGCCGGGAGCAGGGATTGAACTCGTGCTGCAGTGGCTGTGCTTTGCTTCATAGAGCGTTGCTTAACCCACTGCGCCACCAGGCAGGCCCATTGCTCAAATGACTTTTAATACTTGTTTCTGCTGGGGATGAGTTTTGGGAGAGGGACTTTCCATTTCCTGCTTTCTCTTTTTGCTGTTTAATCACACTGGGCGGTGCTTGAACGCGGCCTCTCTGTCTGGCAGACGCTGCTCCCGCAGGTCTTTTCCTCACTCAGGCTCGACAGTCTGGCATTTGTGCTTCCTCAGCTTGGCGCCTCTTGCCGTAGAGCTCAGCTGTCAGACCAGTCCTCCTTTTTTGCCTTTGAGTGCTTATGAGTTTCTGGACCTTCCTTTTTTCTCTTTTCTCATGGTAATCCAAATCAGAGCCATCGTGCCTAAGGTGTAGTCAGTATCTTCATTTTATGGCCATGTTGCTGCTGGGTGCAGCCTCCCAGGAGCTAAAAAGTTCTCAATCTGGGGGTCTCAGGAACCCGAGCTGCATCCATGCAGGAAAGGACCTACCTCCACCGTTACTTTCACCACCATGGTCACGTGAGCAAGGTGTGCCCTGACAGCACCGCAGAGACCGAGGGGCGTTTTGTGGCACAAGGGCCGCGTCAGCTGGAGAAGCGCAGTCACGGCTGTGACAAAGCAGCTGGGCGTCTCTCCCCACTGCTGCGGCGCTGACTGCGGAGGGTGCGGCCGAGGGTGCGGCCGGGCGGATGCAGTCAGAGTCGCTTGTCGCTGCGTTCTGCACCGAGCCTCCTCCCATCTCTTCACCCCGAACCCGGGCTTCGTGGTGTGCGCATCACGCAGACCAAAAAGGGGCTCAGGGCGGTTCAGCACTGCGTGCCAGTCCCTTCTGTGAAGGAGAGCCTCCCTGTGCCCCTGGGGACAGAATCTGGAGGGGTGGGCCTTCGTGGCATTAGCTGCATCGCAGGCCCCGCGGCCCCGCACGCACAGTGACAACCCACGCTCTCCCCACCCGGCCGTCAACCTGTGCATCCGGGCTCTCGGGTCTCTGCAGGCAACTACTGATATGTTATTTCAGGAATCAGTTTTAAACCTGGCATCTTTTATGTCAAGGAAAGCATCTCCCCTCTCCTACTTGGGCATACTTCAGACTGGGGGATCTGCAGCAAGAAGGGGTGTGAGAGGGTGAATGTGTGTATAAGAGTGCATGAGTGGGGGTACGTGTGAGTGCGTATATGAGCATACAAAAGCATGAGAGCTCATGTGTGCATGTGACAGTGTGTATGTATGTGACTGGCATGTGAGTGAGCATGTGGGGGGTGTGAAAGCGTGTGAGTGTGTTTATTCTGCAGCTTGCTGGCACTCCCTGGGCCCAGGCTCACCGCCCCTGTGTCCCACAGGCCACTTGCTGTAAGTTGCGGTGATGTGTCCACCCCCTAGCCCCGCCAGTCCAGGCCAGCTCCTTCCTGGAGAGGCGGTATCTGAGGAGCAAAGATCTGGGTTGGGGCCTCCCTGGTGGCGCAGTGGGGTAAGCAACGCACTATGAAGCAAACCGCAGCCACTGCAGCACGAGTTCGATCCTTGCCGCTGGCCAGGGAGGGGACCCACATGGTGCAGCAGACCTCTCCTGCCTGGCCAGCTACTTCTCTCAGCAGTGTGTTTCAGTCAGTCTGCCTGTTCTGCTCCCTGCTCTATCTCTGGTGGATCCTCTCACCGCTCACACCTCTGGCCTGTGCCCCAGCTCTTGAATGCATAAATAAATAAATCTTAAAAAAAAAAAAAAAAAAGAAAGAAGGAAAGAGGAAAAAAAAAAGATCCGGGTAGGCTTTGGGGTCTGAGCTGGGCCCCTCTCTATGCAGACTTTCACTCCTCTCTCAACCATTTCTGCCCCTGGCTGCACCTCCCCTCCCCTTAGATCTCCAGGGGGAAACTGGTTTGCTGGAATGTTTACGAAACATGAGCAAGAGGCTTTTTTAAAAGAGAAAAATTAGTGTAACAGGATTTTTCAGATTTAGTGCAGTGTTTCTGAAATTCAAGATGGGACTCGTGTGTTTTCCTGTCAACAGTGCATCTCGAAACGCCATGCCTGCTGCTACCAATTAATCCACGACTCTGCCATTTGCCAGCGAGGTTGCTTGGTGTCAGCAGATTCGGAGGTGGCGAAGTCAAGTGCTTTTGCTTTCATGAGAAAGTCGTGCCAGTTTGATGGAGCAGCAAAGTTGTAATGATGCACAAGTGTCAATGTTAAAGGCTGACTTATCCCTCTTGTAAAACTTGGTCCTAGAGTTCACTAGTTTTGTAAAATCACATCAGACTGATTTGCAAGAACATTTTCAAGCCTTGAAGGGTGTGAAATTTTGCCTTGGAATCCACAGCATTTTGCAAGAGATTTAATAGCCAGATGGCAGATTTTCATTGAAGTATCTCCCTTTCAGAAGCTGTGACTTTCTCAAGGTTGGGGACCCGGCTTGTCAGTCTGTGACCCCAATATAGCACGTGGTCGGTAATCAATAAGTAGTCACTGGATGGTCCAACCAGAGGAAGTAACTGTTGGGACAGTGGTGGGAGGGCAGGGACTTGGTGGCGGTTGGAAGCTGGGTGGGTTCTGATGGCATTTTTCTTTTTCGTGATCTTGGCCAGTGTCTTGGCCAGCTTGGGCTGTGCTAACAATAGATCAAGGACTGAGGGGTGGGAACCGTAGACATTGATTTCTCAGACCGCTGCCCACTCGCCACGCCCTCACTACCCTCCCCTGCGTGTGGTCCTGCACAGAGTCTCTCTCTCTCCCCCTAAGCTCACCAGTCCTGGTGGACTAGGGTCCTCCCAGTACGACCTGGTTTAATCTTAATTACACCCTAAAGACTGTATGTACAAACAAAGCCATGTTGGGGCCGTTAGAGCTTCAACAAGTGAATTTGGGGGGGACACTTCAGTTTGTAGGAGTTGGCGCGTGGGACATCTCCCCACTGTTGGTGACCATGCGGGAAGACTGGCTGGGAGGCAGCAGGGGGGACCTCAGCACACCAGCGGGGGTGGCCTCGGGCCCAGGCCTCTCAGCCGCGCACGGGCCTGGAATGTGGGCTCCGCGGGCCTGGTGGTCCTGAGTCCCGGCGGGGCTGGCCGGCGCGGGTGGGTCGGGTGCGTGCACTGTCCTGACGCTGCCCTCGTGTTAGCTACAGGACTCTGATCAGACCCACGTACAGAGTGTCCTACCGCACGGTGACGGCGCTGGAGTGGAGGTGCTGCCCAGGCTTTACCGGGAGCAACTGTGACGAGGGTGAGTCCTGGGTGAGGGGCAGGGAGTGGGCACTGGGTGGGACCTGCTGGGGAGTGCCCGGCTGCTCCTCTCTCCCCTGCCCTCCTCCGAGAGCTGGGCTCCTTTCCTCCAGTTCCTTCCTTCCTTGTCCCAAGTACCCCTTGGCCGAATGCTCTGGAATGGATGAGCTGGGGTGAGGTTGCTGTCCTGTCCGTGGACACTGAAATGGGGTCCCTGTGTGCACGTGAGTGGGAGGTGGGGACACCCAGGGGCTCTGGCATGCGGAGGGGACTTGATGTATAGTCTATTTCTTCTGCTCGGTGTTCGATGACCCCAGAAAGTGATGGGGTCACTCGTGGGCTCTGATGGTGGCCCACGAGGTTTCACTAGCCTTGGGCCAGATGGCAGCACATAGGTGGAGGCCAGAGAGGCCGTAGCAAACTCCCACCAAGTTCACGGCCAGGAAAATGGGGCCTATCTAAGCAGCGGGTTTGCAGCCCCACCGTGGTCCCCAAAATAGCTGGTTGGTCTGGAAGCTCAGGGTCCAGCTTTGCATGTAGAATAGAAGTGTTTGGCTTCCTGGCAAATTAGTCTCTCTCGTCTTTTTTTTATTACCTAACTTGCTGATTTTTGTTATGCATTTAATATAGTCCATATTAATGTATAATGTAATATATATGACATATAACAAAACAAACGTATATCTAACAAAAATCAACAATTCTGATAATAAACATATTATTAACATACATATATTGCATATACCTATGCTTCCCTAATATTAGTTATGATGAAGTCATAATGAGCTGTAAGTTAGCTTGTGCTCTAAGCTGCCAAAAACTCCCTGGGCTACAAATAAGCCCAAACCAACAGACGACGATGCCTGTGCTTTCGTGGGTCTGGGTGCAGAGCTGAGCGGAAGGAGGGCTGTGGGGGCGGGTGTCCTGTGAGCCAGGAAAGGTGTCCACTCCTAAAGAGGAAACAAGGCAGAGGTGAACCCAGATGGTTGTAGGGGACACTTTTCCCTCATTCCCCAGGCTCCCACCGCTGCCCCCAGGGAGTTTCTGCAGGGTGGAGGTGTGCTTTGGGGTTGCTTTGGCCAGACAAAGCTCTGCCGGGCAGCATCAGTCTGTGCCTGGTCTTCCTTGGGCCGGGTTTCTCTGGTTTACGGCTCAGGGCTGCCTTGAGGTGAGTGGCTCCCCGTTCCCAGGTGACCTCTTTCTGGGTCTGCTCCCCCTCGTCTGTGTTTCCCCAGGTTCTCCTCCCCTCTTACCACCCTCTCCTTCTTCCTGGACTCCCCACGAGTGCAGGCAGAAGGCTTGGGGATGCTTTCCTTCCTAGATATAGCTAACTATAGTTCTAATCACTGGCAGATTCTGTTTTTGTGAGTTTACCTGCTTGCTAAAGTTCATTTGTAATCCCTGAATTTCTTGATACTTTCATGATCATCCACAGATAGGCACCGCACACCAAAAAATTTGAGGTCCAACAGGCAACACTTTTTCCTTCTTCTTTCAGCTCTTACAATACAAACGATGTCCTTTTCCGGTCTGCTTAATGCCATGTTTATCATGTTTTTTTGGATGATCTCATTGCTTAAAATGTCCCCAAGTGCTGTGCTGTTTAATGTTCCTGTAAGGAGTGATATGCCTTACAGAGAAAATGGGTGTGTTCCATAAAAGTTTTTGATAATAGGGCCTCCCTGGTGGCGCAGTGGGTTAAGCAACGCATTACAAAGCAATCCGCAGCCACTGCGGCACAAGTTCATCCCTGCTTCAGGCCAGGGAGGGGCCCCACATGGTGCAGCAGACCTCTCCTGCCATGCCCGCTGCTCCCCTCAGCAGTGTGTGTCAGTCAGTCTGCCTGTTCTGCTCCCCACTCTGTCTCTGGTGAATCCTCTCACCCCCACACCTCTGGCCTATACCCCAGTTCTTGTATGCATAAATAAATTAACTTATTATCAAAACCTTTTTAAAAAAGATTTATCTTCTTTAACAGACAGGGCTTTATGTGCTTTCTGCTTTCTATTTTATAATTATCTATGAATTTTCAAATCAGCTTTATTGAAGTATAATTTGCATAATCCAAATCCCAACAAACAACATATATACTTATTACATACATTTAATTTACATAGCCCAGAAGTATGCAATTCATTGAGTTTTGACCCCATGAGTAACTGTCTACATGATATCCTGTCTATAGTTTCCTTAGCCTCCTGACCTGATTTCTTTCCTCAGTTCAGGAGGCTGTCATTATATTTAGTTCACTCCATGTGCTCCAGTCCAGGTGTCTCCAGGAATCACCTTATTTGCTTTTCTTCTCTCAGAGATCAGTGCTCCACATTGCCTCTTGTTCAACGTCTGTGAACATTTGTTTAATGAGTTTTTGTCCAGTCTTCTACTTGTTTTTGGTGGGAGGATAAGTTAGGTATGAATTAGTCTATCATGCCTGGAAGCAGAAACTGCAAAGCACCCCTACTGTGTTTTTGTTATTCCTCTGGTTATTATAATTCTGAAAAGGATTGTAATCTGCATCCATAGCATAGGTAACTTAGGGTAAATATGGGGCTATTCCAAGTGAAATGGATGGAACTTTTAACAGTGCAGTTCCACTTAGCCCCACTATCCTTCGTACTATTGTTATGTTTTAAATCTATGTTATAAACCGTACAATTTAGTATTAAATGGCCAGATCCTCTTTTTCAAAAGTAAAAGGAGGAAAAGATAGTCTATTTATCGCATAGTTATCATTTCTAGTGATCTTTATTTCTTCCTGGAGCTCAGAAGCTCCAGCTGGAGTCTCCTCAGCCTCAAAAATTTCTGTCAGCACTTCTTGTCATGCGGGTCTCTTTGCGATGAATGTTCTCAACTTAAAAAAAGTTTAGCATCTATTTTGCCTTAATTAAATTGTGGTAAAAGACACAAATAAAATTACCATTTCAACTATTTTAAAGTGTATAATTCAGTGGTATTAAGTACACTCACAATGTTTTGCAACCATCACCACCATCTAGTTCCAGAACTTTTTTATCATCCCAAAGGGAAACCCCACATCCATTAAGCAGTCATTCCTCATTCCCCCTTGCCTTAGCCATTGGCAACCACAAATCTGCTTTCTGTCTCTATTGATTTGCTTATTTTGGATATTTCATATAAATAGAATCATACAATATGTGGTCTTTTGTGTCTGGCTTCTTTTGCTTAGTGTAATGTTTTGAAGCTTCATCCAAGTTGTGGCATAGATTTGAATAATGAATAATATTCTATTATATGGATATACCACATTTTGTTTATCCATTCATCACTTGATGGATACTTGGATCGTTTCCACCTTTCAGCTATTGTGAGCAGAGCTGTTATGAACACTCACGTACAAGTTTTTGTTTGAACACCTGTTTTTGATTCTTTTTGATATATACTTAGGATTGGGATTTCTGAGTCATGTGGTAATTCTCTATTTAACTTGCTGAGAAACTGAAAAACTGTTTTCATAGTGACTGCACCATTTTATATTCCCACCAGCAATGTACAAGGTTTCCAATTTCTCCACATCATATCCCATACTTTATTTTCCATTAATTTTTGAATTATATTTTCATTGAACTCGTGTTCTGGATTGACAACTTTTTTTCTTTTCTTTTAGCTCTTTAAGCAGATGGGTCATTCTATTGTCTTTTGGCATCCATTATTTTTGGTGAGAAGTCTGCTGTTTCCATGTTGTTTCTTCTCTGTGAATGTCTGTTTTACCTTTGGTTGTTTTCAAGATTTTTCTTCATTCTTGCCTTTAAGCAATTTGACTATTATGTTATCAGATGAGGTTTTCTTAATCCTGTTTAGGGTTGTTTGAGAATCTTGAATCTGTAAGTTCATGTGTGCTTTTTTTTAAAATCAACTTAGGAAAATATTTCTTTAAATAATTTTTCTGCCTTCTCTCAAGATTCCATTCACAGATGTTAGGTTACTGATATTGTCAGTGAAGCTCTGACTATCCTCCCTCTGTTCTTCAGATTGAATAATTTCTATTTTTAAAAAAGATTTTATTATGCACACAAGAGTTGGGGTACAGGCCAGAGGCATGGGGAGGTAAGAGGACTCACTAGAGACAAAGTGGGGAGCAGAACAGGCGAATCTACTGAAACACACTGCTGAGGGGAGCAGCGGGCAGGCAGGAGAGAGCTACTGCGCCACGTGCGTCATGCCCCTGGCTGGGGATCAAACTTGTGCTGCAGTGGCTGCTGAAGCCCCACAGGGCGGCGCTCTACCCCTTGCGCCGTCTTCTATTGATTTGTCCTCAAATTCATTGACTCTGTCTACCACCCACAATATCTGTTAAGCTCATCCAGCGAAATTTCCATTTCAGAATACTTTTCAGTTTGGACTTTCCATTTGTGTTTTTTGTTTATATTTTCTCAAAAAAATCTCCTCATCTGCTCACTCATCATGGCCATAATTTATTTCCTATCCTAGAACTTAAATAGAATAGCTATGTCCTTGTCTTCCATTTCCGACATCTGGGTCATTTTAGAGTTTGTATTGTCACTTTTCTCTTGACTTGGGTCATAATTCCTTCCCTCCGTCCCTCCCTCCCTCTCTCAACTTCCTACCTTCCTTATAGCTTTTGCTTGATTACTGAACACTTTGAATAATATATTGTAGAGATTCTGGTTTCCTTGAAGAGTGTAGATTTTATTGTGGCAGGCAATTAAATTACCATGAATTTGTGAAGGCTTGATTTTTATACTTTATTGGGGTGGGTTTGTAAATCCCTTCGGTCAGGTTTCACTTCTGAGGCATAGTCTTTCTGTGATTTCAGAGGTAAGCCCTAGGTGTTAACTAAACGCACTAATTGGGTGAGGCTCACGCACACCAACTTTTGGGTAACTCCCTTCTTTTGGGCAGCTGCTGGCATGACTGCTCGGCTTTCGTAAAATTTTTGTTGTTATTTGATGCTGAACTTATTGAACTACACACATTCTGAGGTCATCCAAGGGTGTCATGGAAGCTTACACATAGTGTTTTGGGCTATCTGTTCTGTTCTTTGTAGACCTTCTCCCCTGAGTTACCAGGGCTTCTGAAAGTCTTTTTTTTTTTTTTTTTTTAAGATTTATTTATTTATGCACACAAGCACTGGGGCACAGGCCAGAGGTGTGGGGGGGGGGGCG
>JAGFMF010011925.1:261198-529510 GCA_019455555.1 Galemys pyrenaicus
ACAGAGAGCAGGGAGCAGAACAGGCAGACCAACAGAAGTACACTGCTGAGGGGAGCAGCGGGCACAGCAGGAGAGGTCTGCTGCGCCATGTGGGTCCCCCCACTGGCCGGCAGCAGGGATCGAACTCGTGCTGCAGTGGCTGCGATCCGCTTCGTAGTGCGCTGCCTAACCCACTGCGCCACCAGGGGAGGCCCGGGCTTCTGAAAGTCTTATGCCAAAACAGGAACAGTTTTTGACTTGCGTTCTGGCTGCCCTGCACTGCCCCAGAGGTGCGCCCGAGGAAGAACCCGTAGTGGAGGATCCACTCACTGCTCTCCCTTTTTGTAAGAGTTGAATTTCCTCCAGGTTCCACTGGCTTTTTATTGATTTCTAGTGCCTTCAAATAGTTTTTTTTAATCTAGATTTTAATATTTTTCTCTGAAGTAGTATTTGTCTGATATAACTACTCCACCATTCCATTATTGGGACAGGAAATTATGAACATCTTTTTAATCTAAGTCTTTGTTCATACCTTTAATAATTTCCTAAAGATGTAGAGCCATTGGGTCAAGGGTCATGCACCGCATCAGGGTTTTTGAATCATATTGCCAAATTAACCCCAGAAAGGTTGGTGATGACTTCGCTGTAGGAAGATGGGGAGGCTCCAGAGGGCAGAGGGTGTTGTCATCATCTCTTTCTCATTGTGGCTCCCATTAACAGTTCCCACCACTGAGCCTGGCACCTAGTTAGGGCCTGTCAAGACTGTAGATTGACTCTGCATCTGGAACATGATTTCTGCCTGTGCTGATCAAAGGAATCAGTATTAAGCACAGGATGCAGAACCGTTTTTTCATCTCTAGATTTAATTGTTTTAAAGATTTATTTATTTGTGCATACAAGAACTGGGGTATAGGCCAGAGGTGCAGGAGGGTGAGAGGATTCACCAGAGACAGAGTGGGGAGCAGAAAAGGCAGATCGACTGAAACACACTGCTGAGGGTAATAGCAGGCGAGATAGGAGAGGTCTGCCGCGCCATGTAGATCAGCTCCCTGGCCAGGGATAGAGCTCGTGCTGCAGTGGCTGCAGATGCTTCATAGTACACTTAACCCCTTTTGCCACCAGGGAGGTTCTCTAGATTTAATTTAAAAAATATTTCCGTAAGCCACATATTACACCAGTAGCTAGTCCTCTAGTTAGTTCAATCACCTGGTGGACTAGAGGCGATGTGATCAGCTGCATCAACATCATGTCATCATATAACTAGTCCATAACTTTGAATGGTATTTTATACTTTAGAAGGGACTTCCAGTCATGTTATTTAATATTCCCATTGTACCAATGCTGCTATAGACTGAATATCTGTGTCCTATCCCCCACCCAAATGCATATGTCAAAACCTGTTTCCCAAGGTGGTAATGTTAGGAGGCGGGGCCTTTGAGATCACAGCCTGAATGGACTAAGACAGATGCAGAAACACAGAGGTAAGAGGAGACTTGACCGGGGTCATCCCATTGAGAGGTAGCTAATGCAAAACTAGAACCTGGGTCTTTTTGCTACTCACCTGAGATCTTTGAGGTCTTGGGAAATGCCACCTAAAGCTGCCCAGCACAAGGTTCAGGCCACTTGCCTTCTGGGCTGGCTCCTTCCTGTAGTACCTAAGGTGGCCTGGTCCCCAGTGTTTAGAGGCCAGATCTGATGTTTTGGAGATTTACCACAAAAGCTGATGGACTCATTCATCAGGAGATGATGCATTTAATTCAACCAGGGGATTTTTTTCTTCCTCCTCCCCCCCTCAGCTGGAGTCCTGGCTAGGACAGGAAATGAACCCCCTGGTCCTCCATATGGGCAAGGGCAGGCCTGGGGTGAGGTGGCTTAGCTAGTGCATCCAAGCATCGAGCTGATTGATTTGAGTCCAAGATGATGCTGACACTTCACCTCTGGCTCCAGCTCTGTGTACGAGTGTGTTTGTGTTTTGAATGGCTGAGGGTTCAAAGCCAGAGGGGCTCTCTTGGGAAGAGGCTGCAGCCTCCTGGCCGATCTGCAGAGTTCAGCATTTTAGGGAAATGATTCTCAGTACCTCTGATGATGTTTCTGAGATTTGCCTGCCATGCTTGTCCTTAAAGAGAGGGACATTATTCAAACTAGCTGGGTGTCTGGGAGTTTCCAAGCACTGTGCTCAATGCTTGGGTCACAGTGATGAAAAAGGGACATCAAGCCCCTAGGCAGGAGAAGGGCAAGGAGGAGCCAGAGGAGTGAGCTAATATTAATATTATAGAATAAAGCTTTGCTAAAAGTATCTTTGTAGTGCTATGGGACCCATAGGAAGTAGGGATGTGGGGGGTCCTGCAGCCCCAGGCCTGACCCTCTCAATCCACCCTGGCTCACTGACCCAGGACAGTGTTCCCTGGGCATCCCCTCTCTCCGGTGGGTCCTGTTTTCTCACCCACTCGTTCCTTCCTATCAGCACAAGAGCTCATCAAGTATCTTTCATCGTTAAGAAAACCATCTTGCTGAGTCTGTGTGTCCTTTAGCCACTGCCCTCTCTTGGGCTTCCTTTCTCAGAAAAGTTTCTGGAAAGGACTCCCCACCTTCCTTTACTGTTTCCTTGCTCCCAGGGTCTTCTCCAACCCGTGAGGTCAGGCCTCTGCCCCACATACCTCTCAGGGTCTTCTGTGCACCTGTCCTTGTCATTCTGATGTGTCCCTGGGATGGAGCTGGAACCTGATATGTTTCTTGAATCAGTGAATGATTGCAAAGGCGTTTCGCATGTGCATGAGATGGGAGTTCAGATGGTGGGTGTGTGGTTACTCCCACTGTAGAGATGAGGAGTTGAGGCTTTGAGAAACGTTGATATTCTTACTGGGGGGCCTTGCTGGTATCCAACAGGGATGGTGGCAGTTGAGTGACGGGGACAGGAAGGTGTCTGTTGCTGCTGTCAGCCAACTGCCTGAGTTGGAAGGGGACATTTCCCAGGGCCTCGCCACTTACTTCTAACACCTGTTTCTTTCCTGACATCTTTGGTGAATTCGGGCCCTGCTGGGGAGGCTATCTGGGGGCCTGTTGTGCTCGGCACCTGCCCTTGCTCTCACTCCGACAGACAGCGTGGTCTGGCCGATGAGCTCCCAGGCTCTTTGATAGTCCATCCCAGCCAGGAGCGCTTCCAGCCACGGGCTGGGTTTTGCTGTCAAATAAGCATCTTTCGGCACCTCCCGTCATTCTGTGTGTGTCTGTAAATATCCAGATCTCACCTTTCTTTTCTTTTTCTGGAAAGCATTTGCACGGGGGCTGGTCCAGGTGGCGGGCACCGTGCTGGGCCGCAGGACTGTCTGCATATCGGGGGCTCTCGCTACACCCCACGAAGGCCTATTTTCCCCATGGGCACTTTGGGGATGGCGGGGACTAAAGCAACGCCCGAGTGGATTGCCAAGCTCGGGAGTTTTCTGAGGTGCTCTGGGCCAGGTTCAGGCTGCCAGCGAGAGCCTGGGCATGCCCTTGAGGCTGGAGGGTGGAGGCTTCAGGTGCGGGGTCAGGTTCCGCTGCCTCACTCCAGTGAACACAGGAGGAGAGGGGGAAGGTGAGTCAGAGCTTGGGGATGTCAGTCTTCTGCTCTGGACAACCTCTTTGGGAGGTGAAGTACGGGCTAGCCAGAGACAGGGAACCAGACCACAGAAGCCCTGGAATAGCACAGACTCTCTGGGGTAAGAGGAAGGGGGCTGTGGGTGGGCGAGGAGGGGCCAGGCGAAGGGCAGCAGATGCGCATCCCCCTCAGAAGAGGAACAGGGCCAAGGCGGCTTTCGTGGGGCTGGCGTAGCCTCTGGGACTCCAGGGGCAGCATACCTGCTCCCTAAGTGGCCTGTGAAGCGCCAGTGGGACCTGCTTCAGAATATCCTAGAAGGATGTGGAAGACTTTTTAGAACATGGTCTGCATGTCGTGGGGCCGGGGTCGGGAGAAAGGTGAGGGAGAGAGGGTTTTATTTGGAGAATGAGAAAAACCAAAAAGAAGGGGTAATTACACTAATTCAGCAAATCAGGGAGCTAGTTTTCTTGCTCTTCCTCCTCCTTCCCATTATGATCCTCCCCGGGCAGATCCTTCCCAGGAAGGCCACAGAGGTCACACAGTGGGGCTCAAGGTCACACACTCTGGCCTTGGGAAGTGGCCATGGTTCCCGGGGCCAAAGCACTAAAGAGGACTGGGGTTCATTTGGGTCAAGAGATGTAGGCTCAGGGACTCCCTGGTGGCACAAGGGGTTAAATCGCAGCACTATGAAGCATCCACAGCCACTGCAGCACAAGTTCCATCCCCGGCCAGGGAGCTGACCCACATGGCGCAGCAGACCTCTCCTATCTTGCCCACTGCTCCCCTCAGCAGTGTGTTTCAGTCTATCTGCCTGTTCTGTTCCCCACTCTGTCTCTGGTGGATCCTCTCACTCCCCTCCCCCCTGACCTACACCCCAGTTTTTGTATGCATAAATAAGAAATATTAAAAAATGAGAGACACAGAATCAAATTCACATCTCATTTTCCTCATCCAAAATACGCAGATACGAAAACAGTACCTGGCCCATCCACCTTTTGGGGTCACCTGTAAGATCACATTAGAACAGATATAAGAAAGAACATTTTGGAGTAAAAATAGGAGCAAATGTATGTGTGTGTGTGTGTGTGTGCTTTAATAGGAGCAAATGTTAAGTTACTGGTCTGAGTGACTTGAATTCTTATTTAAAGAAATAAGCAGCATAGAGTCTTCCAGTGAAGATGCCCTTCGGAGATAATGTGGGTTTGGTTCCAGAGCACCACAATAAAGTGAATTATCACATACAGCGAAAACACAGTTTTTTGCCTCCTTCACCCCCAAATGCTCTAATGTAGTTTATTAAGTGTGCAGTAACATTGGGCCTAAAAAGCGTATACACCTTAATTGAAAAGTACTTCATTGCTGAAAAATGTGCATTGGGTTGCTGTAGCCATTTCTTAAAATAAGACAGCTGTGCGGTCTGCCGCATGCCTGACTCTCCCTTCGTGATGGATTTCGCTGTAGCTGCAGTGCCGCCTGCTGGCGTTGTACCCACCTTGTAACGTCTTGCAAACTTGGAGGCCGTCCTTTCGTGCCCTGCTGCTGCTCTTCGCTCAGCTCGCTCTTAACCCCGCACTGCCACGTTGGCGATGTGCACGGACCTTTATCAGGAGCCGATTCCATCCCAGGAAGCCGCTTTCTCTGCCCACCCATCTGGTCAAACCTGGTCGTGAGAGGGCAGCAGTTTCATCACATTCTCACCTTTTTTTTTTTTTTTTAAGATTTATTTATTTATGCATACAAGCACTGGGGTACAGGCCAGAGGTGTGGGAGGTGAGAGAATCCACCAGACAGAGCAGGGGGAAGAACAGGAAGATGGACTGAAACACACTGCTGAGGGGAGCAGTGGGCAAGATAGGAGAGGTCTGCTGCGCCATGTGGGTCCCCTCCTCAGCTGGCGGCAGGGATTGAACTCGTGCTGCAGTGGCTATGGTGGCTGCAGTTTGCTTCACAGTGCGTTGCTTAACCCACTGCACCACTAGGGAGGGCCCGACATTCTCACTCTTGCTGTCGCCACCACGTATGCGGTTGCCGGTATATGTAAGTCTTGGACCCCTCAGAGTCATCCATGAGGGCTGCAATCAACCTCTCCCCCAGATCCCGTGGATCTTGAGATTTTGACCCCTGCCCATAAATCATGAATTTTCTTCACGGCATTTAGAACACTGACTCCTTTCTAAAAGGTTTTCAATGGACTTAGTCCAGGCCCATCAAAGGAAACACTATCTATGGCAACTATGATCTTAGGAAACTATTTCAGAAATAAGACTTAAAAGTCAATGGCAGTGCTCTTGTCCACCTGTGTCTATGCGGACGTGGCTCTCCTTTCCTTTTTTATATAAAAATCCTGTCCTGGATGTGTGTGTTTCATATATTTATATAAATTTATTTATATATGTTTACTTAGTCACATATATATACTTATATATAAAAGGAAGTCAGAATGACTGCGTGCCCCCGGCTGCGGAGTGGCTGCCATGTTGGCAGGTGAGGGCAGCGCGCCTCTTCTCCTGCCTCTCCATCACAGCTCCTCCTGCCTCTCCATCACAGCTCCTCCTGCCTCTCCATCACAGCTCCTCCTGCCTCTCCATCACAGCTCCTCCTGCCTCTCCATCACAGCTCCCGGGGGCCAGGTGTCTTGTCAGCGGCAGCGATACTCCGCCAGGAATCCCTTTTTCTGAGCAGCAGGTCTCAATTGTGGGCTTAAAGGGCTCAGTAAGCCGTAGAATGTGGCGCACAGTAGGCCCTTAAGACAGGCACACCTCGGAGACACTGTGGTTTGTTCCAGAACGCCACCCTCAGTAAAGTGGGTCATCCGAAGCTCTTGGTCTCCTGGTGCATACACGAGTTGTGTTGACCCTACAATGGCGTCTGTTAAGTGTGCAATAGTGTTATGTCTAAAACAGTGGCGGACGGACCCTAATGAAATGTGACCTGGGTACTTTAGGGAGCACGTATAACTGGAAGAATGGTGCCAGTTACCCTGCTTGAGTAGGTGCCACAGATGTCAGTTTGTAAGGAAGAACAAGGTGTCTGTGAAGTGCAGTGGGTTGGGGAACAGTAAAATGAGGTGTGCCTGTAATTAGTTCTGTTGCTATTATTGTTCTCCTAATTTCCCAGTGCTTGGCACAATGGGATTATATATATATATATGGACTGATTTTAGTGTCTTCCCCTTCGCAATATGGACCAAAATGGAACCTAAAACCTTGGTTATGTCCTGGCGTGTGTGTGTGTGTGTGTGTGTGTGAATGTGAGAGAGAGAGAAAGAGAGTTAGTGGGGAGCCCTGGGTGAGAGCCCTGGGTGTGCTCCCTAAAGGTGAGCTCCAGGTCACATTTCATTAGGGTCCGTCTGCCACTGTTTTAGACATAACACTATTGCACACTTAACAGACGCCATTGTAGGGTCAACACAACTCGTGTATGCACCTGGCGTGTGTGTGTGTGTGTGTGTGTGTGAATGTGAGAGAGAGAGAAAGAGAGAGAGTTAGTGGGGAGCCCTGGGTTGAGAGCCAGGTGTGTGCCCTTACCCACAAAGATGCTGCTTTCCTTCGGGGAGCAGAGATTTGCAGCTGAGGTCTGGGGTCCGACCAAGTCCCCCTCGGAGGCAGAGGACCAGCATTGGGGACACAGTGAGTGGGATCTGGAAGGTAGCAGATAGTGTGGACCCCACTTGGGGTTTGAGGTCAGAGTTGTGACCATTTCAGCTACATGGCCTTTGTGAGCCACCTGCCCCTGGGTTTCTCCTTTGGCAATGGGGTGTCTCGGAGTTCTGGGGAGCAGGGGGTACTTTTGAGGTTGTGAGCCATGGCTCTGCTTCCCTGGCTGAAGTGGAGCAGAGCGTGTAACAAGAATGCTGAGCTCTGGTTATTGTAAACTTCCCGCAGGAGGAGGCGTACCTTCCCATGACGTCATGTCTAGACACCCAGGTCAGGTATAAATTACGGAGACAAAGTAGCATGTTCAGCGGTTAAACTGTAAAACTTTAACGAGAGATTTCTGTGACTTGAACATGTGTGGGGAAGACAGTTCTGGGAAGGAGGAGGAGAGGTGCTTACTTCCCCTCTCACTTCCTCTCTGGCCAGCTGTCGGCACAGGTACCGCCTTGGAGGCAAGGCCCTCGGGTCCTGGCCGGGCCTCTGCTGGCCCCCAGGACAGGAGGTGCCCAGAGCCAGTTTCAGCTTTCTGTGGACCTAGTGGTGGCCTCTGCTGAGCTGGTAGACCTTGAGCAAGTCCCAGCCTCACAGTGCCTCAGTTTCCTTATTTGTAAAACGGGGGTAGGGGAGTCTCCCAGCACGAGTATTTCCATCTCCTGACGCACGCTCTAGGACTTGGTGGACGAATCTGTAGACACGCATGTCAAGCAGGAGGAATGTTCCTGTGTTGAGACCTGCCTCCTGGGGCGATTGGGAGAGAAATGTGGCAAGACAGAGGGCGGCTTCTGGGTCGTAAGCTGCTCTGCAGACTCAGGGAGTCTATCCTGGAAATGCTGGGGTCTCCTCTGAAAAGGGCTGCAAACGATGCTGGTAGCAAATTAAGGGATATCTTTGTGGAAAAAGACAGACCCTGTTGTGCTTTATTCGCTGCCACCAAGTGCGTCGTTCTAAGACCCATTTCCCCAGCACCAAGTGTGGATTCAGCACGTCAGTTCAGTTCCGACACTGCCCAGAGTTAGTGCAGGTCCCAACAGTGAAAGGCTCAGCCTCCCGAGATCACCCCACTTCAGGTGCCAGTCGCAAATATGAGCCCAAATCACGGGTGCCCACAATACCTCCCCCAGTTCAACAATTCACTAGAATGACTCATCGAAGTCAGGAAAGCTCTATCTTCATGATGACAGTTATAAGGGCACAACTCAGAACAGCCAATGGAGCAGATGCAGAGGGCGATACGGCTCAGTACCTCCTATGTTTACCAGCTGGGGAGCTCTCCAGCCCCATGGTTTAGGGTTTTTATGGGGGGCTCCATTATGTGGGCGGGGTCGGTTCAAGCATTGGCCATCCGTGATTGACTCAATTTCCAGCAGCTCTTGCCTCGCTGAATCAGGGCGTGGGGCTGGAAGTTCCAACCGTCTAGTTCCATACTTGGTTTCTCTGGCAACCAGCCCTCCCGTACTGAAGCAATCTAGGGGTGCACCAAGAGTCACTTCATTAACATGAACTCAGGTTGAAAGGAGTTCATTATGAGTAATAAAAGATGTTCCTATCACTCAGGAAATTCCAAGCATTTTAGGAGCTCTGAGCCAGGAACTGGGGACAAAAACCAAATACACATATTTTATTAAAGTTCGGAGTGAAGGCCTCCCAGCTGGGGTTGGGTGACGCTGCCTTTGGGCCTTAGGTTGGGGCAGGGGAAGCCCTGGGGTGGGCAGTGGCATTCTGCGTTGGTATTCTTGGGCATAGCACAGGGGCCTGCTCACAAGTCAGATCCTTTTCGTTCGAGGGCTCAGCCCTGCTCATGTACCCGCCAGCGGCCGGCCCAGCGGGAGCCAGTGCCTGGCGCTGTGTGGTCAGCACGTCTTTGCTGGGCAGACCCGTCCAGTCACGACGACACGAGACTATGGAGCTCTGTGATCCCTGGCCGTGCAGACCAGGTTCAAGTCCATCACACCACAGGAAAATGACCCCCAGGAGACCGTAGAGCAGCTGGGATGAGGACAGCTCTTCCCTTTGCCAACTGTTCCACCCTCAAATCACATTTACGAAGTGCCCACATGCTCTCGGGAGCCCATAAAGAGTGGAATCTATGGTGCAAACCCTCCCTTCTTCCAACTGAAGTGTCGTGGGGCCCCAGGGGAGTGCATTTGGCCCTGGGTCCCCTGTTCCCACAGAACCTCCAAATGTTCTTTATGGCTAAGCATTGCCTGTAGTTTCCCACAGGAGGGGCTGTATTTCCCGACATGGAGTTGGAATGTTCCAGAATTCCAGTGCCTCACTCTGCTTTAACAGTAATTTATTGTCTGGGCCTCTCAGTGTGTCTCCTGGTGCCTTGGGGTTTTCTGCTTTTGCTTTTTCTCTCAATTACCTATGTGTTTATCTGCCCAAGTGGCCTATGAACAACCTGAGAGTTGAGTCTATCTCTGCTGTGTTTTGATTGGTGTGGATATTCCCCCACCTCCAAGCAGAAGAGAAAATTGGGGTTTGGATCCTCCAGATCTACAGTCCAATCTGACTCCACTACCTCCTACTATGAAGTTTTGGGCCTCAGCCTCACTTTCCCCATCAATGAAATGGGAAAATCGAGTGTTGTCTTGAAGGGATGGTAGGAGGTCAGAGGCTTCTGGAGAGTTCCAAATGCAATGTCCAGTACCTGGGCAGCACTGGGGGCGGTGAAGGCCACACACACAGCGAGTGATTGATCCTGAACAGACACCAGCCTTGTCTTCCTCTTGTATTGCATTCACTAAGGAGGCCAGGAATCGATACCAACTCAAATATGGGGCCATGCTGTTGCTGCAGTGGTCGTGGAACTTGGGCCTACCAGTTTGTGTGTAACGAACAGAGGTACTCAAATTCTTGGGGGCGCAGAGAAAAACGTGCTATCCTAATGGTAAATTTAAATTCTTAATTTTTAAAATTTACACAAGAAACATCTCAAACTATAAAGAGTACATAAAACATCCATATGATAGCTCTGTACCTACCATGGAGATAATGTCATGCTTTTTTCTTTTGACTTTATTTGAAAATAATTTGATAAAATGTATCTTTAAGACATAAACTGTTATGGGTGTAGAAATATCAGGTGTAGGGGCCTCCCTGGTGGCGCAGTGGGTTAAGCAACGCACTATGAAGCAGACCGCAGCCACTGCAGCACGAGTTTGATCCCTGCGGCCGGCCAGGGAGGGGACCCACATGGCGCGGCAGACCTCTCCTGCTTTACCCGCTGCTGCCCTCAGCAGTGTGTTTCAGTCAGTCTGCCTGTTCTGCTCCCCACTCTCTGGTGAATCCTCTCACCTCCCTGGACTCTGGCCTGTACCCCAGTGCTTGTATGCATAAATAAATAAATCTTTAAAAAAAAAAAAGAAATATCAGGTGTAGTTAAAGTCCCACCCTCCATGTCATTTCTCTTTTGCCTTCTCAGACATAACACTAACCTTAAATTGATATGCCATTATACATATATTATACATATACTAGTACAGAAAGTTGTGTATATATGTATGTGCATATATATGCACGTATATATGTCTAACATAGTGCTATGCATATATTTCTTTACTATTTAATATGTATCAGTACAGAAATTTTCCTGAGAATGGTACACATCAACTTGAGATTATATGTATATATTTGTCTATAGGTAACACATATGACTATTTGTTTTGAAGTGTTTACATGATGTCCTGCTGAATTTATCCTTTTGCAATTTACTTTTTTGTTCAATAGGGTGTTTATGATATTTATTTATATTGACATTTACCTCTGTTGCACCTATTTTGTTTCATAGTATATGAATATACTACAGTTTGTCCTTCACCCAGTGAAAGATCTTGCTTCTGCTTTTTCACAGTTACAAGCAGGGCTTCAGAGAACGACCCCAGGTCCTTGTGTATGTGAGCAAAGCCTTGCCAAGACTAAAGATAGTTTAACTCTTCCAGATAGTATCAAATGTAATCATATTTTTCCAATTTCTACTCCACCAGCAGTATATAAAAGTTCCCCACTGCTCCATATCCTAGTTAATATTTGGTGTTACCAGACATTAATTTTTGTATTATGGTGGATGAGAAATTGCATATCATTTTATATATTTACATTCTCCCAATACATCTATGTTTTACCTTGCCCAAAAGTTATTTTCATTATTCTTGAACTATTATTTAATTGGGCATAAAATTTTAGATTGACAGTTTCACTCTACTTTGGAGATTTTGTACTGTTATCTTCTGGCCTCTACTGTTGCTGGTTAAAGCTATCTTTGGAAATAATTCAACTTCTTTTCTTGGTTAATTGTAAAAGTTTGTCTGATCTTGATGTTCTATGGATTTATTATGTTCTGTCTCGATATGGGGCAGTTTATGTGTCTGTATGGAACTCATTAACATCTTTAAATCATTGATATATAAGGATCCAAATATTTTAAAATTAATTCTATAAACCCTCAAGCCATTTTCTCTTCAGAGATACACTTATTTACCATTTTCTAGATTTATTGTTTCTGAAACTCTTTTGGGCTGGATAGAGCCCTTATTCTATCCTCCATGTCATTTACCCACTCATTTTTTTTCTATTTTTTTTATGTCTCACTTTTGCATTTTGGGCAAGTTCCTTAGGGTTAGCTTTCATTTCATTAATCACCTACTCAGCATTGTCCAATTTGCCTTTTTATCTGCCTGTTTAATTTTTATTTGAGTATCATAATTTTGACTTCTATAAGTTACATTTAATTATTTTTCATTTCTGTCCTATTTCAATACTTTTTAAAGCTCTCTAATACTTTGAAACATTTTCATTTTATATACTTCATCTTTTCCTTCCTATTCTCTTGTTGGGGTTTAACCTTCTTGTCTTCTTTGCTGTCTCACTCCTGGGAGGTGTTTCCTTGTTTCATTAGTAATTTTCATGGTGAACTTTGTCACCGCTTGTTTTCCTGCGAGAGAGACTCTCTTGGGATCGGAATCGTTCTCCCGCAAAGCTCTGTGGGATTGTCTCTGCTATGGGCAAAGCAGAAAGAAATGAACTTTGCTCAAATACCTTCTGAGTGTCCAGCATTGTGCTCGGCACATTTCCCCCAAACTCTCTATGCTCACCAGCACTGCGAGGCACCTCTGTGAGAAGAAACTGAAGCTCAGAGAGAATAGGAAACTTATGCAAAGTGCCACATCTAATTGGGGACAGAGCTGAAATTTGGGTTTTACCTTCCGATTCTACATTGTGCATTTTTACTAGGAGAAAAAATGAAGCAGAGACACACAGAGAGGCGGGAGCCACCTGGGCATGTTGTCCTGCGACGGTACTGTCTCTCCACATAAGCCCAGGAGCAGAGAGTGACCTGCTTCCAGCTCACCTGAGTGAGGAGTTCACCCTACAGCCTCAGAGACTAGAGATGCCAGGCCAGAGGCACGCACAGTTGGAGACACATCCCTGAGTCAGGGTGCTGCGTGAGCAATGCGTTTGGGTCTTCTTGTCAGAAACTGTTGTGCTGCAGAGGCCACCAGGGCTTCCTTGGGACATAGGCTTTGGAGCTCAGGGACCAGAAAGGACATGGTCTTCATGGTCACCTTCTTCTCTGTGCTGCTCTGTGGTTTGTCTCTGCCTGTCCCCTTTGTTTGCATAACTGCTTTGGGCAGGAGGCTGCTTCATCTCTGTGTCCTTAGTGTCCAACACAGGTCCTGTCCCTAAAGAGAACTTAGGAAAGGCTCTTAGGTGGTACAGAACTGACTGTCCTGGCATCCCTGGGAGCAGCTTGCTGCAAACTTGGAGGTGCCTGGAATAGGGGCCCGGCCTGGCCTTGCATCTGTGTGACTTTGGGATGACTGCATCCTCTCTCTCAGTCTCCATCTTTCAGCCCAGATTGCTGTGTATGTGTGTGTGTTGGGGGGGGGGGGGGAGGGGGAGGGGNGTGGGGGGAGGGGTGGCAAAGTGATCTCAGGAAGTCTGAGATTCTCTGGAATTCTGCAGGCCCTCTTTACCCTCTGGATCTGGCTGAAACTTAGGAAAAGGATGGTCAGGGATTGTCAGCTATGGAGGAACCAGCTGAATTCACGGTACTATGGCCCCTCTAAGCTCATGGCTAACTGTGTCCTACCCCAGGGAGGAGTCCTCAAGTCAGGTCTTGGGATTTGCAGGCCAGACTCTGCAGAGACCTTGAGGAAGGTAGGGCTGGGGCTCCCCCACAGGCGGCTCTGCAGGGGAGGACTGGAGACAGCCCCCACCAGCCCGCCACTGCCTCTGCCACCGGCAGCTGTGGGGAACAGGACCCGGGCTGCATTTATAGAATTCCTGTCTGCAAAGGCCATGCAGTTGTTTTAGATTAGCATACAAATCGACATTAGTGTAGTACATCTGTTGTTAATCCACATCCCGGTGGAAGGGAGATGCCAACACGTCGTTTATTAGGCACGTCGATCCCATAATGTCCTTTTTTGCTGCCTTTGTCTTCTATCGGAGTCCATAATGGGTTCCAGGATGTCTTTTATTTTGCTACAGACCACGTTTCCTCCTGCCTAGCAGATCAGAATGTAATGGATTCCAGGATGTAATTTATGCTATTTTGGAATCAGATTCTGTGCTATTAATTCTGAAGCCTTTGGGCAATCTCCAGTGAGGACAGAGCTCTCTGCTTGCCCTCGTGGTCATCAGACAGGCACCGGGAACCCAAGCACAGTCCTGGGGTTGGAAGGCCAGGAAGGAAGCCCAGGTCAACAGCTCTCAATTAAGGGAATTCCAGGCAGGCATGGGAGAGGAGGCAGAGGGTGCCAGGGCTGGGGCTGAGGGAGACAAAGGAAGCTGAGAGGATGTGGGGCTGGGGAGGGAGCACAGACGAATGAGCAGAGCCTCCAGGGCTGGTCACAGGCACTGGATCACAGTTTGCAAGAGCCCGGACCCGAGGATGGTCGTTTCCCTCACCAAGGCTGACGCCCAAAGCAGTAACCGATCCAAAAGTGATGTGTGAAGTGCCGCGGACTTGTGCACTGCCTGGAGAAGCCTGCAGGTTCTGTTCCAGAGGGCGGGCGATGTCTGATGCACTGTCCAGGGCACCCCTGCTAGGGCGTACCCCTGTCCAGGTGAGCAGGATGGCAGCTGACCATAGGGTGCCTTCATGTGAAGGAGGGAAAGGCACCCAGGCCTTGAGAGTCTCCCTATCAGGCCCTGAGAGTTGGGGAGATCCTGGGATCTCTGTCCCTTGCCTCAGAAGCTCTGAGTCCACATGTGCATTGCCAGGCAGATCTCGGGGGTCCATTTCTGCCTAGAGCATTTGGGGGCATGAACTTCAGGATGACCTCCACCTGCCTGTGTCCCGTCTGGCTGTGACTAGGAGCTCAGTGCCATTTCCCTACCAACCTGGACACCTCGGGTACACTGGAGGGGGCCTGATAATCTTGGGGGAGGGACTCGGGACCAGCTACCCTGCTTGGAGGTGTATTTTGGGGGCCAGAGGAGAGGGGCCAGGCCTGCTCTCTCCTTCAACACATCATGTTCACATGCAGACCTGAGGCCATTGGCCTTCCAGTCACCCTGTCCCCAGGCCTTCTGGCCCACACATCAGCCCTCTGATTGGCCATCCTCCATGTGAGGGTCTCCCACCCCATGGAGCTGGAGCTGGAGGGGCCCTGAGCAGCTGCTGGGGCAGGAAAGAGCCCTACATAACACCACTCTTTGAGACCACAAAGCAAAGCCATATTGTGACTGTCAGGGCTATTACAATATCTTTCACATTGCAGGCCTCTGAAAAATTGTGGTATAATATATATAAGATAAAGCTTACCCCTCAAACGAGTCATGTGTACACAGCACAATGGTGTCACCACCTGTAGCGGCAGGAAAGGAGGCACAGGGCAAGTTCGGGATGGTTCTGGGCAGACGGGTCAGGGAAGGGTCTTGGAGCCCTCGGTGGCTTTTCATGCTTTTACTGATCTCTACATCAGAGGTGGCATCAGGTACACGGCAGGCATGGGGGCCGGGGGGGTGCCCAGGAGGCTGGCAGGCCTCCTAGCCCCCAGCGCATCTCACTCGCGTTGGTCAGTACTGTTGGTCCTGGCGTCCTCATGATGTCGCCCATTTAAGCCCGTGTCCAACTCAGGTGCGCCCACTTGCGCATGCCCACCCTGGAATGCTCGCGGCACCGCAGGTGTCCATCATCAGTGGTGGGAGGGTGGAAAGACCTGATTTCTCTAACCCTACACCACCCTTGTCTCCAGAACTTTTTCATCATCCCAGTGAAACTGCAGTTTTAATGGGGGGGTTATAAAAGTCGGTGTTCAGTGCTCTCTCCTGGGTTATCTCCACCTTCCATTGTCTTTGCGCTATGTTATGATTCTGTAAAGTTGTACAAAACAAGGAATAATTCAAACAATTCTTGTCCATATTAATGTAAGTTAATTGGGTCCAGTAGAATACAATTGCTTGTGGCTGCAGGGATGGGCCCGTTTTGCATTTATTTGTCAATTCGTCTCAGCGTTCCTCATTTGCCTACATGTTCTTGTGGTTCTCTGAGTTTTCCTTTGAACTGCTTGTAGCATCATACTGGTTTGTTCTCTCTTCAATTAATGCATTAAATAAATCTTTGACACATGTTTATTTGTATTCGTACGCGAGAGCCCCGGCTTTTCCTTTTGTTAGAATCAGTGCTTTAACCACAGGATTTCGGTCTGTGGAGCTGGGGGAGCTGTGGTTTAATCCCTGAAATTCCTCAGCCACAGTCGCATTCCCACACGGGGCTGGAATATGTGGACGCCTGACAGGGCTGGGGATGCCCTGCGCTTACCTCCTTCCTGGCGGGCTCCTGCGGATGCTCCTGGCAGATGGAAGTCGCAGGCAGCCCCTCGGGAGCCTGGGCCTGAGCTGGGCTGGCCTGGGCCTTTTTCTCAGCTGTAGGAAGAGTAGAGCCTGGGGTCTCCTCAGCTGCTCCATCTAGCCCAGCTGGGGAAAGAGGTGCCAGATAGTTCCCATGCTTTGTCACTCTGGAGCAAATGGCAGCAATTACACGGTTAGCCAGCCAGAGCTGGAGGGGCCCAGAGACCATCTCCCAACTCTCTCAGGTTACTGCTGAGGCCCGGCAGCGATAGGCTCTGAGCACTTCCTGTGTGCCAAGCCGTGGAGCTCGTCACCACCGCCACCCTCTCTGGCCTTCTCTGAGTGCGGGAGTGGGCACTGCCTCCCATTCACTGGGATGAGCCTGCCATAGCTCAGGCGGGTCAAGGGACCAGACCAAGGGTGTGCTGTGGCCAGGTGTGTAGTGGCCAAGGGTCTAAGCCTCCAGCCCTGTCCTCCTGCTGACCTGAGGGTCTATAGGCAGAGGGACCCCAGCAGTCCCCAGTGGAACAAACAACATTCCAGGGTCCTGGAACTGCTCAGACAATGGGCTTTTTGTTTGGTTCAGAAGAAAGAGAGTCGTTAAAGAAAAAACCAAAACAATAAAAAGCATTTGCAGGGGAAATGTAAATACCGCCTGCTGGGTGGCTGTTCATGTGGTTGGAAAAATGCATTTGTCACTAAGGAGACTGCAGGCTCAGTTTCCTTCCGCAGCTGTCTCTGAGCAGGCAGGTCACCTTGGGCGGGTGCATGGGGCCTGGGCCCCTTCCAGGCTCTGTGAATGGCGACCTCCTGGCAGCTGGCTCCCAGCTATTGCAGCAAGCCTCAGAGACCCTCTCTGTCCGTCTGTCCTGCTGCCAGCACTCCAGGACCTTTAGAAAACAGTGCAATTTTATGAGAGGCCGTGCGGTAACATAGAGGCATAGACCAGAGTTTCTGGGTGTATAAACATAGGCCTCTGCTCCTCACTTTCTTCACCCGTAAAATGGGATGAACTGCTTTTCCCTGCAGGGTGTTGTCAGCTGTGTTAGGGCTACCTCCTGCTTGCTGCCAAGAGTTGTTCTGTGTATCTGGCCAGCTGCCAGAACCTCTGTGCTCAGTGGCATCTTCCTGGTACCTTGAAGTCAGGCATGGTGGGGTTGGCCCCCCAGAGGCCCAGTCACCAGCGTCTGCCTGCCATTGCCGGTGGTTGTGCAACAGTGTGGTCCGTGTTTGGTGCCTGGCACAGCCTCTGGTGCGAGGGCTTGGGTGTAATAGGATGGAGACCACTGGGTTTGGATGCGCTGACAAGGTGGGGGAAGGCCCTTGCTTGGAGACCAAGACACTGGGTACCTGAGGGAGCCCCCCATCCCCGCACCTCACAGGTCAGTGCAGATGCTGAATTTAAGAGGGTAAAATTCAACGGTTGTGCAAGTGACATTTCTTACTTTTTCTCTGGCCCAGGTTGTAGGATTTTCTGGGGAAAGATTTCTTAAGAAAAATGGAGAAGTGGTAAAAAAAATAATAGGGACCATGAGGATGATAATTTGTCAGGTGTGAAAGACAGGTGTTGCATTTACTCCTCAAACGAGGCAGGCATTGCCCTGCCCCTTGCGAGGAGACATGGGTCCAGGATCACCCAGTGGGTGAACGCCAGAGTTGGGGCGGGATCCAGATTTAACTGAGCCCAAAGCAGATTCTTCCTTCTCAGGGGACCAGGAACCTCACCGGCTGCCCCCATCCCTCCTTTCTCCACCAAACCCGTCTCTCCTCTCCCCTCCTTTGTCCAGGTTTAGGCTGAAGTGTTTCACCTGTTGCCTTCTGGCTCGCCGGCAGGCCCTACGAGTCTGCCAGGGCCCCGGCAGGAGTCACCTCTGTGCAGCCCCTTGTCACCAGGCCCGTGGCTGTGGCTTGGCATCATCTGTCAGAATCCCGCCACTTTGTGAATGAAACTGCTGTGTGTCCAGACCGGAACGTCCTCACTTTTAGCCGTCTGCATAAAGTAAACCGTGAGGGTGAAAAATACTGCAAAATGTGGTTACTGCTTTTTTATTTTATTTTCCCTTTATTTATATATTTTTGACATCAATTATAATCCCCATGGATTCCCATCACCATTTCACCAGTGCACCATCACCTCAGTCCCTCAACCCTCTACCTCCCCCCTCCCCACCAAGTGTCCCCAATTTGTCCTTGTCTTTTTTTTTTTTAAAGATTTATTTTATTTATGCATACAAGCACTGGGGTACAGGCTGGAGGTGTGGGGGGGGGGTGAGAGGATTCACCACAGAGAGCGGGGAGCAGAACAGGCAGATCAACGGAAGTCCACTGCTGAGCGGAGCAGCGGGCATGGCAGGAGAGGTCTGCCACACCATGTGGGTCCCCCTCCTGGCCGGCAGCAGGGATCGAACTCGTGCTGCAGTGGCTGCGGTTTGCTCCATAGTGCGTTGCTTAACCCACTGCGCCACCAGGGAGGCCCCGTCTTTTTGTTTTTGTTGTGTTTTTAGTTACTGTTTTTTAAAAGCAAAATTATATATAGACTAAAGCCCACGCTTCTTTAAAAACACAGACACAGCAAGGTCTAACAGCGGGCCTGACAATTCCTACAGTTTCAAAGTATGGATGAGCATAAATCATATTTCTAGAGCTGCAACAAGACCGGTATGAATTTTGTGAATTCCATAAGGAGCAAAGATACAAGCACTTCTCCTCCACGCTGTGGCTGTCATTACTGTCATAATCAAAGGAAATGCTAAATTTGAGTTAGAAGGTGGTGAAAATAAACATGTAATTCTGTCTCCCACCCCACTTCACCGATGCCTGATCTCTGGCCTTGTAAACTGACTAAAAACCTGTGCCCCCAAGTCAGGGGTCTGTTGAGGGCCAGCGTTAGGTTCTGTCTGCGTTTGCAGTGCTTGGAGTCAGGCCATCTTTTGGACGGCGTGAATACAGCGATGGCAGTTTGCTGAGTGAATGAGTGAATTGAGTGAAGGCGAGCACAGCGGGGGCTGGGCCTCCTCCTCCCCCACAAGCTGCGGGCCCCAGCTGTGCAGGTTTAATGGCGTCAACGTGACTTGGCCTGGCCCAGCCTCGTGATAGGGAGCACACGCAGCAGCCCGAGGCTGCAGCTTGACTCCCAATCAGGGCTTATCATGTGCTGCCCTAAACGGCTGCGATTCCTCTCTTCTGGGGGAGAGTGCCTGTGCTTGTCATGCCCAGGCCTCCCTGCTGCTTGCGAACCTTCCTCTTGGCAAAGGGGGTTGCAGGAGCTGCTGCCGTTTGAGAAATTAATTGATCTGTTACTATCCTGGCTGGAAGAAAAAAAAGATACCAAGTGTTGTCTTGAAGAGGCATTGCACTATCCACTGAGGATGTCAGGCTAGCAGGGGGCCTCGGGGAAAGAGGCACCGGTGCCACCAGCTGTCACGGCACGCAGGGCTTGACCCACCAAACAGCCTGGCAGGCAGGCCCCGGCTGGAGGCTCTTTCCTTGCGCTTTCCCAAGGAACCAACCTGTTGCCCTTTCTTCCCGAGATGCTGTCTTACTTTCAGATTTCCAAGGGGACTCTCAGCGATGGACTCAGGCTCCTGGGCACAGGCAGGTGGGACCACACGTTCGGGCCTTCCAGGACCTGCAAAGGGCTCACACGCACCCAGAAAGCTGACTCGGCGCTACTTGGCATGGCCTTGCCCCCCGCAGCCCGCCACCTCCTAGCAAACTTACATTACACTTCAAGATCATTTGCCACCGTCATAGGGGAAGTGGAGCTACTCAAGCTTTTTCACCTCCTGCTGCTAGCCTCTACCGCCGCCACCTGTGGCCTTGCTTTCTTCCCGGGTTTCATTGCACACACGTGATACCGGGTTGGGCAAAAAGTGCTTGGGAGCGCGAGCACGGGGCACTCACGGACACCTGGGGCTGAGAAGCGTGAGCAGAGGGCGTGGCCATTCGGGCTGATAGGCCGGAGAGCACGGGGCATGCGTACCTATAAGTATGGCCGCCTGGGCGCATCATTATAAGAGGGGGCGGGAAGCCGGGCGGGAAGCCGGGCGGGAAGCCGGGCGGGAAGCCGGGCGGGAAGCCGGGCGGGAAGCCGGGCGGGAAGCCGGGCGGGAAGCCGGGCGGGAAGCCGGGCGGGAAGCCGGGCGGGAAGCCGGGCGGGAAGCCGGGCGGGAAGCCGGGCGGGAAGCCGGGCGGAGCTAGGGACTTCGGGCTGTGCCGCTTCCTGCCTCCCTGCCTGCTGGTCTGCCTATGTCGGGCTCCTGCTTTAGCATTAGTCTGTCAAATCTATCGAGGGCTCCAAGATTCCTTTTTCTGCCTGACTGAATCAACAATGAGCCTTCCTGGTTTGAGGTGACTGCACTACCGCCATCCAGAGCTCCCCTCCAGGCAGGGTTTCCAACCAGCCCGAGGCCCAGGGCAGTGGGGGTAGCTAGCTACGGGCCCAGAAGCAGAGTGACCTGGGTCACTGGCCTCTGACCTTGCCAGGGAGGACCATCCCGCCTGCCGGCAGCTGAAGTCTGGCCTCCCCAGCGAGACCTAGAGAAAGGGCCCGGTTGGGTGGATAAGTCTCCAAGGGGTGTGTGTGAAACTGTAGCAGGCTGGAAACTGGATTGTCTCGGGCTTCACTTCTTTCTTCCTTGATCTAGTCTGTTACCCAGCATTTGGGAAGCAAAGTAGAGGCTCGGCCAGTGGCTATGGCAGGAGAGCCAGCGAGCCTGCGGTGCTCCGTGTTCTGAGCTCATTCGGTCTCCCATCCTGTGATGGGCACCTGTAGTGCCAGGAAGGCGGCACAGAGCAAGTTCTGGATGGTTCTGGCAGACGGGGGTAAAAGGAGTCTTGGAGACCTCGGTGGCTTTTATGCTTCTACTTAGAGGTGGCATCAAGTACATGGCAGGCAGGGGTGCCGGGGGGTGGGGGCGGGGAGCAGGAGGCTGACAGGCCTCCCAGCCCTCCGTGCAGCTCACCCTCTCGGCTGCTTTGCTGCTCTCGTCTCGTTCTGCTGTTCTTGTTGCTGCTCTGCTGCTACTGCTCTATGTCCCGCTGCTCACTGCTGCTGGAGTCCTGTGACACCGCTCTCATACGCCCGTGTCCAAACCCAGGTGCACCAACCTAGGCACGCGTATAGCGTGTCCATCATTACACCAGTGGTGGGAGGGTGGAAAGACCTGAGCATTTTTTCTGACCCTACAGCACCCCAGGTGCCAGGCACCGGGCTGGATCACTTAGGGCATTTAATCCTCACTTAATCACCATAGCAATCATGAGACAAGTATCGCTTAAAAAAAAAAAAAAGCCGATTAGGGGCCTCCCTGGTGGTGGTAAGGGGTTAACCATTGCACTACGAAGCATCAGCAGCCATTGCAACACAGGTTCAATCCCCGGCCGGGGAGGGGACACACATGGCGCAGCAGACCTCTCCTGCCTCGCCCGCTGCTCCCCTCAGCAGTGTATTTAGTCAGTCTGCCTGTTCTGCTCCCCACTCTCTGGTGAATCCTCTCACCCTCCATCTCTGGCTTGTACCCCAGTTCTTATGTGCATAAATAACACTTCCTAAAAAAGCTGACTAGTGTGTTCGGGTTCACCAGTTCCTAACACTAGGGCCTTCCAGCAAACCGAGCCACTGGCTGTAGAGCCAAAGTCTTCGTTAGACCCTGTGCCCTGCTGGAGACACCTAGGGGCGTCGTGCCTGGTTGTCCCCGTGAGCTCATGCCAGCTCACTTTATGCCTATGGCCTATCCCTGGGGGTGCTCGGCGGGGTGCCAGCTTCCTGGGGGGCCTGGAGAGCTGCTCACAGGAGGCAGATCTGGAAAGCTGAGGAAGGGTGGGACAGGGGAAACGAATCGAAAAAGCTGGGGAGAAGCTTGTGGTTCTGCATGCGCTAGCGCAGGGTGCTTGGGTGGAGGAGGGAGCTGTGGCTGGCGACCTGAGCTTGGGCCCATCAGCATGGGGAGCCACTCAAGGTGACGATAGCAGAGCTCGCATCGTGTACCACCCCAGGCTGGGTAGGCTCAGTCGCTTCTTGCAGCCAAAAGCTAGCTTTGGAGGCTTCGGTAGACTTTTACAGGCCTTTAATGCTGGTCGGGGAACAGACCAGCTCTCCCTCCCGGTATTTCTCTATCTCCCTCCGCAGCCAGAACGACACCTCAGCCCTGGCCTCTCAGCAGGTGTGGGCACTTGCACGTTCACACGCCTGCGGACTGGGCCCAGGCGTCCACAACTACAGGTGCATTACAGGTGCGTGTGCCCCACGCCCCTGGGCCTCCGGTATCCTTGCCAGCTGCAGGAGGGCAGAAGGAAGCCTGATGACTGCATTTACCCCATAACGCAAAGACCCCTGGCGTTTGAGGAATCTAGAAGGGGAAAGGGGCTGCTTTGCTCATTCACCACGTCCATCTGAGAAGAGCCACGTGGGCTCTGGGAGGACCCAGGCTTCTGGCCCAGAAGTCCCCCCGACAGATGAAATTAAGCCCTGGGCTGCCCTCCCCCCGACTGCACTGGGCGTCAAAGCTGTGTTTGGGTGATTGTGCAGGGACCTGTGGCCCTAGGTTTGGCAGGAGCTTCCTTCTGGCCAGGAACATGGGGGGTCCTCAGGTTGGCTTGAGCTACCTGGCACCCCCCTCTGTTATCTCAGATGAATTTTGCGATGCTGGTTTGGGTTTGGAGAGGGCTCTTGGAAATAAGCTTGAAGAGTATTTTGAGTTATCTGTCACCAGCTCTGGTGAAATCCAGGTGAGTTTCCAGGACAAAGGCTATTGTCTTGGAGACACAGCTGCAGCCAGTCTTCGGGGTTTGCAAACTCAAGAGAAGCAGAGAGGCCGGGTGCTGTGCGCCACCCCTAAGAATCTGGTCTCCATTGAGCGCTCACAGGCACGAGTGTAAGACGATCCCAGCCCACAACGGCGCATTAATGAAAGTTTTGACAGAGATTTCATTTTGGAACTCACATTCCCTGAAGGGTCTGTAATAATTGCACTTGAAATGGAGCCATTCGGTTTCAATGCTTTCCAGATTGGGGCAAGAGGTATGCTCCTTCCAGGGAAGGTGGGGCGGGGGGGGCAGGGAGGTGCCACGTGATGGGAGCCCTCAGCCTCTTGCAGGGATGCAGGGGCACTGGCTGAGCCCCGGATCTTGTGTCCACAGCTGTGATCTGTTCTCCAGCAATCCAGGGAGGTATGTTAGGATACTCAGCTTAGAGATGAGCAGTCCAAAGGCGGTGACGGGACTTGCTGGGGTCTGAGTAGGGACATATTTGGGGCTCCTGACCTCCCTTAGGCCCCTTCCGCATCCCAGATATGCGTGAGGGGATGTCTGCCTTCCAGAGCCAAGCCCTGGTGTGATCTGTTCTCAGACGCAGGGGTCTTTTTTTCCTACGTGGCCTCTACCCTCCCTCACTGTGTGGCAGCCATCAAATGGGGCAACATCTGACATTCTCCTGCTTCTTCTGGCTCCGTCTACCACAGCATCCTTTGCCCCTTTCACCCCAACCCGACTGGCCATCTGGTTGTTCCTCAATGCCCAGAGCCCACTCTGACCTCAGGACCTTTGCATGTGTTTCTTCCAACTGAGACAACTCGGCTTGCTACCTAGATGGTGCCGCCTGTGCCCCTTGCTCCTCCTACTCCTTGACTTTCTTGTTCCCTGTGGCACTTAGCACCCCCAACACGCTAGTGCCCTAACATTACCTTGATTACTATGCTAATCATTTTCACCTGGAGCGTCCATCCCTCTAGGGCTTCGCTGACTCTCTTGCTCTAGCCTATACAAGTACTTGAATGAGGGAATTAACAAGTGGACTAACGTGCAAAACAGGACCAGGCACCCTAAAAGGTGCCTCATAACCCTTAAGGGGTTGGTGGAGGGGGGATTGGAGAGGCCATCGCAGTGGCCCCAGTCAGATGTGAGCACACGTCTTAGTTCTTCTGGACCTGCATGGTTGGGCTTTGTTATCGGTCATCCTGCCCGGATGTCGATGCCGCAGGAAGTGAGGCCGGCCCCACTGCGGCCCTGCGTGTCAGCTCCTGGGCCTGGCAGGCGGCAAGCCCAGATGATGGCCGCCTCGAAGAGGAGGAAACGGATTCTGAGGTGCAGAATGACCTGGCTTCTCTGGAGGGGAGCATAGAGGTCATGCAGTCTAACGCCGCCCTCAGCCCCCCGACTTGACAGGATTGGGGGAGGGGATACGCACAAACCTGGGGGAGCTCGGAGAGGGAGGGGGACACTGAGCAGGGATGTGGGCCAATCCAGGTTCCAGTCGTGATGATTGTAGTTCTAAGCAGTGGGGCCTGGGCAAGTCATGTCACCTTCTCATTTGTAAGAGGGAGGTCATCACGCTTTGCTCCCCGGGCTGCTAGAAGGACCAAAGGACATATTTCTGAAGCCGCTGTAAAAGTTGAGCCCTGCACGAAGTGGAATTTTGATGAGGGTCGTTGGCACTGGGGCGATTGTCACGTGGGGAGGGGCCTTGGCTTCCACCAGCGGGGAGGGTTCTGCAGCTGCTCCCCTTTCTCCGGGAATGGCTGGATTCATCTGCTTTCCTCTAGCTGTCAGACAGGGGCTTAACCCACAGCAGGGGAGCCCCCATCAAACTACAAAGGGGTGGCTTGGAATTGGCCTCAGATTGGGTGACCCGGGAATCACCCTTCCTGTTCTTCCACCAGACCTTCTGTCTCTTTGGGTCTTTCCCTGGAGTATGGCTCCTTCCTTCCTTCCATCAGGAGTCTCTCCCCCAGCAAAGGGTGTGGCCAAGAGTGATTAAACTCACAGCCTTGCCTGCCCCTCCTGATGCTAGGGAAGAAGCTCCCAGGGAAGGATTTTGGCCTGCCCAGCAATATGCCTATATGCTAGATGCAGGGTTACTTCAGGGGGATGTGCTAGGTGCAGGGTTACTTCGGGGGGATGTGCTAGGTGCAGGGTTACTTCGGGGGGATGTGCTAGGTGCAGGGTTACTTCGGGGGGATGTGCTAAGTGCAGGGTTACTTCGGGGGGATGTGCTTAGGTGCAGGGTTACTTTAGGGGGAGAGCTGACACTTCAGAGGCAGGAGGGGAGGACCGTGCCTGAAATAAGGGGATGCTAGAAAACAATGCGTCCTTCCCTAGAGCAGCAGTCTTTACCTGTGTGAGCACGGGGATGTGGGGGCTGGCTCGGAGGCACCTTTAGGTCCCCATGCTCCCTTCATATTTACTCAAGGCAGGGAGTTCTACCCTCTCCTGAGGTATTCCCATCACTTTCTGGTCTCAAAAAGGACTAGAACATTTGAGAGTTCAGGTCAGAAATCCAGTCTCGACTCATGAGCCAGAAATGACTCGGCCACGTAATAATCCAACTCCTAACTTGATTTTAAGCGAAATTTACCCCCTTCCTTGGTTGGGGCCTGCCGTGGGGTGTAGGCATCCTGCCTCCTAGCCTCATCACCATTCCCACCCCACATTTCCCCAGGGTGGAAGCTGGGGTGCCGCAGGGAGGCGCATCCATGCCTTCTTTTTGGTCTGTGGCTAAGACCTTTTCTCTCTGGAGCCCCCCTCCAGCCACCTGGGCGAATGCACTTTTCTGGCAGCTGCTTATGCCTTTTTCATTGCCCAGAAATTCCGAGCCACTTCCGACTTCTTCCACACAGGAGCAGAGTTGACTAGCTGCCCTCCCCGTCCAGGGTGGCGGCTACCTTCTGTCAGGAAAGCTCTGAGATCTCAGGTCTCCTGCCATCCTTGGTTCTGTCTCTGAAGTTGCCAGAGCCTCCCGTCTTCTAGATCACCAGGGCCAGTCACAGGCTGCCCCAGGGCTTTGCAATCATGGGGACCTGAGGGGGTAGGGTGCGCAATCCAAGGGCCCACTGGTCATCTGGTTGAAGCCGGCTCACCAGGCTGGATGGGAGGGAACACCTCTGGCCCCACAGCACACCTCTCCTCTCCCCATTAATCTTCAAAATCCTCTCAACCCTCACACCTTTGGTGGGGCTAAGTTAGCTAATAGGTTCTTGGTCACTTGCTCTGACAGTCTAGGGCATCTGTGGAAGCTTGCAGTTGAACGTTCAGATTCATAATGGAAATAGCACCAGAGTCATGAACACTTTGTCGGGCACCCCACAGAGCATTCTGTAAGTGCAGAGTCCTCCCAACGGTGCCAAGAAGTCAGCCTACTACGTAACACGGTATGATGTAATGTGTCATGTTACTGTGTTATGTGTATGTCACACATAGTTATAACCAGGGAATGTTATACATCCCGTATTACTACTGCCTCCATCTACAGATGACAAAAACTGAGGCTGAGAGTGACTCGCCTGAGGCTCCACAGCTGTCAAGTGGCGTTGCCACCAGGCCATCATTGTGTGCACACCAAGCTTTAATGTCTCCAGGTGGAAGGGTGGGGACAAGATCTCCCTCTTTTCAAAGCTCAAGTCGCAGGAAATGTTCCTGTCCGATGAGGCAGGGGCAACTTCAGGGTTCTAGCACCCCTGAAGTGCTGAGCTGGCCCTTGCTGGAAGGAACCTGTTATTCTTGCAAACTGCCCCCTTTCCCCGAGTCTCTGGGATCTCAGTGCTCCATACCGAGTCTGAAGAGGGGTGTATAAAAATGCGGGGGGCAGGTGTGGGTCTCCCTTCTTGTAGGCCAACATGCTAGGGCTCGGTTATCAGGGGCTGAAACCATGTAGAAAGGTGGTCCCACGGGTGTGGGCCTGTGGCTAGGGCTTCTCTCCCACGTTGTGATGAGACCCAAGGCACCTGGCCTCTGCAGAGACCCCTGATCTGGCGACGAAGGGGTCTTTTAACAGCAAACCCTGTGCTCACGCACTTCCAGGTGCTCCTCCTGGGGTTGCTCTCTGGCGCCTCTCCCGGTCGTGGGCGTCTCTGCCCTGGTGTGAGCCGGCCGCTGGCAGACCGGGGTCCAGCAGCCCTGGCTGCAGATGGAGCCAGGCCCTGGTTCTAGCTTCATCAGAACCAGATTCTTACTGCAGGCCCCGAGAGTTGGACTCCATATCTGGAGGTGTTTTATTTTTATTATTAAAAAGAAAATTGCCCTGATCATCTAAACGAGGCTGTTAAATACAGAGGAGAAATCTGCCAACTGCAATAAGCCTGCAGGATTTGGGAGGAAATGGGATGATGGCCATGAGAGCTGCTGGCAAGGAGGCCCACGTACCTCCCCACACCTGGCCCTGTTCCGTCCCACTGCCACCCTGTTGGACCTGGAGGGGCTCCTTGCTGCTGTGGGGGTTTTGGCGTGAGGCCAGGAGGGGCCAGGAGCTCAGAGGTAATGCCCATTCTGTCCAGGTCCAAAGTCTCTCACCCTTTCTTCCAAATTCACTAGGCACCTCCTCCAGGATGCCTGCTGCCCTCTGTCCAGACAGAAGCCAGATTCCCTCTAGGAACTGTGACCCTCTTTTCAGCCCTTGTTGCTCTCGACCTGTAGTCTCTGCCCCAGGCCCGGGTCCCCTGCTCGGCTACATGCTCCATTTTGCAAAGTGGTTATGGTGCTTCCCCCCAGCACAGGCGGTGCTTGGTGGCGTGTTCACGGAGTGCATGCATGCAGACACACAGGCCAGATATGTACTGAAGCCTGTGTGCAAGGACAGGCTGTGTGTGTGCATCATTTGTGCGTGGACTGAGTACCCTGGATGCGTGTGTATACAGTAGCTACATGAGCTATGCGAGCATGGACTGTATGGGCAGTGTGTGATGGTTCTGCAATCTTAGTCCCAAGTAATTCTCTGGGAAAACACACATGGGATGAAATATTACTCCTGTCAAAGCCTCAGGTTATTTGGCCTGACTCTTTGTTCCAGTGGTGAAACTGAGGCTCAGAACTGGGCATTCTGCACCAGCGGGCCCTGATCAAAACCTCCTTTAACAGGCCAAGTCTTTTAAGGAACGGGGGGCTGTTCGGGAAGCAGGAGCACAGGACTGGGAATTAGGCTACAGCCTCCAACTGGGGACCTATAAACAAGGCTGTTGCGCGGCCACTAGGGAGGGCGGCTCACCTGAGCTCCCTTCGCTGACCCAGCGTGGGCGAGCACGCACGAGGTGTCAGTTGGTGCGTCCTTGCAGGGCCAGCCCAGCTGCCAAGTGCTGGCCACCCTCGTGGGTGCTTCTAGGGACAGATCCTAGGGTCCTTCCTGGGGTCTGGGACCGTGGGGTCCGTGCACTGATCTGGTTGTGCACACGCACACGCCGCCAATGCACGCTTCTTGCCCAGGCTAAGCTGCCCAGTGCCCAGTGGCTCTCCAGGGCCCTCTTGTCTACTGCCCAGAATCGCCCAGCTTGTCCCCCACCCCCAAGGATCAGGCCCCGGCCACCTGTCCTTGTCCCATTACACATCTTTTCCTGTGGTTCTCAGCCAGTAATGGGCTTTATCCCCGGGTCCTAGAAGTGGGTGTTGGGCACCCAGGCTCAGCAGGGGCTTCTCTCTGCTCTGTAGCTCTTTCACGTGGCCCACGACGCAGGGCGCTGGTGGCTGTTCCTGCTTAGGTGATCCCAGAAACGATGGCTGGAAAATGGGGTTCAGGACTCAGCGGTACTCAGCCTGTCTCCTGTGTACAGGTCACCTGGGGTCCTGTTAAAATGCAGATTTGCATTTTAGGCCTGGGGGGGGCTCAAGAGCCTGCAATTCTATGGCGCCCCCTAGATAATTCTTGTCCTGAGGAAATGCATTACTGGAACCCCCTTCTGGGTCACTGAACGCAGCTCCAGAGCTGTTTGTTTGAGCTACTGTGGGCCTGCCACTTCTGTCCTAGTTGTTCAATATTTGCAGTGGTCAGGGGTGGGGGGGGACCATGTGTAAGTGTCAGAGCCCTCCACAGTGGGACCAGGATGTGGGGCAGTAGCCCTAAGCTGAAGCATTTTGTCTCGTCTCCTGGGCTCGCTGCCCATGTGGACCCCGTATGAGCCGGCACCTCCTTTTTGCTTCAGGCCCCCTTCCCCGTTGGATCAAGGCTCTGTGCCCTCCCTCATCCATACTCTTCCCAATTTGTGGGTTCTGCTACCTCCTCTGTGCCAGAGGCTCCAGTGTTTGTGGGGTGAGTGATGCTGAGAACTGACATGTGTGCCGCAGTCTGATTCAAACACCCACCCTCACCCCCTGCTGCAATGCTGGTCCTTCTCCAGGGCCCCGAGAGGCCGGTGGTGCAGAGAGGAATTTCATGATTATTTTTTTACCTATCATTCTTATCACATGAGGCCCCCAGCCCAGAGGAAGTCGATGACTTGCCCAGTCTCCAGCGGTCCAGAGCTGGAATCTAGGTTCTCGATGGCTGATGCCAGGGGACTCTGGCCGCGGTCAGTCTCGCCTGCAGTGTGCGCACACACCTTGAGCTGAGCGCTTGTGTCCATCTGTGTAGGTGGACCTGAGTGGGACCAGATGTGTTGCATGTGCACACGTGCAGGTGTGTGCACACGCACGTGTGCACAATGTCCTTCCTGCGACATTCAGAAATGGCCTGGAGACTGCAGACTGGGAAACCGCAAGCTGCAATTTGTGCTTTTCCTTGCAATTTGTGCCCTGCCCTGAAGCCTTTTTGGCACGTGGGACTCCCTTGGAACCAGGCTCCAGAAGCTGGCAAGCTGGGGCAGGGCACCCTGTAGAATAAAAGGAAGGTGGGCAGGCGCTGAGGCGGTCCCCCCCAGCCTGAGCCCCTCAGCTTTGGGAAGCACGGGTCTGAGCCTGCGGCCTGGTGACGACCCCTGGAATCTTCAGGGTTTTGTCACTCCTCAGGAGTAAATGCAGCCTTTGGGCTCTTCCTGAAAGAGGTATTGGAGAGGTGACTGCAGGCCCCCCAGACACTCCGGAGAGATCTGGAGCTGGGGCCCCCCCTCTGCCTGTTCTCTAGACTGCCTGTTAGGTGGTTAGTGGAACAGGCTCTCGTGCGCATGGGCCTACCCAAGACGGCAGGACTCCAGGGCCCAACAGGGGTGTCCGGGAGACACCGACCCGTGCTCCCTAGATACCTAAAGTGCTGCCATGGGTGGAGAAGAGGCCAGGACCTCTCGGAGAAACAGCAGACATACCTGGGACCAAGGGACGAAGGAGGATGTGACTGGAGGCCTTCCCGGGGGATGTCGAGGCAGTGAAACAGCATGGGGTGGGCTCAACCAGCATTGAAGACCCCTTCTGATTCTACATAGCTGCAAGGAACCCACAAGGTACACTTGGGTGCCGGGCCATCCACTGCCCCCATGCAGAGAGATAAGCATGTCAGAGGTGGAAGTCCCCTTCTCTTACAGAAAGGGAAATTGAGGCCCAGCAGCCAGAAACCATTTGTCTAAGACAGTCTAGTGTTGTCACAAGATAAACCCTGGCTGTGCTCTTGGAAACATCTTCCCACCACCCTCTTCCACGTCTGAGGACCCTGAGAGAAGCCACAACCTGGACTACCCTATCCACCCAGCCCCCGGCCATAACCCCTGGGTCTTCCCACCTGTCCCTCCCTCCCCTGTGCCTTGAGAAAGCTCTGGGTCTGCAGGGAAAAGACACAGTAAAAGCAACAGCCATCAGGGCCTTTAGGAGAAGCATTTGTGAGTCACCAATTACCTGATCCTCCAGGACACGCTCTGACTTCCTTCCTGCGGGGCCTGATGCTGGAGCCAGCCGCCGCCCCCTGGAATCCCGGCCGGACAGGCATATTGCAAGCACATGTTTCTGTGCGCGGGCTGCTCACAATAAACCAATGCTGAAAACCACATTAAAATGAGCTGGAGGAGAGGGAATCACTTTGTAACATGCTTTATTTTATTTTATTTTTGACTTGGAAAGAAGCATGTCTTGGCTACTAATCAAAGAACTAGTGGGGGCCTCTTAGCAGAAACCAAACTGGTCCGGGCCAAACCCGCCCACCCAGCCCCCTCGGACAGCGGCTCCGGCTCCAGAGGGCTGAGAAGGGGTCTCCATATCATGGGTGGGCTGCGTGGCTGGTCTAGAAGCTGGAGGTAGGTCCTCTGCCAGCCCTGGGCCCCCCACACCCGGTTGGGGGACCCCGGGTGTCTGTCCTGTTTGCCCGGAGGTAGGGATCCTAGCTGCAAATGGATTCCAGGCCTGTCTGGGACCCGTTGTTCACAGAAAGTCTTTAGTGGACTCTGCAGTCCCCGAGGAGAGTGCATTTAAAGGTCTCGGTGGGGCTGGACAGCAACTCGGGCCCCATCTAGAGGTGGGATGGAGAGGGCCCTTGCTTCACCTCCGCTCCCTTCCTGGTGTCTCACTGTGGTTCTCCAAGATGGCTGGGATCATATGGGAGTTCAGCCTGAGGCTTTGGCGTGCAAATTCATCCCTTTGCCCTCAATGGCACCCCCCCCCCCGCCCCGGAACTTCACTCCATCAGCCCGGAGTCCTGAACCCCAAAGGACCAGTGCTTTCTCCAGGGTTCCCCAGTCCTGTGGATTCTTGTCCCCATAGCCCTGTCTACCTATTGCCTGGAGGTGCCACTGCTTCCCCCAGCCCAAGGCCTCCGGTCCCCATGGAAATTAGGGCTACCTCCCCTCAGTCAGACCCTACAGGATAAAAGCAAAACAGCTCCTCCAATGCAGCGTTCTTGTCTTTACGTTGGGTAGGAAAAGCGCCCCTCAAGGCACTTGACTGCCATCTGCTGGAGCATGGCCGTCATGAACGCGTGGTTCTGGAATGACCCTGCGGGGATGGCGCCCCCTAGGGTTGTGCGTGCACCTAGGCCTGAATCCAAACATCCGGTAACTCCCGGGAACCCTCGGACCTCCCGCCCCGTCTGACCTTCCAATGGCATTGAGGCTGTAGGGCTCCAAACTTGTCCTAGTTTGGGGTTTCGACTTGCCTACAAACGTGGACATGGAGCGGTCCCAGCTCCCCGGGCCTGCTGTGAAGTTCCTGCATCGAGTGTCTTCCCCATCCGAAATCGGCTCCTTGTTAGGTTGTCACGGGGACTAAGTGAGCCAAACTGTGGAACAGGCCTTGGTGCACAGAAATGCTACGTCTGTTCCCCCTTCTCTCCCCGCTGTCCCTTTGCCTGGGCCCTTCTCTGGTCAGCTTCTCACACCCGAGGCCGTCCTTCCCCCTCAGGTGTCCCTGGTGTGAGCTGCTTCTGGACACGAGGAGGAAGGCATACTTGGGTCTGGACGTTCCGGTTCCAGCACACGCTGGCCCAGCAGGAACGTCCAAAGTTTGTCCTGAAAGCCACAGCTCCCTGGGAGCGCGCTGTCTCAGACTCGGGCGACGTGCCTAGCCATCAAATGCTCTGTTCAAGGTGGTAAAGTAAATGAACTGTTCAGCAAACGTCCTTTAAATAGCTAAGGCCACTGGTAAAAGGGTGCGGAAGGGGAAAGCGGCTTTCCTGAACGGCTGCTGTGGACTGATCGCTGGGGAGCTCTATCGTCTTCCCTTGTTGTTGGATCACCCACCTCAGGGAAGAGAGCAGTAGGCCTGGGGGTGAGAGGGCTTGCTGGGGGACCCTGGCCAGTAAGATGTGGAGCCGGCTTGGGGTGTCCTGTCGGGCTCACTACAGAGGGGTAAGGTGTGGAGCCGGGTTGGGTGTCCTGTCGCACTCACTACAGGGGTGGGGTCTGACCCCCGGGGAAGGGGAAGGACGTTGGGCTTTCTGACCTCGGGCTGCAGTTCTAGAACTGGGACACGCTGAGGGCTGGGCAGTCTGGAGCCCCAGGGGCAGAGGGGGGAGGGCGAGACAGGAGCAGCGAGGAGGGCTGTGCTCAGTACTAGAGTTCCACTTTCCCCCCATCCTGGCCAACACTTGTTTTGAGGTTTTTTTTATTTATGCATACAAGAGTTGGGGTACAGGTCAGAGTCGCGGGAGGTGATTCACCAGACAGAGCGGGGAGCAGAACAGCAGACTGACTGAAACACACTGCTGAGGGCAGCAGCGGGAGAGGCAGGAGAGGTCTGCTGCACCATGTGGGTCCCCTCCCTGGCCGGAGGCAGGGATTGAACTTGTGCTGCAGTGGCTGCGGTTTGCTTCATAGTGCGTTACTTAACCCGCTGCGCCACCAGGGAGGCCCCTTGTTTTGAGTTTTTAAATTTTTCTTACCGTTGGCCTCCTCGTGGGTGTGAAGCGGTATATCATTGTGGTTTTAGGTTGCGTTTCCCTAATCACTAATTGCATGTCTCTAGGTACTTGCTGCCATTTGTATATATTAGCATTCAGGTCCTTTCCTCTTAAAAATTTGGTTCTTTTTGTTGAATTGCACATTCTGGGTACTAGATCCTTTCCAAATGATTGCAAAACCTCCCTCCCCCATTCTGTAGGATATCTTTTAATTTTCTTTATGCCTTTTGATACACAAATGTTTTTAATTGTGCCTCCCTTTATTTTTTGGTTGTTGGTGCTTTGAGTGTCATTGACAGATCCAAGATCATGAAGACTTACCCTGTGTTTTCTTCTAAGGGTTCTCTAGGTTTTAGCTTTATTTAGGCAATTGATCCATTTCAAGTTGACTTTTGCATATGGTGGGAGGCAGAGGCCAAGCTTCATTCACATGTGGCTATCCTCTTGTCCCAGCAACATCTGCTGAAGGGATCGTGCTTTCCCCAGGGAATGAGCCAGGCGCCCTTGCTGGAAACCAGCCAGCCACAGATACATGGTTCTGGTTCTTTTTAAAACCTGGGTTCTTTCCCGGCTCTGCTGCTTCCCAGTGTGTGCTGTGGGGGGAGGCGGTACTCTCTGAACTTCCATTTCCTTGTTTGTGAAGTGAACCTTGGGGTTTTCTCACCGATGAAGCTGGGTAGCAGCCCAGAGACTCCATGTCCTGGGTTGTAGTTGCGGTGGTGGGCCAGCTCTAGTTGGCTGTGCTGTGGGGGAGGTGATTGCTTGCCCCCCACCTCTTGTTGATCCCGTGCTGGCCTCTGCAGAGCACATTTGCCATTCCCCTTGAGTTTAGCTACTGAAAGTGTTCAGGGTCTGTAAACCTGCAGCACATTCCGTGCAGCCCTGTGTTGGAGTTGATCTCTCAACCTGCTCTCCTGGGGGCAATGTGAGTCTTCTGTCCGCCTTCCGGTTTATTCTGTAACCCTGAAAAAAAAGGTGCCTTGTGTGTAGGAAATGAAATCCCAAAGTCATGTCAGTGTCAGCTGTGTCTCCAGGTTTGCCGTTGTGTTGGGGATACTGCAGCCCCGAAAATGCCAGAAAGATAGAGCCCTGAGCACTGTCCACCCTCTTCCCTCCACCCTCTTCCCTCCCTCCCTTTCAACAGGTGATGACAACCTGTCCTGTTCCCCTCCTACGGAAAAAAACCCGCATGTAGAGCATCCCTGCTAATTCTGGGCCAGGCCGGTGTGGGAGCGGGCCAGGGATTTATGCCAGCTCTCTCCTGTAAGTCTCACTGTGGCCACATGAGGGCCTAAGGATGGCCCACCGGCCAGGTGAAGTGGTGGTTTGGCCTTGGGAATCCCTGGAAGAAGTTCCTTAAGTGGGTCTACTTGGGTGTGATGGAGGAATCACTACCTTCCAAGTCACTCCAAAGTAGTGATTGAACTTGGATAATCAAGGCAAAGGTCTTAGCTGTTGGTGTCATGGACCCCCCTCCCCCCACTCTGAGAACTGAACAAAACTTTGGACAGTTTCTCCTATTGTCCAGGTCATCTTGCTTACGGTTTCCAATCTTTGAGACTGAAGACCTTGGCGGGGTACCCTGATCTTTAGGTGAGAAGCCAACATCTAAGGTCTTCTAGCGCAGGTGGTTGAATGAGGGGAGGCCCCTAATCTCACATGAGGTTAGATCCCATCAAACTGATTCTGGCCCGCCTGCCAGAGCGGTGTAGCCCTTCCTCAGCGTCCTTGGGGATGAGCACTGTTAATGCTGATGAAGTAGCGGACCTTTGGGGTTCCCTTGCTCCTGCATAAGTTGGCAAGAAACCAAATGCTCTTGGAGCCGGGTCGGGGGGTACTGAGGAGCTAGGCTCAAGATGGAGCTTGGTCGGCTTCCAGCAGGCCTTGGGCTTCTCTCCGGTCGTCTGTGCAGTGGGGCTGACCAGGGAACCCCTCGTGGGAGCCTGCCAGCTCGGGAAGCGTGGGTCTCCCTTCAGTGAAGGGATAAAAGACACTGACTCTTTCCATAAGTGGAGCTCATGTCTGTTTTCCCTAGCTGCGACTGAGTCACAAAAAGCCTTTTATGATCCATTTTTCTGGCCCTGGTCTGTTTTCTTTGGAAATCTGAAGCAACATCCTAAATTTCCTCTGCTTAATTTTAGTCTCCAGGAACTGCAGCCAGATGATGTCAGGCTGAATACTAGATACCACTGGTCTTCCAGGCCCAGCTCTGTCACCAGCTCTCTGAAGCTGCCCCATTCCCTACAGGGTCAGCTGTGGGCCTGGGAGATGCCATGGCGCTGTGCCCACGCGCAGTGCCGGGCTGGGGGAGACGGGACCTTCTCTAGAGGAGATGCTCTCCACTATGTGCGGGGCTGGGAAGGGTTGTCTCAAAGGGAAGGGACTGTTCTCACCCCACTAGTGAGATTCCCCAGTGTATGCTGAGCATCCTGTGTCCAGAGCAGGTGGGCAGGGCCTTCTCATGGAGGTGGAAACTTCCACTTCCCACACTCAGCCTGAAGCAATTTGCAGCAGCAACTGTTATCTTTAAGATTTATTTATGCATACAAGAACTGGGGTACAGGCGAGAGGTGCAGGGGATTCACCAGAGACAGTAGGGAACAGAACAGGCAGAGCAACTGAAACACACTGCTGAGGGGAGCAGTGGGTGAGGCAGGAGAGGTCTGCTGAGCCATGCAGGTCAGCTCCCTGGCCAGGGTTTGAACTTGGGCTGTTGTGACTGCAGGTGCTTCATAGTGCAGTGCTTAATCCCTTGGCCCATTTGCTTTAAAAGGAGGGCTTTGCTCCTGCACTGCAGGGAATGAGAAACTTAGATGTAGGAGACAGGAAAAAACCACTAACTCACGAGGCAAAAGAAAGCTCGTCTGTCTCAACCCGGAAGGGCAAAAATAAGCCTGAGCAGCCAAAGCCTTGGGTCTCCACCTCCCTGCACAGGTTCAGTCCTGAAATTTACCCTCTCTGGGCTCAGACTCGGATCCAGGTTGGCGCTAGAAATGATTCAGGGGGAAAATCCAAAATGAAATATTAGCTCGTTAGATCTAACAGTGCACAAAAAAGTAATAGATCGCAAGGAAGTAGTTTAGAGAATCTGTTCACGTAATTCCAACTGATTAATAGCTTAAAAGATAAAGGCCAGCACCGTTCATGATACAAACTAAGCAGAGAAAGGCCTGTCTGGTGCCCCCAGCCAGACACCGCGGGAGCATCAGTCCTTACACGTGTCTTAAAACCGAGCAGGTGGGGAGACAGCTCACGGCTGCCTGAAATGCCGTGGGCTCAAGGAGTTCGAGGTGAATTGATTGGAAACCTGTGACAGTGTCAAAGCAAAAACACAAGCCCAAGACCATGTGAAAAGGTCTCCTGTGAACCAATATAAAAAAATGCAGTAAATGAGTCGAACACAAATGGGCCGCTCATGGGATGGAGGGAGGAAGAGGGCTCAAAACTGAGAAGATGGTCAGGCTCATTAGCAATGTGCAGAGCGTAATTCCCACACAACGCGACGGCTCTTCACACCCGCCAGGCTGGCTGAGGCTACCAGTCTTGGAAGGCTACCCATCGATGGCAGGGGCCGGGCCATCGAAGCTGACCAGACGACCCTCCCGCCACTAGGGAGGGTCGTCCTAAAACTGAGCAAACCTTGGGAAAGTCGCAGCCGTGGCTCCTCACCTGGGCGCTTGGGCGTCAGGCGTGGCTCCCACGCAGTGGAACGACAGCAGGCTTGTTAACAAGGTGGAAGCTGGAAAGCGTTTCCGGGGCCACGAATGGCCGTCTGTCCTGCCCAGGTGCTGTGCCGCGCCCAGAAGTCCAGGCCAAAAGCTGCTCGTGCAGGGTGCTGGCGTCTCTGAGCCGAGAGCGGGCGGCACGCTGACGACCCAGCTCACGGTGGCAGCTGAAGGTGACCGCAGGGGGTGCTGCTGAAGGCAGCCACGGCAGCCGGTGGCACAGTCCAGAGCTGCGCTGGGGGCGCCTGAGGCAGCACCCACGGCATGTGGGCACGGGCCGTGGCACCGGTCAGCTGGCAGTGCCGAGGGCTAGGCAGTGATGGCCGTTCTTAGAGGGGCAGTCAGCAGCTGGCGGTGCAGGTCGTCGTGGAGAACGGAGCAGCGGCCGGCAGCCGAGAAGAGGTGTCCCAAGCAAGCATCTCTGGCAAGAGTTTCTGAATCTGTCTGCTGGTCCACTTTCATGGCTCTTGGGGTGTGCAGGTTTCAAATCTGATTGGCACGTCTTCAAAACTGGCATGCATTTCAAAACCCAGACCCCACCGGCACATGAAACCCGACCCGCCCTGTCTTGTGCCAGCGGCGGGCACCGGGTGCTGGGCACGGTGCACTGCACCACCGAAGAGGGAGCCAGGGAGCTTCGCTTGCAACTGGTCACTCATACTGGCCTTCAGGCCTTGGCTCCAAGAGGGGACTCCCAAAGCGGTACTGTTGGGGTCCTACCCAGGTACTGCCCATCCTGTCCGTCTCCCCCAGGTTTTTTTTCAGATTTATGTCTACAAGAGCTGGGGTACAGGCTAGAGAGATACAAGGGGGCGATGAAAGAATTGACTAGACAGTGGGAAGCAGAACAGGAAGCTCGACTGAAATACACTGCTGAGGGCAGCAGCGGGTGAGGCAGGAGAGGTCTGCTGCGCCATGTGGGTCCCCTGCCTGGCTGGGATTGGACTGTGCTGTTGATGCTTCACACTGCAGCGCTCAAGCCACTGCACCACCAGGGAGGCCCACCCCCAGCTTCTTGAGGACAGCAGAGCTGTCTTGTGACCTGCTGGTGCAGGGCCTGGGTCTGGCCTACAGAACTGGGATGCAGAAGAGGAATAAGAGGACCAGGGGCAACAGAAGCTTGAACTGAACTTGGCCTTCCTTTGTACTTGGGCAGACTGACAGGGCAGCAAGGGGGCACTGAAACTGCCGCGCACGCTGCCCAGATAGTTTACTGGCCACTGAGTTCTTCGCCCACGCACAGTTGCACGACTACTCAGGTTCAGAGAACAACCATAATGGAAGTTATTTAACAAACACGGGCAAACGGTCACTGAGGCCACAAGTGGCCCCTGCCCCACCCGAGCGGTGTCTAGTATTCTAAAGTCCTACACGTGAAGGCGCCCAAGATGGTGTCTTCCTGCCACTGTGAGCCTGGAGCACATGGCAGCCGGGCCACGGCCCAGGATCCAACCCTCAAGACCGCAGAAGACACGGGAGACGCTCACGGAGCTGCCGTGATGAGCCAGCGCAGCACCGGACCATCCACACTTAGAGCAGCTGAGCAGCCGACACGGCCCCAGGCTCCGGGTCTTCACCTTCCCGGCCCAGCTGTGACAGCAGCTCCGCTGGGCACAGTTACAGCCACTCGGCTACCTGCAAAGGCTCCGAGCTTTTCTCGGAGGTTGGCTGCTGGAGGCCTCTCCACATCCTTCAGAGAGCGGCATGGTGGGGGCAGAAAGGACTGACCCTGGAATTGCTGAAGATCCGAAATCCCAAACAATCCTGGGCTGCTTCTGCAGTCCCTCATACTTCTGTCAGTCTCTATCCCCACCCTTACTTTATATTTCACCTGGGGCTATCCACCACCAGTGCCCCCAGGGGGCGCCACTTGTACCCATCTTTGGATCAGCCCCGTTTACAAGACCTGCCTCGAAAGACTCTATACCCAGCCAGCCCCCAGCTCAATTCCCGATCCTTAAAGCTCAGAGAAGCTGTGAGTGAGAAGGCACCAGAAGCTTCGGCTGTGCCCCCAAGCCCCCAGCGTGGCTTTATGCTTGGTTTGAGCCTTCTTTCATCTGCCACTTGGGGGGTCCAACTGGGCTCCCAGAAGCCTGGGCTGGACCAGGGTGAACGCCAGCCCTGTTCAGGGAGAAGTTTCTCTTCCGCGTGGGACTAGCATCTGGGTACTGGGAAGCGCAGCCCACAGCAACCCCAGCACCATGGTCTATGGCTGAGCAGAGGACTCCTGGGTCCCTCCTGTTACGGGACTAGCTCGGTGTCCAGTGTGTGCCTGTGGCCGGGCTCTCACCCGCGTGCTTAAAAGGAACTTATGATGAGGAGACATCTTTCCCAACACCACCTCCAACCCTCACACGGATGGAGTTAATGCCTTGGAGGATTAAAACTTCTGGGTCCTGGGTGATAATTTTGTTACAGGGCAGGGAGAAAGGCACCCCAGAACCCCCAAACCTACCCTTTCCTGGAGACCACCCTGTTACAATCTTTTTCTGGGCTGGGCCATCTCTTGCCCACCCATAATTATGCAGATATTATCTTACGTGCATCTGGCATTAGAGGGCTTTGTGACGTGTTGAGGCCTCAGTGGTATTCTATAGGCTCACTCTCACCATGATGAGAATGACCGAAGACAGTAACGAGGCACCCACAGCAGGTGTGTGCAGGGAAGCTGCTGGATGCGTATCTAGAATTGGGCGTTAGCCCTCAGCTGGCCACCCCTCCAATATGTGACTGAGGCCTTGAGCCACTCATCAGCCCAGACCTGCTTTTTAAACTAAAAAGAAAGGCCGGGTGAGGTGGTTCTAAGGCCCTGCTCGTATTTTCAGTTGTATGGAAGACTTGCTTTCTGCTGTGAGGACAGATGACCGCGCCTTTCCCCGAATGTGCAAGCCATGCTGACCAGACATGCTCTTAACCATGTCAGGGCCCCGGCCTTGATTAACCTCGTCTTCCGGGCAAAGCAGAAGTTCAGAGGGTTAAGTAACTTCTCCAAGATCACACAGCTCATTGGGGGCAGGGCCCAGAACCACAAATAGCCTTAACGCTATTAGGCAGCGGCTGTAAATCCTGCACCAGTGCCCTCAAATTGTTCAAATGTGTTTTAAACTCTTCTAGGGTGGAGGGGGGCAAGTGCCTTTAAGAAAGAACCAGATTGTGTCTGAGATCTTCCAGGCAGGAAAATAGTCATTTAGCAGAAAAACCCATCCTCGGTCTGGATCTGTGCCTGGTGAGGGGATGGCCCTCCCCATCCCATGGTCTTTTAGTTGTTATGGCAACCACCACCTGCTGGGAAAGGTGTGGTCAAGATTTTGACCCTGAGATTCCAAGTCCAGTGTCTGCCCCCGCTCTCCACATCTCCAGCAGCAGCCCAGTGCACCTGGGCTCCAGCCAGACTGACTCCCGGCCAGGGGTGGAGCGAGGGCGGCCAGGCCCAGGGTCTGAGCTGCAGACACTGGCTGAGGGGGTCGAGCCCAGCCTGCTCCATGCCACGAAGCAGGTGCATCTTTGTGGTCTTTTCCTCCCCCTGAGGTGTGGGGCACACCTCCACATGCTGCTCCTTTGGGTGTCTGAGGATGAGGGTGGGGGCCGGGGGGAATGGGACCTGCCACCTTGAGCCCGCGGGCAGGAGGTCTGGATCCAGGGCTCCTGGCTCCCACCTCCTGTCTGGCAGCTTCTCCTTGCTTTGTTTCCACCAAGGTCCCAGAAGCAACTCTGGGTAGGAAAAGACTGCCTCCTTTTAATAAAAACCTTTGCAAGCTGCTGCTCTGAGCCCTTCTCCAGCATGAGGTCAGGCCTGAGGTCGCTTCAGCCTGGGATTGGGCCTTTGAGGGGAGAACCGGGAGGCCAGGGGATCCACTGCCCCCCACACATACTCACCTTCCAGCTCCCCTAAACAGCCATCATGAAGCAGAGTCCCGTGAGAAGAACAAAGAAGGCCTTTCCCAGAGCCCAGCTGAACGCTGAGCACCTCACTTTGCCTTTAGGGGAGTGTGACCCCCAGAGGGGTAGGGACTGCCCAGGTGCATGCGGGGAAAGGTGCAGAGCTGGCCCCCGGCCTCCTCCCCCTGTGCTGAGTTCTCTCTGCGATGCCCCATCCCAGCACCTTGGGGACAAGCCACTTGACCGTCTATCATTCTTAAAACTCTGCTACCGTTTCCTGGGAAAGCCCCAGGCCAGAGACTGCCCCGCCTGTGGCTTTTTGGGTACCTCTTCTGATCCCCAAGAAACCCTATCATCCCATCGGCGTTCTCACCAGTGCCTCAGAGAAGCACCCACAGGCTCCAAGACTCTGGGTGCTCCTTGCAGACTGTGGGTTCCCCCCAAGTCAGGCCACCCCTTCCCATGGTCGGCCAGCTTTGCTTTATGGCCCCGAAGCCTTGACCTCGGGCGTGGAGCCACGTTCAAAGGGACTCTTTCCCCGAGACACGCAACGATGGCAGCACCAATGCCACGTGCCCAAGTGGGCCAGGAGCCCCAGACGCACCTCCCGTGGTGTCGTCTTTCAGGTCGAGGTGGGGCCAGCTGCCAGCTTCGCCAGGCCCTGGAGACAGTGACGGTCTCTTTTAGGGTGAGGAAAAGAAGAGTCGGAACGCTTCAGATCAACAACGTGAACCTCAGAAATCCTTCCAGGAGAAGCAGTTGAATCACTGAACCCTGAAAGATCAAACACAGGCAGGGATGACACCCCCTCCCAGTTTCGTGCTCCCCCAAATGGTCACTTCTGTTGTGATGAAACTTCCTTCGAGCCCTGAAGGACATTCCTGGAAGACTTGAAGCCCCTCCACTGAGCACGTTCTAGCACCCCTGCTGGGGAGCCCCCTTCTATTCCCAACCACGGGCCTGCAGGATTCTCACCCCTCCATTCGGTGGCTTCTGGAGACTTCTTCCAGCCGCAGTCTGTGAAGGAGACCCCACAGCCATTGGTTTCTCATGACCACTGCTCCAATCAGCTGAGCAGACCAACCCGCCACCACCTGTCCAGCGGCGAGTTACGCTTATCTGTCCGCAGTCGAGCGCTTGGGGCTCCTCCCCTCCCCCCACCTGTCTCGTGACCGTGTAAGCAAGCCTGAAGGAAGGCATGCCTGACACCAGGTAGTGCCAAGGGCTCAGATAGTTCTGATTCAGAATGACATGAATGCTTGCAGCGAGCAGATGAAAACGCGAGAGGGCACACTTTTTCCCAACTCATTCCAGTGTCGAAGCTTAACCTAAAAACATACAAATGCAGCCTTGGAAGAACTTTAGCGCAAATATGAAAAGGAGCGGCAAAACTTAAACAGGGAACCTTACAGGGAGGGCTGCTCTGGAGGGGAAAAGTAAGAGTCGGCGTCCGGGCTAACATGTGTCCAGACGTTTAAAAACCAGGAAGACAAACTTAGTGAACAAACTCACCTGCTAAGCATTACTACTATGACTCGGGCAGCTAAGAGCTCTGCAGACCGTCAGAATATCTTCTTTGGTTGCGGAGGGGGTACGACAGGCGGGTTCTCAGGTGTGCGCCTATAATGCTTCATTGTCAATGCAATAGGTCGGCCGCCCAGCGCCCGGACGCCTTGCAGGTGCGGCAGTGGGGGGCTCCTCACTGCAGCTGCCGTGGTGCGGGAGCGCGGCGGGCCCCGGACACCTGCGTCTGCGCAGGGCAGTCCCGGAACAGGCGCGGCTTCTGCTTGGCCAGCCGCTTCTCCTGGTCGTCGCTGTCGTGGTGGTGGAGGCGGTGGCGGTTGCGGGCGCTTTGGACATCGCCTTCACCTTCAGGTCTTGATTCTCCCCCTGTTACCAAGTTGAACTCAGCCTGGCTCTCCTGGGCCCGCTCCTCTGCCTGCATGCCGGTGTTACTGGAGCAGCTGTTGAGCTGCCTCTTGTTTCCTATGACCATGAGCTCAAGCTGCACCTTGTCGGACTGGAGAGACGACGACCAAGTGCAAGGACTTGGCCCAGGCGTTCTCCCCCCTGAGCACCGAGGCCTCTTCCTCTGCTTCTCCAGCTCCGCAGCCTTCTCTGGAAGGCGCTGGAGATGCCGCTGGACTTCTGCAAGGAAGCTGTTCCTTCAGCTGCGGCTCCTATTAACTCGGATTCTTTTCACTTCTGATTATTGAGCACAGATCTCTCCTTGTAGCGTCTGATGACTCGAGACCGCGTCCCGGCTTCTCCTCAGCTCCTCGGCAAGTTTGAGGTTCGACTTCTGTGCTGCCGCCTGCTTCAGGGTTTGTTTCTTTCCTGAATTCCTCCATTTTCTGATTCTCTGCCATCAGAAGGTCTTTGGATTTGTCCCGCTCCTCCACCTGCTTCAGCTTGTCTTTAAGCATATCCAACTGGTTCTGTAGTTTAAGTCCTCCAAGGCCCAGGGTTTCCGTCTGCTCCTCGGTCACCTGCTCCGTATCTGCAGGGCGCCATCAGCTCTGGAGCTGTCTTGGTCTTGTCGCCCGTTCCCGCAGAGCCACCTACTGCAGCAGGCTGCCGTTCTCCTCTTGGGCGGCCTGCAGCCACTCCTCTGTGTCCAGCGTCTTCTGCAAGCCCTGCAGGGCTTCACCGTGCTCGGCCTCGGCCTCCGAGGCGGCCGCCTCCTACCTGGCCCTCCGCTCCTGACCCTGGCTGCGGCTCGCCTGCACCTCCTTTCCCAGGCCTGCCAGCTGCTTCTGCAGCGCTTGCTTTTCTTTCTCATGCTCCGCAGCCGCTGCCTGCTCAGCTGAGCGTGGCCTCGCGGTGTTCTTCTACAGGATGCTGGCGATCTCAGCGGCCGTGGTGAGTTTCAGCTGTAGCTCTTCTACACGTCTGAGATGCAGCTCGCCTTCCACCCTCGTCAGCTGAGACGAGTTATCTCCCGACATCTCGATGTCTGCGATGTCGTTTTCCAGCTTTTCCTTCACCTTTGACAACTGCTCTTCTCTCTCCTCTCTCTCGTGGAATTTGGCCTCCATGCCTGTCAGTTCTCCTAAGTTCTCCAGTTCAGAAGACAGCGCGTTGAATTGTTCTTTCTGGTGTCACTTAGTCATGGTCTCTTGCATGCCCCCTGAGCAGCGGAGGCCTCGTCGGAAGCTTCGCAAGCTCTTATTTCTGGACCTGCAGCTCCTTCATGGCCACCTTCGCTTGGCTGTCCTGGGGGCTACTCTCGGCCCTTCAGCTCTGGGGCGATGCTGCTGGCCTTGTCACTCTCCGCACTCCTCGCGGCCTCTAGATGCTTGATCTGCCGTGCAGCCGCCTCAAGCTGCTAAGTGTCCCCATTTCCGACTTACCTTTGTTAGTGGCCTTCTGAAGCGCATCGAGAGCTGAGCGCTGCATCTTGGCGGACCTGAGCTGTGCTGTGAGATGCTCAAGGACCTTGGTCTGCTAACCACACTTGGCCTGCAGCAGCTGTAGCTCCTTGACCTTCATCTTGGTTTCCTGACCCTTGTTCAGGGTGTCCTCCATCTCCAGCAGCTGCTGGTCCTCGGCTCTGTCCAGCCTGGACTGGACAGCCACCAGGCTCTCCTCCTCCTCCTCCCTGATGGCCTTCATCAGCTCGTCCGCATGGGCAGCCCTCTGGGCGTCCAGCTGTAGCTGCAGGCTCTCCACCGCGTGCTGGTAGTCCAGCCTCAGCTTCTCCATCTGGGTCTTCAGCTCAGCGAGTTCTGCGGCATGGCCCCAACCCCCTTGCTGAAGGACACCTTCAGCTCTTCCGTCACCTGTTGGTGGGACGTGATGGCTGTCTCTAGCTTGGCCTTCCAGCGCGTGATCACCTCTGAGTTCTTGTTGGCATGGCCCAGCTGGCTCCTCAGCGACTCGTTCTCCTTGGAGAGCTTCTCGGCAGAGGCCTGCAGCGCCTTCACGTCCTTCTGGTGCGCTTCTTCCCGGGTCCCAAAGTGCTTCTTCAGAGCAGCGACCGCCCACTGGTGCTCGGCGTGGGTGGCCTCCAGCTTTTCCTGCAAGGCGCTTATCTCCTGCAGGAGGGTGAGCGAGTGTCGAAGTCCCCAGCAGGCCTGCTGGGCTGCAGCCTCCTGCAGAGCTCGGCCACCTCTGCACCCGCAGCGCCAGGTCTTTCTCGGGCTCCGTAACGCAGGGCTTTTCTGAGACTAGCCACCTCGAGGTTGCCTTCAGTGATTTTTTTTCTCATCGACCCAGGCCTGAAGGTCCTCAACCTTTTCTCTTCTAGCTGGTTGAGCAGCTCCACCTTCTGCCTGTCGGCTGGGTCTGTAGCTGGTCCAACTTGGCTTCCAGCTCCACCACATGCTGGTCGTGTCCATCCCGGGCCAGCACTAGCTCCTGCTCTATCTTCCCTACATGGCTCGTGGCCTCGGCCAACTCTGCCTTCGAGATCCCGCCCCGCCTGCAGCTGCTCAGTGTGCTGCTGCTTCTCCTCCAGGGCCTCCTGGAGGGCAGTGGTGCTGGAGAGCTTGCAGGCCTAGCGGGAGGAGGTTTTCGTCAAGAGTCCCTTGTGACTGGGCTTGCTGCCCAGAGGGGGCCATGGAGCTGAGCGAGGATGGGCTGCCCTACAGGCCGGCGGGCATAGTGGCCCTCGCCCTCCACAAGGCAGCAGCCTTGGCCGGCGTGGTGGGCGGGAAGCTGGTCTTGGTGACTTTGCACTGGCGAGAACAGGCCGTACTTGGGCTGGCACTGAAAGTACCTGGTTCTAGCCGTGGCCCCATCCTTCTTCCCCAGAGGCTCGTCCAGCTCCGCGCAGCCCCTCTCCCCCTTGGAAAAGTCTGTTCTCCCCAAAAACCTGATGGCACCAGCATCTGAGCTGCCGACCAGCAGACTCTTGTCTCAGATTTTGAGCTCTCGCTCTCCTTTCTTGACTGAGCCGGCCTCAGAGAGGCTGGAGATGGATTCACTGGCAGCTTCTCCGAGTTCGCTGATCCTGCGTGAACGCTGAGGGCTCCTTTGCCTGGGTTGGGAGTGCCGCTGGCGCGTGCTGGCCGGCGCGGCACCAGGGGCAGGCAGCAGCGAGGACCCTCTGGCGTCCAGGCCGTTGGCTCCATCCTCCGCCTGCAGCGTCCGGGCGAGCCTCGAGGGTGCATGAATATGCCCTTCAAGCGCTCGCCCTGAAAGTGGCGGACCCCGACAGCTGAGCCATGATTCTTGCCAATGTCGTCCAGCATGATCCCGGCCCACTGGCCCGGCACAAACTGGGTTTCTCCGAGAAACTGTGAAGCCAAGTTTGCCGTTCACCCATGCACGCCTCCTCGGAAGTCGTCCACGAAGTCCTGTGTTGGCGGGGCCGGCTGGCCTGGCGCTTTTTCTGGCCACGGGTTTCTCTACCTGAGTGGTGGTGGAGGTCTCCCTCCAGGCCCGTGCCCCCCGGCTTGAGGATCCTGGTGGGGCCTTAAGCCCGCTGGGCTTCGGCACGCTCATCGTCCCGGGTCGCGGGCGTGTCCTTCGCTGCTGCCACTATCCGTCCCCCCACCGATACAGCCGTGGGTGTTCCTACCGTGAAGTCGGCCTCTGGGCGAAATCACCACTGGTCCCGCAATGCCGCCACCTGCCCACTGCTGCAGCCGCGCTGGGGTTGGCCATGCGTACGCGCCCTCCAGTAAATAAAGTTAAACACGATTTAAATGCCTGCCCGTGACGGGATGCCCTGGGAGCTCTCACCTGCCCGGCAGGTGGCTTGTGGAGGCCTAGCTGGCAGCCTGGCCCTGTGCACCTGGCCTCCTGGGCCCCTCCATGGTGGGGGAGCTGGGCCCCTGTGCCCTTCGACAGCCAAGCCACCCCTCACCTGCCAAGCTATGTGCCAGGGCTCAGGACACCCTCCAAAAATAACTTCCTGTGGGCCTACGGCTCACCCTCCCTCCACCGCCTCCCCCTGCAGGGGCCCGTTTGTTACCTCAGACCCTGGAAACTGTTCACAGCCCCTGATGCCTCAGAATGTTCCCCAGGGAAGACTAGCTTGTGACTCACCCGTGTCCCTCCTGCCTGCTCTTCCTGCTCCCCCCAGAGCTGGGGCCCTCCTGCTCCCCTCTGTAGATGGCTGGAGAGGTTCCCCTCAGCGGGCTCATTTTGCAGAATGAAACTCCTGGCGGCGCGTGTCCCGAGAAGTGGCTCCCGCTCTCCGCTTTGTGGTTTATCCCTTTTCTCTTCATCACCCCTCTTCCTGGAGGAACGAGGTGAACCCGTGTTTAATGTCTCATTTAACCAGAAAGCCACTGTATCCTTCGTGAAGTCCCAGAGTCGGACAACCGTATACATTCTTCTAGCTGTTTTGAAGTTTCAGTGTTTATACCTCTGTCTTTAATTTGTTTTATGTATTGGGGTTACTGACAACGTTTTATTAAGGGAGAAAAGGAGTTCTGTTCCTAAAATGCTTATAAACCAGGAACTGGACCCAGCCCAGGGAAGCAGGGTAGGAGAGGAAGGTCCCTGCCAGCCCACAGAACTTGTAAACCCAGCTAGGGCTGGCGAGCAGAGAGCTGGGGTCTCCCGCTCTGCTGGCCCTGAGGCGGGCCACCCCCGAACTGGCTATTTCCAAGGCCCTGACCCCTGCACCCCCACCTCTCAGGCGCTGACCATCGTGGAACAGGTACGTTAGCGGGGCCGTTTACGATAGCTGCAGGTCGGGGGCCATGCGGGGTGCTGGTGGGCCCAGGGGCCTGGAGGGTCCACCCAGCTCGCCAGGTGGAGCCTACGGAGGTCCCGCTCTTGCTCTTGCGTCTGTTGAGCCAGAGTGGGGTTCCTGTAGGGTCGGGCCTTGAACTGAGCAAGGAATTTAGGCATCCCTGACTTCTAGAGCAATAAAAGTTCCTTAGAACCGCTTTGAGCCATTTAGTTCCTCATTAAAGAGCTCCAGGACTCTGGGGGAGACAGATATAAATAGATAATTACAGCGCAGGGAGCTGCGTGCCTGGGGGGTTAACCATTCCCAGTCTCCTAATTGACCTTCCGGATTCCAGGCCCTCCCTCTCCCACCCACTGTGCACTTAGCTGCCAGAGTGAGCTTTTAAAAATGTGCATCTGATGTTGACTTTCACCACCTCCACTGCCAGCCTCTCCTCTGGCTCCTGGATACTGTCCAGCTCCTCCCACCAAACTATCCCCCTTCCCTGTGTCAGGACTCTTGCCTCAGTGGCCCCAAGTATGCTGTGATTAGGCAGGGCTGTTCTGGGCCCCTCTGGGCCTCAGCTCACCGAGGCCTCATCCCTCTGGCCCTTCTCGATGCACCTCTCAGACCTCACCTTATTGCCGTTGCCTCCAGGCAGTCCTCCCTGACCCACTCCCACCCCAGACTGGTTAGTGTCCTGATGTTCTTCTGTACATTCTGCATAGCCGCATTGTAGCCCTTACTAGCCTGTCTGCCCATCCCCTACCCCCGATTTAGTTCTCTAATCAGGGATCTGTACATCAACTCAAATTTTTGAGCCCCTCCTTTGTGCCTGGCACTGAAATCCACAGGCAAACAAAATAGACAAAGACCCCTGCCCACAGGGTGCTTACAGGCTGATAGGGCAGCCTGGTGCTGACTGCACCAAGCTACAGGCCAGAGACAGCTGTTGCCACGTGCTGAGAAAGGGGCTCAGCTGTCGGGAGGTGCCTAGAGGGGCTGATAGGACTTTTCCAGACGGATGACCCAGGGCTTCCCTGCTTGCCTGCAGGCCCAGAGGTTGTCTTGGTGTCTGAGCCGCCCCCTCCCCAGCGCCCGCTCTCCAGCTCACTTCTTCTCTTTCAGAATGCATGAACTGTACCCGGCTCAGCGACATGAGCGAGCGTCTGACCACGCTGGAGGCCAAGGTCCGCGTGCCTGAGGAGCCTGGATCTGGGGCGCTGCTGGCAGTGCACTGCTGGGTGTGGCTGGAGAAAGCCCGGGGGCGCTGCAAATTTCCTTGGTGGCTCTGGGTGGCCTCTGGGCTGGGCCTGGGAAGAGAGGCCTGTCAGGTTGCTGGATCACTGCACTCCACTGGGGCTCCTGGGGCTGTGGGACTGGGGGACGCATGTAAGAGGCTGGATGCTTGGAAGGGGAGAGGAGAGCCCTCCGGGAGCAGAGATGGCGTCCGGGCAGGTGGTGCTGCCCGGAGGCGGGAGTGAGCGCAGCCAGCCAACAGGAGGCTGGAGGGAGGGCAGAGCCCTGAGCCCCTGGGAGACCCCCAGCCTCCCAGCAAGAACCCTAAGAACAGGCAGGAGTAGGGCCCCCAGTCCAGAAGGCTGCCCCTTGTGGGCACACACACGTGCACACACGCTCACATGCACAGACACGCATGGCCTTGTCTGCCCTGCACTGCCTCCGGCCCCCAGCCCCTAGTCCTAGCCCCCTGCCCCCTTCCCTGAAGACCTGACTGTGAGGACACCTGCCCCACTGGAGGGAGACATACTTGGGACCACCAGCTGCCATCTGGTGACTCCCCCAAGCTCCTCCCAATCTCCCACCTTCTCCGCTAAGAAATGAATTAAAGCACCAGCCTGGGCAGGCTGCGGGGCCTGGGACGTGGTGGTGGCTTCGGGAAGGCTAAGTGCCAGGCAGGTGTGCAGGGCGGTGCTCTCACCTGGCGCCTTCACTGTCCAGCACCGACAAAGGCACAGGTGTGTGGGAGACCCCTAGAAAGGGCAGGGGGCAGGGGTGGGGTGAACTGGTACCTGAAATTCTTGAAAAGACAGAGTCCCCCAGCCAGCTGGCCTGACAGGTGCTTTCCAGACACCTGAAGCCTCCCTGTGCTTTGGCAGGGTGTGTCTGCTCCAGCCCAGGGCCTCGGGGCGTTGAAAGGAACCTCTGGGGAGGACCAGTCCCCCCACCAGCTGGCCCCACCCCAGGTGCTGGCCGTGCCCTCTGAGCTATCCCTCTCCCACCCTCCCCTCCCTGGGCCCTGAACACAGCCAGCAGGTCAGGGGGCCCGGGAGGGGCAGGGGACACAGCTGGGCTGGGACCCACGCTGCCCCTTCCCGGGAACGGCTTCACAGCTTCAGGGGCTGCACCAAGGCCGGATGAACTGGGGGGTCAGATTTGTGGGGCCGGGGCCACCTTGGTCAGGGGTGGAGTCAGCCAAGTGAGGGGAGAACCAGGCAGCCCAGAGGCCTGGAACTGGGGCTTCTGCTCCTCAGACAAGCCCGTTCCGGTGTGTCCGGAGGAGAACCCCAGCAAATGGCAGCTTGTTCCACTTACTGTTGGTTCGGGAAGTCCAGGTGGTCTTGGAATCGGTTTGGAAACAAGGACTCATGCTTCCCACGGCCTTGCCTCCTTGCCTGAAAGACTTGGCTTTGGCCTCATGATCAGAGTGGCTGCTGAAGCTCGCGGCATCACACTGCCCCTTCCCCACGCTGTGTTCAGAGCAGGAGGTGTAGGGGGGCAAAGGATGCCAAAAAGATTCATTGCATCGCATTGGCCAGCACCAGGCTTTATGCTGCCTCCTAGTTGCAAGGGAGCTTGGGAGAACGGGTACCTGGCAAGCAGAAAGAGATTGCTAGGGTTGGGTTGGGCTGTCATAATTCCTCCAGAGCACCTCCATCAGTGCACAGTAGGTTCTGGAGCCAGGGAAGGAGAATTTGGGTGTCAGGAAACCCACAGGGTAGGCTCCGTCTTCCCTCCTCATGGGTGTCAATTTGCCAAAGACCCAGCGCTAGAGCTGAGCCAGGGCCCTGCCACTCTCCTCGGAACGGGCTCTGGTGGCTGCGAGGGACTAGTAGGCCAGGAGGCCTGAAGGAGAAAGTGGCCTGCCTGCCTCCCCCCTCAGTTTACACTGACCTCACAGACCGCAGCGGGAGGGGACCCAGGGGGGCTTCCCGCACGAGGGTCATGCAGTCTGGAGCTGGGCTGCACTCTGGTGCAGGAGGCTGGCCAGTCAGCCAGGCCGCCATGAGGTCATCCGGGCACTGCCCTCCAACTGCGGTCTGCTTTTCTTGGGCTGCGTCCCCGCGCCCACGGCTGCTGCCTGGTGAGCTCATGCCTGGCAGGGAGGGCGTCAGTTTCTCCAAGAGCTTGGCCACATCCAGGTCAGAAGGACTTGGCCTTCAGCCGGGGCTGGTTCTGACTCGGCCAGGGCTCCTCTGCCTGCCCCTCGCGTGGCCCACCTCCACTCCCGACCCGTGGGGCTGCTTCCTGTAGGTCCATCTGGAGCCGCCCCTAAGACACTGCGCCCCAGCCCACCCCAGACCTCACAGGTCACCTTCACCCCCAGACCTGCCCACCCCCATGTTTGACTCGGGCGTCTCTAGAACTAGCCCCAAACGGGGGGCCACTCCAGCCACGACCCTCCCTCCTGCTCCCAAACCCCGGGACTAGGCCTGCTCTTTCTCCGTGCCCCATCCCCCCACCCCCCATCCCCCCACTCCCTGGCTCCTCCGTTACATGTGCTGCCAGCCGGCTCCCTGGCCCCCCTTCCAAGTCCCCAGGCCCCTGACCTTGCAGTGGCCCTCAGTGGCTGGAGCAGGCGTTGTGCGCCTCCCCTCCGTGTGCAGCTCTGGGGTCAGGAGGGCCGGCCGCACCCCTTCTCTGCTTCCACAGGCCTCTGCCAAGGCTGGGGCTGGGGGGCTGTGCCTGACCACCTGCTCACTCGGACACCTCAGGCCGTAGGGAAGGGGCCACGGGAGGCACAGACCCTGACCCCCTGGAAGTGGGAAGGCAGGGTCGGGGGGGCCCCAGGATTCTGGTTTTGGGATAAGCACAGGCTAGAACGGGGTGGGGTGGGGGCCGGGCCAGGGGGCCAGGGTTCAGATGCCTTTGGCACTTGTGGGACTGGAAGCCACTGCCTGCCTGCCTGCCTCCCCTCCTCCCCTCCGTTTACACAGCTCTGGTAACAGTGGGGGCCCCTGCGGGCGTAGGTACCCCACCCTCAGACCCCTTTGTGGAGTCCGGAACCTCGCAGGAGGCAGGACCGGCTCCCACGTGCTGGAGGGCCCTGCCGCGCCGCACCTGCCCCCGTGGGGCTCAGCACAGACGACCCAGCAGCCGCCCCTGACACCTGCTTCGTGCCTGCGCTGGGCACGGGAGGACCAAGCGCGTCTAGTCCTTGCTGGGGACCCACGCACTAGGGTGATGCGACTGCTCGTTACTCCACGGCAGAGCTCTGAGCCCCGAGACGGTGGCACAAGGAGAAAAGGACAGGGGCCCCGAAAGGGTCCATGGGGAGAAGCCCCAGGTCCAGGAGAAGGGTTTTCCTGGGTGGGAAGGAGAGGCAGGCAGGGCGAGGAGCGATGGCGAAGGGGCGGTGGTCCCACTGAGCAGCATGCTGGCTCACGCGCAGGGGCGGCCTCCGCGGTCTCCTGGGCATGCATCCTCGGACGAGGCCTGTCCTGATCGTCTGCCCTGATCGTCTGCCCTCTTCTGGCCCTCAGGTTCTCTTGCTAGAAGCGGCAGAGCAGCCCTCCGGCCCTGACAACGGCTTGCCAGTCCCCCAGAGCACTCCACCGACTTGGAACGAGGACTTCCTCCCTGATGCCATCCCCCTTGCCCACCCAGGGCCTCGGCGGAGAAGACCCACGGGCCCCGTGGGTGAGTGAGGGGAGGGGTCAGGCATGGCCGGTCAGGGCATCCATGAGCCGGCCACACGCTAACTTCTGGTTTAAATGCATCCCTGTAGCATTTAAGAAAACTGAGCTAACATTTTAAAACTGGGGGATTGCACATAAAAATCAGAATTGCTAGTTTCTAGAAAAATGGAAAATCTGGTCTTTGGACTGACAGCCTCATGGAAACAACTGGCTGCAGCCAAGTCCCAGGTGTCCCTCAGATTCTCCCTAAACTCTGCAGTTTGCTGCAGTCCTCACCACTCCTTACTGTCTTGCAGTCCAGTTACCATCCCCATTACTTGCTCTGCCATCCCTTAGCATCTGCACTTGGACCTCCAGCCCAGCGCCATTCTCCAGGCTGAATTTCACAGCAACCCTGCCTGCGTTCCCCAGGGGCAGGGCACTCATGCCTCCTACACCTGCTGGGGGTTCTTGAAGTCTCACCAGAGCTACAGGACCTCAACACCCTGCTGGTCTCTTCCCTCCCTCGCGTTCGAGAGTCAGGGCTAAACACTTTCTCTCCATTCGTCTGGGTTCTGCCCTCTGGGACTGCATGGTGATAATATAAGTGGAGGTTCTGCTTTCCCCCCTTACCGTGGCCAGCTGGTCCAAAAAGACTCTGCATGTCTGAAAGGTGTGCTGAGATGGAGCCAGAGGCCACAGGCACCGAGCTTCACAGCGTATTGCCGTGATTCTCTTATAGGGTATTGGTTCATCTCTCACTAACTTGCAAATCAAGCCTTGCTCTAGGCATGTAGGTCTAGCAGCAGCTTCCTGTGGCGTTCGGGGATGTTGTGGCTTCAGGATCTGGGGATCTTAAAAGGGATCCCTGCGGAGAGGGGAGGTGACTGTGGTTGTGATAATGGTAGTCAGGATTGTTGGGGGTTCCTCCCCGAGAGACCTTTAGCTGCCGACTGTCAGTGTGGTCCAGCAAAGGGTTAAGACTGGCGCTCCTGATGGGGTAGCTGTGCTGGACCAGCTAGTAAAAGTTACTGCATCACCCTAGGCTGTCTGGATGCTTTTCCAATCACCCCAGTAAACTTGTGAAGCTTGGAGGAGGAAACGGAGGCCAGAGTTGCTGATTTTTGGGGTCACCCAGTGATCCAGCTGCATTTTGTTTCTGTAACTCAGCCCACGGGGTGCTTTGGAGGTGACGCCCAGTCTCTCTCCTCCGGCTCCTTAGCCGTGAGGGCTCTGGGCACCTGTCCCTCTCCCTGCTCTGTTCTCCCTGCTCAGGGTTGGGGGCGGGGAGCCCAGAGGCTGCGGGTTGCTGGCTTCCAGTCCTGGAGCCAGCGCTCTTCCTGGGAGAGAAGGGGTGAGCTCAGGTCTGTGGGGGGGTATCGTCATTGTGGGTCTCTAGGTTCTCATGCCCCTGAAAGCCCCCAGGTTCTCATGCCCCTGAAGGCCCCCAGGTTCTCATGCCCCTGAAGGCCCCCAGGTTCTCATGCCCCTGAAGGCCCCCAGGTTCTCATGCCCCTGAAGGCCCCCAGGTTCTCATGCCCCTGAAGGCCCCCAGGTCCTAATCTTCAGGGCATCAGGGGTGGTGGGATTGGGGAACGGGGCTAGAGAAAGGAAGCTCAGAAGGCTTCTGGCTCCCCTGGACCCCTGACCTTCTCCTTACCAGGGAAAATGCAGTGTAAGAAATGGCCACCAGGTGGAGCACAACACCTACAAATGGCAACACCTGGTGCGCAGAAAACTCCCAGAGCAGGTGGGAACCTGGGGAAGCCAGCATCCTGTCAACCCTTCCTCCTCCCTGGACCTCAGTCACTGCAGTAGGAGCCAGGGCCTGAGAAGCCAGAGCAGGCCCTCCATCAGTTCAGTGGGTGACTCCACGCGTTCCAGAAGGCGCTGTCCCCTGACCACATGGCAGGCCTGTTGCCTGTGCTATGTCCGTCCACCTGTGGGGCCTGGAGGCTCGAGTTGGGCAAGGGTGGCCTTTGTGCCATCTCAGACTCCTGTGGCGGAGTCTCTCTGCCACAAGTCCACTTCCCAGCGCTGAGCAGGGAGACGGTAGGATGTGGAAAGAGGAGCCTGACTCGCCTGTGGCTGGCTCTGAGGCCGGGAGCAAGGGACCATGCCTCTCTGAGCCTCAGTTTCCCCACCTGTCAGATGGGAACAAAAGTAGCTATGGCAAGCACAGACGTTAAAAGGTACAGCCCCAGTTTTTATAAACTGGAAAGACGCAAGCCGGCTGTGATGCCTTTGCTCTTCGGGGAGGCCGAAGGGGATTGGGACTTGGAGACAGGTCTGGGTGCCAGCGCACCTCAACCCACAGTGTTCTCAGGCTTCGTCTTCTCTCTCCCCAGGGCCCCCAGGGCAGACGGGACCTCCAGGGCCTGCGGGCCCCCCGGGCTCCAAAGGGGACAGGGGCCAAGCAGGGGAGAAGGGCCCAGCAGGGCCTCCTGGTAAGGACATTCTCCACTTCACCATGTCCCTGCGGGAAGGAGGGCTGGGTTGTCTTCCCAGTCTGCACGGACAAGGCACCCCGTACACCCCCAATTTGCTGGCTCTGATGACTGCCAGCTGGGCAGCTCCAGGTCCCCTCCTCCCTCTAGAGCCCCTTGCTGGCCCCGCCCTGAGCTGCTGGACCAGAAGGCTCCGGGTGCAGTGGGGGCTGGGGGTATGCACAGGTGTTCTCTGGGAGCCCCCACTTCCTTCTGGGTCCTGGGGGGGGTGACCGCTGGTCAGGGCGGGTACAGGTTCAGCCCAGGCTGACCACCATTGCTACCCCTGCCCCAGGGCCGAGACCTGTGGACAGAGTTGTCACTGCCCTGCACGCCCTGCACACCCTGCATGCCCTCCCCTCAGTGCGCCCCTGGCCTGGGCTGGGAAGTGTTTCATTATGTCCCAGAAAGCCCCCCAGAGAGACCATGGGTCTAGAGGCCACACTTATTGTCCCCACCCCCATTTCCTCTCTAATGTCAGCAGCCAAACCGGGCGCTCACATGCCTCCTCTTCTCCCATTGCAGGCCTCTTGGGGCCACCAGGGCCCCGTGGGCTTCCTGGAGAGACAGGGCGGCCTGGCCCCCCCGGCCCCCCCGGCCCAGCAGGCAGCCCAGGCCTCCCTCTGAACGTCCCCCAAGGCGTCCTGTACTCCCTGCAGCCACCTACGGACAAGGACAGTGAGTGCCGAGCCCGGGGGCGGGGCAGGCCCGAGCCTCGCTGTCTCCTGGGGCGTCAGTCCTCAAAGGACCCGTGAGGTAGACCCCACCAGCGAGTGAAGTGCTGGCTTGGGGGTGAGGGTCTGCTGGGTGTGGTGGGCCCTGCGGGGCTGACCATGGCCCCTAACCCCCTTGGGTCCCCGCGTGGCCTGTCCCTACCTCTGCGCTCAACTCTGAACCTGGGACCCTGAACCCCAAAGGTCACTACTGTCCTGGCCCCAGTTTCCCACCTGGTGACAGCGGCTCCAAAGTCAGTTACCCCTCTGCTCACAGCACCCTCACTGCGGGGCGCCAGGAGGGGTTGCTGGGCACCTGCTGTGTGTCGGGCACACAATCTCCACCGGGGTTACAGCAGTGAGCAAAGCAGGCCCCGCCAGGGCACCGAGTACGCAGACACCTGCTGGCCCAGGAGATGCTGCCGAGCCCTGGTGCCCAATGGGCAGGGGGCCAGAGGTTGCCCTGGGAAACAAGGGAAGGATGGGGGGCCTCGGGGGAGCTGTGGGAGACGGGACCTCTGTCAGCGGTCAGAGAAGCCAAGCGCCCGCCAGCTGGTGCTTCTGTTACCCGGTCAGCAAAGGCTGAGCTGAGATCTAGGACCTGAACAGGAACCAAACAGGAACCACACCATGTCTCTGAGCCTCAGTTTCCCCACATGTAATGTGAGGTGGTAGTTCTCCCTGGTGGAGCATCTGGGGGCTGAAGAACGCAGTCCTGGTCAGAGCCTGCAGCAGAGGGTGGGCCTCACCCCGGGGCAGACTGGGGGCCTGGGCTGCCTCTGGGAGCTGTGGGGCGGCCAGGCAGGGACCTATGGCTTCCAGAGCAGGTGTTAGCTCACCCGACTCCGCCCCTCACTGGGGGTGGGCCCAGAGGTTCATCCTGGGAGGGGAGGAAGGAGAACACCTGTGAAGTACCTGGGAGGTCTTGGGGCTCAGCAACCTGCCCCCCCATACCACAAGAGCCTCGAGGGGGGCGCTAACCTCCTAGGCCTGGATGTGGGGCCTCCAGCACTGCCCACCTCCCCCCTGAGGGCTCAGGGTGGACGGGGGCCCCCTTCCCTAGCTGGGGCCAGTGTGAGTTTGGGAAGAGAGGAGGCGCTGCATCCAGGACGAGCAGCCCCCCGCCATGCGGCCTGAGGCTCAGGTATCGGGGTGGGGAGGTAGGCGTCCCACCCCGACACCCCCGGGCAGCACTGCTGTGGGCCCGCTCTGAGGATGGGGCAGGGCGCTGTCGGTTGGGACTCACCTTTGAGGGGCACAGGCCATGGAGGGGGCTTTTAGATCTCACCCACAGGGCTCTGATGGAGCCAAGCAGGGTCCTCCGCTCAGGGGGCGCTGCCTGGAGTAGACGCTCAGGGCGCAGCAGGAGGGTTACGAGCGACAGCCTGCAGGGGGCCAGGCTGGGCACTGGGGGGTGAGAGGGCGCGGCACAGCCTGAAGGCCTGGAATGCTCTAGAAGGAGCTCGTGCTTTATACGAAGCACGCTCCTGCCCTTGACTTGGCCTCGGTGGCTCTTCCAAGCTGTGGCGGCTGCTTACCAGGGCTGCTGTAAGGCCCGGGGTCAGGGTGTCCATTTCACCTTGGGCAACCGGCCTCTCAGCGCTGCTGGGCTTGCTCTGCTGGGTCACAGGCCACTCTGCTCTCCCCGCAGACGGAGACACGCAGCTGGCTTCTGCGGCTGTGGACACCGTGCTGGCCGGCATTCCGGGGCCCCGGGGCCCCCCCGGCCCTCCAGGTGAGGCAGAGGGAGCGGCATAGGCTGTCCGGGATTGAGCACCTCCGCTTGGGCTCAGCCTGGCCATGGGGCCCATGGCCGATCCCTGTGTGGCCTGAGGTGGCAGCGCCCCCATGGGACTGGGCACAGGAACCCCACGTGTTTCTGCAAAGACTGAGCCCACCTGAAGCAGCTCTGGGCTGCCCTCCTGTGGGTTACAGGGGCATGCAGGGCCCGCAGGGGCCAGTCCCCTTACATGCTTAGGCCTGCCTGCCTGCCTGCCTGGCTGTCTCAGAGGACATATCCTACCAGGGGGCATGGGTGCTGTGGGCAGGCACCTCGAGAACAAGCTCCAGGCCCACAAATGGCTTCCACTTACGCTCATGTATTCAGCAAACACTTGGGCAGGTCAGTGTCCAGGGACCACAGGTGGTGACTGCTTCATGCCAGGGGTTTGCCTTGAAGTCAGGTGGGGCTAGGTTGCCGGGAAGGCTTCCTGGAGGAGGTGATGCTCACTTGAGGCTAGTAGGAAAGGGTTTGCTGAGATGTGAAGGGAACAGCGGCTCCAGGAGGAGAGAGCAGCATCAGCAAAGGCTTGGAAGCAGAGGGGTAGGCTGGAGGGAGCTGGGCTGAGAGGCACCTATGGAAAGATGTCTAAGGGAGGCCTCACAGAGGGGATGGTCGAGAAGTGGTTGTAGCAGCCCAGGCCAGAAGGGTCAGTCCCAGACCCCAAGAAAGGGCAGATGACAGAAGTTTGCTGAGGCCTGGCCGGCTGGGGCGGTGAGCAGGCCCCGGGCGAGCCCCTGGAAGGAGGGGCAGGTTGAGGTATAGGGGCGCAGAGGAGAGCAGGTGGAGGGGGCTTTGTGCTCTGAGGGTTGGGCGGGGAGGCCTGGGGAGCACGTACTCTGCTTTCCCCTGACAGTCACTCAGCAAGCCCAGAGACCTCTCCCAGGGCCAGGGCTGGGGTGGAGGTAGGGATGTCCTGCCCCAGCTTCTCTGGCCCTCGATGACCATGGGACTCTGCCAACAGGTCCGCCGGGGCCACATGGTCCCCCTGGGCCCCCAGGTGCACCTGGATCCCAGGTAAGGACTTACCTGTTGTGGCCTTAGTAGGCAGCAGGGGTGGGGGCGTCTGGGCAGCTCCACGTGCCTCCAGGGGCACTTGGCTACAGCTGTCCCAGCCCAGAGCTACACTGACAGCAGGGGTGACGGTGTGCCCTGCTCCCACCCCGCTCCCGCCCAGCTGCTCGTGCCAACTGCTGGGGGCCTCCCCCATCACTCTGCCCCAGCAGCAGTGCAGAAGTGGCGCCTCAGAGGTCCTGGCCTCGCTGGAGCCACAGCAGGGGGTCTGGCCAGGTCTCTGCTCGTGCCAGTGTAAGTTGGGGTACCTCACCTGCCAGGCTTCTGTTTTCAGGAGCTCAGGTCCTTCCAGGCAGAGCTGCTTCTCTTGTCTGTGCGGCCAGGCCCCCGGTAGCCTTTTGGAGAGCCAGTCCTGCATGATCCCAAGGAGGTTTTGGGGGCTGAGTCGGACCTGCCTGTCCGGCACCCCGGAGAGGGTGTGGCTGGCATCGGCATGGGGTGCCTGGGCCTCCAGCTGCTGCATCTTGACTCCGGCCCTGCCTTTAGGGTGGGCCTAATCACTTGGACTCTCTGCAGGGCCTGGCTGGCGAGCAGGGCACCACGGGGCCGTCTGTAAGTGCGGGGCTGCAGACGGGCGGGCATGGGGCTCTGGACCAGTGGGCGGGTCTTGCTTGAGCCCTCTGGCCTTATTCCCCACCAGGACAGGGCCAAGGGGGAGAAAGCGCAGCCCAAGCTGCTCACTTTGAGAAGGGGTAACCTGGGGGGTGGGGAGCTCTCACTGGGCGTGTCGGAGCGAAGACCCCTTATGAGGTTTGGGCAGCAGCCCTGGACAGTTGGCCGGGAGCCCCAAGATCACGCCCAGGGTGCCAGGCCCCTGGGTTCATGCGCTGTGTGGCGTGCAGTCCGTTCCCTTCTCTGGCCCTCCCAGAAGTAAGAGGTTGGGCAACAGACCCTGTTTCCCTTTGTGGAAACGAGAAGTCATCAGTCTTGACGCCTGCCCCGAGAAGCAGGGTGGGCACCTCCTTTGAGTCCAGGCCTCATGTAGGGGCGTGGGCCAGAGAGGAGGGGGGTTCTGGCCAGGCGCCTGCTCGGGGCCACAGGAGGGCGCGCTCACAGCCTCCAGCGGGCCTGCGCTTCGTGGCTCCTGTTTGCCGGGACCGGCAGGCGAGGCTTGGAGAGGTTCAGTAACTTCCCAAGGTCACACAGTGAGACACAGCAGGCAGGGTCTAAGTCCCGGGCAGCCCCGCCTCTTGGGACTTCTGACAAGTGACAGCCACAAGATGGACGCTTCCACGGCCCCTGGGGATGCCGGGCCCCAGTTTGGGCTCCTTCTCAGTATGGATTCCCCAATTCTCCTACATCCATGAGGAAGGCTCTACTGTTGCCCCTGCTTCAGACACCAGAACCAAGACACAGAGGCAGTCACGTGCTCAAGGCACGCAGCGAAGTGGCCGCATAGGTGTTCTTGCAAGGCTGGTGTGCCACTTCAGAGACAGGGAAGCAGAGTCCTGAGGAGAGGGACTTGGGCCCTGGAAGAGCAGGGTGAATCGGGGTGGGGGCTTCCTCCTACCCCAGGGGAATTGAACCCCCAGGATAGCCAGCTCCAGACACCTTCCACGGCAGGCCCGGGCCCTCCCTCTCTGCCCGTGCACAGCAGAGGTTTCCACCACTGAGACCCCAGCACCGGTGCCCAGCCCCCACCTGCCCTGCTGGCTGCTGACACCCCTGTCTCCCCAGGGCGAGCCTGGCAGCAAGGTGGAAGAGGAGGAGAAGGCTGCGGCTGAGGTAACTGCCTCTGGGTCTTGCTTCCCTCCTGCCCCGGCTGTGTCTGGGGGTGAGCAGCTGTCCTCCAGGTCTGCGCTGGCCCCATCAGCCCTGAGCTGGGCACTGGCCTTGGGGACCAGTGTGTGAGGACGGTTCCCGTGGGGGATCCCCGAGGGGTGGGTGGCCTAGGCTGGGGGAAGACCTTGCTGGAGAGGGCAGGAGGAGCCACGGACTTGAAGAAAAGACCTTTTGCGGTGGTGGGGGTGGGGGTGTCTCCACGCCCAGTGCCTGCCTGCAGATGCGCCCACAGGGTCACACACTGACAGACCGAAGGGGAAGGGGCCGGGGCGGAGGCTGGCAAAGGAATGAGGGTTGGAGCCCACAGGGGTTAGGGCAAAATGCAGGAGGGAGCGTAGAGGGGTCGGGTTGAGCATAAGGGCGTGGCCGTGAGGGCCTGCTGCAGAAGGGGTGATGGATAAAAGAGGTGAGGGCCATGGGACCTGAGGAGAGACTGCAAGCTGAGAATGAGCGTGCCCATGTGTCAGCTCAGAGCGGACTCAGTCTCCCCTAAGCCTGGGGCGCTTCCGAGCTGGAGGGGGCATCTGTGGGAGCAGGGTGGGCAGGACGGCAAGGCTGAGGCCAGGCGACCGTCAGTGGGTCCTTCAGGACGGCAGACAGTGGGGGCTGGGGAAGGGGCTGCCCCGGAGCAGCGGGTGGGCGCGGAGCAGCAGGTGGAGGTGTGCACGCGGGGCGGCAGCCGCAGGTCACTGCCATGGGGAGTGCAGGTACGCGGCTTCCTCTCCGCTGTCCTCCGAGAAGAACCTGTGTGTGGCCTGGGGGGATGGGGTGTAGCTGGGTCCTTGGGGGAGCAAGCCTGGGGCCCCCGCTGAGTGCTGGGAACACCCTTCCCACCCTGCCACAGCAAGGCTCCCGGGCCTCTGGCTCCCTGGCAGGAGGACCTTTCTCTGTAACACGGTGGTTTTCAGCTGCCTTTTGTTTCGAGCTGAATGAATCCGAATGTCACAACAGCTGCTGCTCGCCAGCGAGAGGCGGTGGTTTGCTGCTGACTCCTGGGCCATTTGTCCCTGCGCGTCACGTCTCTTTCCAAAGCGGCCTTGACGTCTGTCTGCTCAGTACGGCAGCCCATCCGCGTGTCTCGGCCACAGGCTCTTTGCCGGGTGCCAGACACAGACTGGCCATCTCGGTGCCCCAGCCAGCTCCCCCTTCTCGGTGGCCACACCTGGAGCGGTCTTGGGGGGCGTGGGGGAGGACAGTGCCAGGAGGGAAGCCAGCAGAGCACCCCATGCCCAGGTCGGACTAGGTGCTCTCCCCAGCAGGGTGTTTCCTGGAAAGAAGGGCGCGGGGAAGCAACCAGGTGGTGGTGGGAGCAGGCAAGCTGAGCTGCAGACCCCTGACTCAACAAGAAGTCGGCCGGTGGGCGGTGGGCGGCCACATTTGGCGGCCGCTGTGTTGCTGATGGTGATGGTGGGAGAGACGGGAGCGGGGAGCTGCGGGGTTGCGTGCACTGACGCACGATGGCCCTGACCCTGGCTGCTTCCTCCCTGCCAGGGCGAGGGGGTGCAGCAGCTGCGGGAGGCCCTGAAGATCCTGGCAGAGCGGGTCCTCATCCTGGAGCACATGATTGGGGTCCACGGTGAGCCCCGCTCAGGCCACTGGCTTGGAGCCTCCTCCACTTACCTCCCTGCTCCCCGTTGCTCTCACAGCGGCTGCCGCTGTTCTTGGGGTCCCAGTTTATGACCCTGCCATATGGGTGCTGGATGAGCTCCCCCAACCCACCCTGTCCTGCCCCCTGCTGACACAACCTTCTCTGCCACATCAGCCCAGTGACACGGAGCCACTGCTACCCCAGGCTCCCTCCTAGCCCCTGGCCTTTGCCACAGCCTGTCCCTCTTCTGTTGGCTCCGGACGCCCGCCCCAGGGCCTGCTCACAGGGCTCTTCCCTCCGGGGAGCCGCCCTCCTCCCAGCCGAGGGGGCTCTGCAGGGCTCTGCTCCCTCTCCCCCTGGCCAGTGTGAGGCCCTGTGGGGGAGCGGTGGTTGACACCCCAGGGCCTGGCGCCCAGTCCTGGCTGGTGTTTGCCGGAAGAGGAATGGGTGAATGAGTAGAGGAGGGGGTGATGGGACAGGGTGTGTGGGGGATGGGGGATAAAGGGGTGGGGGTGGGTGAGTAGCTGGGCTCACAGGGGCCAGAGCGAAGGTGCCTTGTGTGCTCCCTGGCTCTGCATCAAGCCGCCCCCTGCTCCTCTTCCAGATCCCTTGGCTTCCCCAGAGGGGGGCTCTGGCCAGGACGCCACCCTGAGAGCCAGCCTCAAGATGAAGCGTGGGGGGCCCCCCCCTGATGCCTCCCTTGCTGCCCTGCTTGCCCCTGACCGCGAGCAGAAGAGCGCTGGCCGGGCCGGTGCCGGGAAGTAAGCCAGCCTGCGGGACGAGCCCGGTCCCCGGAGGCCCGTCCAGGCCTGGGCCACTCCGGCTCCTGAGGTCCCGCACAGACTGGGGGAGGCTGCTGGCTCCCAGGACTTGGGGCGCTAGTGGGGCCCTGCCCTCGCCCTCCCTCACCCACCCCTGCTGGGACAGGGCCTGAGGCTGGGGGGGCCAGTGAGAACAGCCACAGCTCTCTTCTGACGGAGGGGCTCCCCTGCAGTGCCTCACTTAACCCTTAGGACTCGCCTGGCACCCCGCTTTGTGGGGCGGGGGGGGCGGAAACTCGGAGGGGGTCGGTCACCTACCAAGGGCCCTGGACCAGGGAGGACGAGGGCAGGGTCTGAACCCCGACCTCGCTGCTGGCGGCCCCTCTCATGCTCAGGCGGGCAGGCACAGGGCTGTGGGGGGACAGGACTGACAAGCCGGGCAAGAGGGCAGGGCCCTGGTCTTCCCTGGCGCGGGTCCCCTCCCTGGCGCGGGTCTGCCCGTGGGTGGGGGCACTTGGCCTGTAGCTGCCCTCGGAGCCCAGGGAGCCCGTGCACACGGAGACAGAAGAGGATTGGGACAAATCAGACTGGCAGTGCCCACTGCTGCCTCCCCGTCTCTGGCCGCTCCACCCGGACCCAGGCCCGCCTGAGCTGCAGGGGTGCGGCCCTGGAGGCCACCCTCACAGCCCGCCCCGTTGAGGTTCTCCGGGTCTGCAGGACCACCCTGCTCGCTCACTCCAGTGTCTCCAGACAACGAGAGGGGAGACCTGCCAAGCCAGGCCCTGCTGGGGCTCGATGCTCCCGCTCAGGGCCACGCCCAGGCAGGCTCCAGGACAGATGCGGCTTCCCATGCCCCAGAGCCTCCCCACAGCCCTCACGCGCTCAGGTCGGGGGTCCCCTGTCACCCGAATGGCCCTGGTGCTCCTGCCTCTCTGGGTCCAGAACTGGGACCCTGGACTCAGCTAACTCAGATTAATAGGTGCTGGCGCCACCCTGGGGTGCATCTCCCAGAGCCCAGCCCCAGCCCCAGCCCCAGCCCCAGCCCCTGGTGCTCCTGGGAGCCTGTGCCTGGTCTCCAGGCCCTGCACCCTCCCCCTGCCCGGGCTCTGATGGCCCCTGGTGAGTGGGGCTGGCGGGGCCGGGTGCAGCGCCCTGTCCTCATGGGGGGTGGGGGGGGCGGAGGCCTCTGACGCCCCAACAATAAAGGTGCTCTCCCCACTGTGGCTCTGGTGGTGTGTGCTGGCCGCGGCGGGGGGCCGGGACACACATGCCCAGCCCAGGCTCGTGGAGGGGACTGTGTGAGGGAAGCTCCCTCAAAGGCTGCCCCCCGCAACAGTGCTGTAAGCTGGGCTGGGCCAGCTGTGAGGAGAGTGAAGTGGGGAGGCCTCAGGTCTTCCCTACCCCCTGCCCCAGACCTAGTTCCTCAGCACTAGTCGGAGCTGGAGCTTGGCGGCTGGCCCTTCCCTGGAGCCCTCCGCTGAGGTGGGGGCTGTGCCGCCCAGGGCTCCCTGCTGGCCGTCTCCAGCCTGGACTCGGGGCCTGGCTGGGGCTACAGCCTGCAGGTGGGGACCAGGGCGCTCTGCTCGGCCTGCAGCCCCAGGCTGAGGAGGGCCCAGGCCAGATCTCGCGTTCCTAGCTAGAAGCTTCAGGCTGGACACCTCCTCCTGGCCCCCGTGTTATCCCCCTAAATATGTTTGTCCCACGTTGATGCGCCCGAGGTGCCGCGGGCAGGGTTGGATCTGGCTGACCTCCAGCACGGCCTGGCCCGCGCAGTGCCCTGTGGGTGGTGCGGGCCAGTGAGTCCTGGCCGGTGTGACGAGCATGGGGGGGGGGGCCACAGCAGCACCAAGGAGGGGCTGCTGTCTGCAGGGGCTGAGCAGGGGCCATGGGGGTGCAGGAGGAAGAGGACGGCAGCACTCCAGCAGGGGCACGAGGGCTTCTTCTGGACATCCGAGCACCTTTTTCTCCAGGCCGCGTCCGCTCACTGGACCTGCCCCCTCAGCACCCCCCACATGTTGGGTGAAGCCTCATCCAGGTAGCAGTGCGCCCCCTGGGGCCACCACGGGACCCCATGCCACCTGACTCGGTCTCTACCCTAGCGAAGCAGTCACCAGGCATTTTATTCTCCCAGGCCCATGGCAGAGATGGGCCCCGAAGGCAGGCTGTGCTGGCTGGCCCAGGAGGCCTGGACATCCTGTCCCAGTGGCCCCGGGTCTGTGTGGGCCTCTCCCCCGGTTACCTTAAGGGCACAGCCCACCCACATCTGCACCGCAGCCCAGCGGGCGGCTGCTGTGGGATGGAGCGGCAGAGCACAGCCCCACGGCTGGCATCCTCGGGTGCCACAAAGCCCTTGTGCAGGTCAAGGCCAAATGGGGGAGCGTTTAAAGGGCCAGAGGCTAGTTCTCGCCAGGTCACCACATTCCAGTGCAGAATTCTGAGGTCCTAACCTTCCAGGTCCTTATAAAGGGGATGTGTCGAAGTAGAATCGGCGTGTTTTACTTAATGGTCGTTAACTCCACGCGTCGCATTCCGTTAGTGAGGCATGATCCGTGCCTGACCCTGGTCTTTCAGCTGCGCAGGGCAGGCCTGGATGGAGGGGTGGCAGTCTGGAGCGAGTGCCCCAGGGTGGGAGCAGGACTGGGTGTCTGGGTGCTTTCAGGCCCACTTCAGAGCCATGGAAAGTGGGCGGGGTGCAGGAGGGGGCCCACTTCCAACGGGAGCTCCCCACCAACAGAGTGGACAGGCCGGCGTGCTGCCAGGGGAGCAGAGGTCGGGGCCCCACAGAGGTCGGGGCCTGTGGGCTTCCCAGGCAAGAGCTGTCCCTTCTTCGGGGTGACGCTGAACGCCCGACACGCGTCACCATTCACCTTCACGGCTGCCATCTTCGCTTTATGGTGCCAACTCGGGCCCAGAGAGGCTGAGTGTCTCGCCCTGGGCCACAGCCAGCTGGTGGTGGAGCTGCTTTCGGAACAGATCCTCAAGCCGTGCTCTCAGCTGCCCTGACCACCGCCCAGCAAGTGCTTCTGGAAGGAAGGGTACGGACCCCTGGCAAGGGCCTGCCACGGCAGTCACACTGTTGGGGGCGCTACCAGGCGGGGCCAGTGTGAGCGAGGGCCAAAGGCGGATGGTGAGCAGAGCAGCTCCGGGTGGGAGGCAGGATTCTCCAGGAGGCAGAACCACAGCCAGAGGCCAGATCTCGGAGCACCGCGAGCGCTGGAGGACGCTGGCCCGGGGGACAGGGCGGGTGGCAGGCCTCCCACTCAGCTTGCACGCCTCTGGCTGGTGACCGCTTCTGAAGTGCACGCTGCCAGTGCTCCCCCTTTGCTCACCTATCTGCGGTGGTTCCCTGCTCCTTCCTGGCCCTAAGCCCGGGCTCAGCATCCAGGCCTCAGCCTGGCCCAATCTTCCTGGCGGCCGGCACCAGCCCACATATCAGCGGCTCCTCTTGCTGCCTGGCCTCGAGACTCCAGCCTTGGGCCATGGCCCTGCTACGCGGCAGCACCCAGGGCCTGCAGGGCAGGGCAGAGGGCAGGTTGGAACGGAGCCTGGGCGAGCTCCAGCACAGCGCGCAGCCCTCGGTTTTGGGCAGAATCCTCAGCTGCTCACCTCCACTGACCCTGCGGTCACCTGGGTCACTTGCGTCTCGTCTCCTGCGCCCTGTCTTGGTGGACACGCCAACCTGTACTTAGAGGCTCGGCCCACGGTCCGCTGGTGACTCCAAATGGGGGACTAGGTCACTGGGGAGCCCCCGCTAGAATGTCATCATTGCACTTCCAGGGAACTGCCCCCAACCCCTGGGGATGGGGCTCAGGAGGGTCAGCCCAGCTCCCAGGGAGAACGAGGCAGGACTGGGGAGAACTCTCCACGGTTCGGTTCGGCTGCCCTGTGCCCACCTGCATGAGCCACCCAGGGGGTTAATGAGGGAGAATTAGCACAGGCTCACCCCTCACCTCACCCCACCTGGCCCAGCCCGACACCGGCTCCTGGTTCCATCTGCTCCCCATTGCTCCACCCTCGTTGCGCCCCTGCCTCTCTCCCACACACGTCTCTCCTGTGCCCCAGGGCCTAGAGCAAACCCTGCATTTCTACTCAAATACAGGCAGGTGCCAGCCTTGCTGTAGGTGAGTGTGCATGCATGAGTGCGTCCCAGTGGGTGCGTGAGTGTGTGCTCGAGCACATGCAGGCGTGTGCGGTTGTGCGCTCCCGCCTGTGTGAGTGCTCTGGGTACACGTGCATGCGTGAGCTGGGGGTGCCCGCACGTGTGTGGGGGAGGAGCTGAGTCCTCCAGGACTTTTCAAGAACCTTCTCCTTCAGGACCCTCTAGAGTACTGAGCAGCCACAGAGCTGTATCCCCTAAGTCCTTGTCACCCCGGGCCTGTGACTGGCTGTCTGGCCCCTGGAGCCTTCTGTCCCTCACCCCCTGCCCCCCTGAGCTCTAAGATGGAGCAAAGGCTGGAACGCTCAGCCTCTGGCAGGAACTTGACTGCAGGCCTCCCCTCTGCGCTGGGGGTGCGGGCCCCAAGGTTCTCCGTAGTGGGCTGTGAGACTGCACTCTGAACCCAAATGCGGCCCCTTGGTTCCACCCAGATGGCCAGCAGCCAGAGCGGCAATTCAGGATCCCCTCTGGCCAGTGCTGGCTGTGGCCGGTACACTGATGCGGCAGTTACAGTTGGGGGCTCGGAACCAGCTGAACTCGGTTGTTCCCACAGGGGCTGCTGAACGTGTTGTCGAATACTGAAGCTCCCACGTGCTGTCCGATTCCCCCCCACCCAACTCCCCCAGCCTTGCCCCCTCCCCTTGAAGACCTGCCACAACCCGGGGCTGCAGGACCAGGAGCGGGGCCGTTCTGCGGACGAGTCCTGCACTACGCACACAGGAAAGGCCTTTGAATGCCCCTCCTGACAGGCGGCGAGCTAGTGGCAGAGCTGGGGTGTGGGGGTGAGCTTTGGCTCAGCCTGGGGCACACTTGGCTGCAGGCAGACACGTTTGTTGTGCGTTGCTGTGGGGTGAGGGCGCTCCCACGCCAGGGCTGTTTGGCTGGACAGAAACTCGGGAGTGGGCCAGAAACCTTGCTGGGCCTAGGCTGGGTTCCCCTTGGGCATTCCAACAGGACCCCAGATTTCCTGCTGAACCCCCTTGGGACTGAACCCAAGAGTGGGTGTGGAATGGCACCAGAAGGGAGTTGAGGTGTCTGGAAGCTCACCAGACCCTCGCCCACACCTGAGTACAGGCGCAGACGCTCAGGGGCGCCTGACCCTTCCTTCTCCAGGATGCACAGGCGAGGGGGCCCCTCCGGGCTGGGTGGCAGTCAGGGGCACTTGGGGACACACTCTGCCCCCATATGCTGGGCATGTCTAAAAGACCAGCAGGGGCTACTCACGTAATCCAACTGGCTGATGTGGTCCTGGACCCCGGCCCAGGCGGCCCAGGTCCTGTGGGGGCCCCTCAGCTCCAACCCTTACTCTTCCATGCCCACAGCTGTCCCGCCCCTAGGCAGTGACCGTCTCGTGGGCAGGGTCGCCTCTGCGTCCCAGGGCTCAGCTCCGACAGGCAGGGAGGCACGGACCTGCAGGCAGCAGGTCAGAACTGGAGCCTCCTCCCTGCCCCAGCTCCCCCACACCTGCAATCCCAACCACTGCCAAGGGTTCTGGAACACCTTTCTCCCAGACTGTTTTATGGATTATAAAAAAGAAGTTCATGAGACTTCCAATTACTTGAATTTCAGGGAGATTTATTTCCAATGTTATTAATAAATTCTAATGCCACCTATAACTTTCTATTGCCAGTTAATTAACTTGCAATTGGTACATTGTAAAAGGCAAATGAAATACATTTCAGGCAGGGATTGGTAAACCTAATGAGCCAGTGTGCCCAAGGGGAACCCACATCCCAGGCCCAGTTCCCCTCCCTATGTCAATGGGCGTGTGATGGGGGCGGGGGGCCTCGGCCCACATCTGTAAGACGGGGATCCCAGAACCTGCTCCAGAACTCGCGGGAGGGATCTGAGTTGGAGCTAGCTGTTTTTCACTAGTGGATAAATGCCGTGAGCCCCAAGTGCTACCTAGGGGCTGGGTGAGCAGAAATTTCCTGACGCTACCATAATACAGTGCCAGGAACTTAACCCTTCACCACCCGGAGCCAAGGCAGCCAGGCCTGTGGCCCTCTGAAGACCAGGGAGGGTCCCTTCCTGCCTTCCCCAGCCCTAAGGGTCCCTGGCATCTCTTTGGCAGGTGCCCTAGCCCCCCAGCCTCTGCCAGACCTTGCCCCTATATGTGTCTTCCACACTGTGTCTCTTAAGGCAACATTTTACACTGGATTTCTCAGGGGACCTCAAGGACAGGGGTTGGGAGGGAGGGCAGATCTCCCAGGAAACCGCAAGAGTCAGCCCCGGACCTCACAGCGGGAGGAGGTTGCCAACGCACACGGCTCAGGGGTGTCCTTCCCGCCTCGCACTGTGACCTGTTCCATCCCTGGCCTCGCAGCTTCTGCCCACTGAGACCGTGCATCTTCCTGCCACGGACTCTGCCCTGCAGCAGGTGGCTCTGCTGGCACCGAAAGGTCAAAGCAGTTCCCAAGCATTTTCACTGCCCCACAGCGCAGCGGGGCCTCCCCGAAGGCAGGGCTCCTTCAGCCCCTAGGCATGCGGACCCAGGTCTTATTTCCCCACACAGGACACGGTTCCTGATGAGGAAGGAAGACCGCAGGGATCAAGGTCAGAAACCCCAGGCGTGGGGAAGTGCAGGCTGAGTGGCCTGTTGGTGGCAGAAGCTGCTAGCCCAGGAGGGAAAGGAGTCCCAGGTTGGGCTCTTGCCAGGCAGACAGCACATTAGCGATGTGCTCTTATGTACGGACGTCCCACCCCACCCACAGCTATTCGAGCACCTTGATGACATCCTTCCAGGGTCTCAGGATATAATGGAATCAGATCGCTATCCACTTTCTCACTTCTATGCCCACTGGCCCCTATGCTCCAGGTCATAAGAGACAGGCCATGAAGGACTTGGTCTCTGTGCTGTGGCTATACAGGGAGAGATTTTTTTTTAAGACAAAACCAAAAGGTGCATCTTAATTATGGAAGACATGCTGCGAGGCCAGCCAGAACCCTGCTGGGCACCAGCCCTCCACTTTGTGAGAACAAATGCTTTCACTGCAGCCCTGTTACCATGGTGATCACCGCATCTCAGCTTACTGAGGTGGCATTGCAAATCTGTGGGGAAAGAACAGATTACTCAATAAATGATGCCGGGACATTTGCTTAGCTATTTGGAAAGAAATAAAATTAGCTCTTTCCTTCACACCACACTCCAATATAAATTTCAGAAGATTTAAAGAATTAAATGTAAAAAGGAAAATCATAGAAAACTAAAAAGAAAGTATAGAAAAATATTTGATCTTGGGGTGAGTAGACTTTCTAAATATAAAAGTAGTGGAAAGAATAACAAAAAAATAAGGGATAGAATTTAATGAAATTCACAAAAACTTGAATCTGTTCTGTAGAATGCTTTTATTAAGTTTGTTGATGGGACTACATACAAGGATAAAATAGTTGCAATAAATATGACAAGGGGTTAATACCTCTACATGTAAAAAGCAATCATGAATCAACAAAAATGAACATTCCAAAGGAAAGATGATCACTAAGAAATTTGCAAAAGAAGAAATATACACAATAAACATTTTAAATGTTCAGATTCACTGATTATCAGAGAAATGCCCATTTAAAAAACCTATGAGATTCCCACTACAGATTATCAAGATTGTTTAAAATTGTAATCCTCAATCTTGTTGAGTGAAAATGAACATCTGATCTGTGAAGGAACAAGCTAGTATAAAGTTTTTGGAAAAAAATTGACTTTATGCCATAAAACTTTTAAAATGTTCATATCACTAACCTGATACTTCAAAGGATCTTAAGGAGATGGTCAGATGGACAGAACTGAAGATAAAACTGAATACAATAATATTCATTGAGTTTTAGCAGAAATTTATAATTTAGTCAAACCTCAGGGCATGGCCAAGTAAATCATGGTATATAAATATGATGAAATACTTTACAGCCACTAAAATATTTCAGGTAATATTTAGTGTAATGGAAATATGACTAGGAACATACTGTTGAATGGGAAATAGTTTATCAGTTAGTTGGGTTCCTAACTGCCAACTATCATAAACCTACTCTGACTGACTGGATAAAAGAGAAAAAGAACTCAGAAGGAGAATTCTAAAGAGTTCAAAATTGCAGGAACGGGAAGAACCAGACTGAGAGAATAGCAAGAAGGTCACAAATGGCCCCAATCAAGAACCTTCTGGTGAGGAAGCTGATCAGGTGTATTGCTAAGCACAGAGTGTTGCCAAGTGGAAGAGGTGATTTAGGGTATAAGCTCTGGATTAGTTTGCATATCAAAGGCTTGCTCTGGGCAAACCATTTACATCTAGGAATTAGCTAGCTGGGAGGGGCATGTTCTCTAGGATTAGCAAGGTCCCAGGATGTTAAGCCATCATAAAGTATAGAAAGTAAAAAACATGATCTTACATTTAAGCCTTTGATTGACGTTGAGTTAGTTTTCGTGTGTGCCTTTAGGTAAGGGTTCACATTCATTCTTTTGCATGTGGTTACCAGATTTCCTGACGCTATTTGTTGAAAAGACTGTCCTTTCCTCGTTGACTTGTGGAATTCTTGTCAAAAATCATTTGACTGTATTTATTTCTGGGGTCTCTAGTTGGTTCCAATAGTCTATATATCTGTATTTATGCTAGTGCCACACTGTTTAGATTACTGTAGCTTTGTAGTTAAGTTTTAAAACCAAGACGTGTAAATCCACAAGTTTTATACTTTTTATAGACTGTTTTGGCCATTCGGGATCTCTTGAGTCCATGTGAATTTTCGGGTGGGTTTTTCTATTCCTGTAAAAACATTATTGGGGTTTTGATAGTGGTCTAGTTGAATTTGTAGACCATTTCATTGATTTTCTCTAGTCTGTTTCATTGATCTCTGCTCCAATCTTTATTATTTCCTTCCCTCTGCTAGCTTTGGATTTAGTTTGTTCTTTTTCTAGTTCTTTAAATTGTAACTTTAGTTTGTTGATTTGAGATTCTTTTTAATTTTTTAAGGTAAGCATTTTTAGCTGTAAATTTCTCGCTAAGCACCACTCTCTCTGTATCCTACAGCTGTGGATATTTTGTGTTTTCATTTTCTTTAGACTTTAGTTATCTTTTAATTTCTTTTGTGATTTCTCCTTTGATTCATTGGTTGTTATAAATTTTGACAAATTGGGCCTCCCTTGTGGTGCAGCGGGTTAAGCACTTGCACTGTGAAGCATCTGCTGCACAGCAGCATGAGTTCGATCCCAGGCCAGGGAGGGGACCCACATGGCACAGCAGACCTCTCCTGCCTCATGCGCTCCTCCCCTTAGCAGTGTATTTCAGTGGATCTGCCTGTTCTGCTCCCCACTCTGTCTCTGGTGAATTCTCTCACTGCCTGCAACTCTGGCCTATACCCCAGCTCTTGTATGCATAAATAAATTAATTTAAAAAATTTTTTTTCACAAATTTATTTTTTTGCCAGATAGAGGATTCTTGATTGACAGTTTTGTTCTTTTAGTTTTCACTATATTGGCTATTGCCTCCCAAGTCTCTGATGAGAAACATGCTCATAATCTTATATGTAAGAATCTCTTGCATATGATGATTCATTTCTCTCCAAATCTTCCTTTGATTCTTTGAGCATCTTTAAGGCAGTTGATTTAAAGTCTTTTTCAAGTATGTTTGCCATCAGTTCATTTTTCAGGGACAATTTCTGTTAAATCACTTTTTCCTTTGAATAGACCCTATTTTGTTTATTTGATGCCTTGTAATTTTTTTAAATTAGACATTTGAATCTATGTGTTAACTCTAGAAATCAGGTTCTCCCCTTTCCCCTTTGTTTGATGGATTTTGTTGTTGTTAATTTTTATTGCTTTTGTTACTCTTTCAATTGTTATAGGCTGGCACTGTGCCTAGGCTCTATCTGAGGTACACTTTTAAGATCTCAGGTGTTTTCAGAGACTTACCCTGGGCATACTGGTCACTTCAAGTTTCCCCCCAAATATGGAGTTAATTTGGAAGACGTAGTCTTTAATATCTGTCACCCAAAAAGCAAAAAACTGAGAGGAAAGGGTACCAGCCCTTTAAGTTACATCTGGAGAGGGAGGGGCCTGCAGCAGTGTGGAGGCGCAACAGCAGTGCACACCCACCTCCAGATCACAATCACTCATCAGAGCTCAGATCCTTAATCCAGGGTGGGGGAGTGTGGCCAGGGCAGCAGGTGAGTGTCAGTGTTTAGGGTGTGTGCTATTTACCATTAAATATGGAAAAGATAGTCGAACAAGTGCTACGGGCAGAATGTCAGCTCTGTAGGTCCAAGATCTGAGCAGGTTAAATGATTGGCAACCACTGTTATATATTTATAAAGTTCCAAGATTAAAGCCCCTATGAGGTGGTTATCTGACTGGCCGGGCCCACCTCTTTGGTGTCCAGTGTGTGCAAAGCAAGCAAGTGGCCATTCCTTTTCTAAATGGGACTGTGGTGCCAGGAAGGAGCACAGAGCAGGTTATCTATGATCCTAGCAGACGGGGTTAAGGAAGAGTCCTGGAACCCTTGGTGGCTTTTGTGCTTTTATTTACAGAGGTGAGCAGGTACACGGCAGGCAGAGGACCAGGGGGCCAGGGAGCTGGCAGGCTCCCTAGCCCCTGGTGCATCTTCATTCTCTTGGCTGCTGCTCTGCTTTTCTTGTTCTGCTGGCATCCTCATGACGCCGCCCTGATGCGCCCGTGTCCAAACCCAGGTGCACCCACCTGTGCGTGCCCACTTAGGCATGCGCACAGCACCGCAGGTGTCCATCATCCCACCAGTGGCGGGAAGGCGGGAAGCCTGATATCTTTTCTCTGACCCTACAGGCTTTAGCAGAAATTTGTCTGGTTCGGTTTGGTCTGATGGTCAGCTTGCGCCAAGCATTACAGATGAGGCTTGGAGTAGTGATCATGATGAGGACAGAAAAATAGCATTTATGCGCAGCTCCTGGATGCCATGCACTGTGCTAACCCTTTACAAGCATTATCTTATATACTCCTAATTACTCTCTGGGGTAACCGTTGATGTTTCCATTTTTTCGATGAGGAAATGAAGGCTCAGAGAGGTCAAGTAGCTTGCCAGGGGTAACTTCAGCAGTTAAGTGGCAGAGTTAAGGTGCTCACCCTCCCCCTGGGCTGGCTCCCTAGCATGAGCCCCAACACCCAGCTCAGGCCTTGGCACAGTGGGTGTGTGCAGGACCCTGGACGTGGATTCATCTCTTCGTGCTGCCTCCAGTGCACGGGCCGGGGTGGGGGCCTTCAGTGTCCACTGGCCTATGTTTGCTTCTCAAACCTGCACACACACATACGACCAGGCCTTTGCACGCTGGGTGGCTAGGGGAGGCCTTGAACTCACTCTGGATCATCCCATCTCAATGCAGATGAACTGCTGTTGATGGTCTTTGGACATAATTTTCAACGAGACAGGATCATTTGGAAAGCCATAAATACACATTCAGATGCACGTGATGGATAATAAACTTGGCTCCAACGAGTCACTTGAGCCCCTATAAATCTTGGCTGCATTTTCTTCCCCGGTGCCTGTAAATCAGGCCCTCTCACTGCCTTCTTCTCCGCGGTCCTGGGGGCCCCTATCCACCATCCATTATGCTGCAGGTGGAGCGCCTGACAGCAGGCCCCACAGGCTCCCCTCGTGTCCCACGCACATCCTGCCACTGTCCTGGGGGGGTCCAGGCATCTGCTCCCTTCTAGGCCTCCTTCGTGTTTTCAGGAACAGCCGCCCAGCACATCATGGTTTGGATGAGCGTGATGAGGCTTCAGCAGTATGCATTTTAAAGGCAAGCTGTATCGCTTCTTGCCTCTCCCCTCCCCTGCATCTGCTTTCAGGGCTTAACAATGCAAGGGGCAGGCACAGGCTGAGGTGGTTCTGCAATAGATTGTTGGTCAAGCCCCTTCTCTGGTCTCAGTGCGCCCATCTGCCTGATGGAGACAATAATCCCTATTTCCCAGGGTTGTATTACTCAGGATAACAATATTCAGGTAATCAACATTAGAGAAATCTTTAAACTCAGTTGCTTAAACCAACACAAAGATTCCATTTTTGCCCCTGCAAAGTCCGATGTGGCACCTTCCTGTACCTGATAGTTTTATTTTCTGGCCTGTGCCCTTGAAGATGCTGCAGCAGGAGACGGAGCACAGGAGCTCCTAATCATCTCTACCCAGGAGTGGCATAACCTCCTTTCACATCCAGTTGGTCACGAGTCACGTGGTTCCTGCTAATTGTAAAGAATGCTGGGAAATAGAGGGGCACAGGGTTTCCTGGTGAGTGTCTACATTCCTGCCAGAGAGGCTGTATTTAAATGGAGTCCCAGAAGGCAAGGCAGGGCTTTAGTAGATCAAGTGTCAGAGGTGAATCTCGGTCAGATCAGCTGATGGGTTTACACCCAGGCCCCTTCCAAAATGGTGGTGGTGGTCCCTGCTCCTGGCACAGCATTCGCTCTCACAGTCCCCAGTGGGGGCCTTGGGGTGCTCTCACCACTCTAAGTAACCCTGCCGTGGTTAGGGTGCAGACTCAGCAGTCAGTGGATGGGCCAGAAGTTTCGGGTCCCTCATTGATTCACTGCAGGTGGGCCACCAAGTCATCCCGGCCGTCTGTTTTCTTCCAGGTAAAATGGGGACAGGTGAGGTCACCATGAGATGTCCATGTTGGTTATAAAGGAACCAGTGGCGGGTTCAGGAGCTGAGGAAGTGGGGTTCATCCAAGACTCCTTTCTCCATTATACAGGGTGTTCTCCCTGCAGGCCAAGCTCTCTCCCCCTCTATACTTTCACCACCCACCTCTCCCTTGGGGTGGCACCTGGCAGCACCCATGGGTCTCACCAGCCCCTGGCAGCTCCAGCCTCTGCTGTGACTTTAGGTTCCCATCACTCCAGAGGGCCAGAGGGTGACTCCTGCCTACACCGGTCCCGCCGCAGGAAGCCCCTGTGCTTTCCCTGGCTCTCGTGAGTTGGGGCAGGGGGCAGACAGCTGGCTGCACTTTGCACTGTGGCGGGAGAGGGAGGAGACGACCCGGCACAGGAGATCTCCCTTGTCTCCGGGGCCTGCCCACCCAATAGGCAGCCTCCCTCAGCTAGGCCATGTGTGTTCATGGCTGGAACGCCTCACAAACAGTCCACCCCCTGCTCCAGGAAAGCCTGGCAGCAAGTCATGTGAGGCAGGGAAGCAGGAAGTCCCGGAGGGCAAGCCTGGTGAAGGTGGAGGAAATGGACGGAGGCTGGAGATCCCTGGGGCCCCTCCCGTGACTGGAGACAGCTCGCCAGAAAAAACCAGCCTAAGCTGTAGGCAGACGCTCCGAGTTCTAGGTCTTGCCTGGTTGCTGATTTAGCATGCGGCCCTCAGCCAACACTTCCGTACCCGGGGCTCAGCTTGCACACCTGTAAAATACATGTTTTATCCTAGCCCCCCATAGAAGATTGTAGACAAAGCATATGAAAGGGAGCTCCACTGAGGGGAGTTGGTGGGGGTGGACAGTGTGGGAACCAGAGGGGCCCTCTGTTCGCATCTAAGATCTCGCCAGCGGTCAGCTGTGACAGAGCAACAGCCCTGGGCCCTCTGGAACCCCGGAGTCCGGAGCTCAGCACTGGACCAGAGGGGCTTCCTTTCCCACCGCAAGGGGAAATCTGCCGCCTGTCCCTGGTGGGACTTTTTCCATCTCCCATCCTCAGAAGCACCCCATAAAATACCAAAAATAAACGCGACGCATGGCTTTCATTTGGGGCTGGTTTGTCTTTCCCCTTTTATTTCTCTCTTACCACGATATGCCCTCCTTTCATCTTCAGGCCCCAGGTCACTGACCGCGGGAGGCAGACTGAGGGCACGGTGCCCAGGCCTCTTTGGTCAAATGAGGACTCGCTCCCTGGTCTACCAGGAGGCGCCCAGGGTCTGTGGGGAAGGCAGCCCAAGCCGAACAGACGAGGAGACTCTGAGCTGGGACTGAAGGATGCGTAGAAGCTTGTCAGGTGGAAAAAGCTGAGGAGGAGGGCGAGTGTTCCCAGCGAGGGAACAGTCTGTGCAGAGGGATGGAGAGGATAATGCAATGGAAGTCATCGAGCTGGATGTTAGGGTGCCCCAGAGAGGAGGGACTGAGAGGCTGGGAGGGCTGGCTGCGGAGGCCTTGACCTCAGGTTAATGAGCTGGGAGTTTATCCTGAGGGCTGTGGGGAGCCAAAGAGGAACAAAAGAGCCTTTTTGTGAAGTGTTGCTTCTCTTTCTGCTGATGGGAAGTTTGGGGTGGCAGGGGTGCCCTTCTCCCCAAACTCAACTTGCCCAGCAGAGGAAGTCTTGAAAGAATCTAAAATAAGCCTCCATAAAATGACTCTTTAAAAAAAGTCAACATTTCCGTGATTTTGTAGAAATTAATCAGGAACATATGCGTTCTATTTTTTATAAATTGCATGGGATCAAAAGGGAAGGAAAAATCTCTTAGGGTAAAAGCCAATGTGAGTTCCATCCTCAGCTGAAACACCCCACACCGCTGCCTCAGAGCTCGGGGCCTTCCTTCCACCCAGCCTCGCCAAGCACCTCACCAGACATGGCACCGGGCTGAGTGGCCCGCAGAGGAGCTCAGAAGCAGCCCATACCCTGGGGTGCTCTGAGCAGGATAAAACACCAGCCAGCTGGCTGATGGCATTGCTGTGGCCAGTGCTGGAGAGAAGGTGGGACTGGAGGAGCTGGGAGGCCTTTTGTCCTGCAGATGGAAGGAACAGAACAAGGGCGCAGCAGAGACCAGGTTGGGATGATCTTGAACGCACTGCTGAAGAATTCAGGCTTCCCCTGCACTTGCCCCCACAGCTACCTGAGCACGGGGGGCCCCGGCACACCTGTGAAATGGGGTGACAGTGAGGCCCTCTTTCCTTGGACACGCTGTAGACGGACGCACACTCACGTGGGTCTCTCACTTGGCTGCTCCAGGCTCTGCCCCCGTGGGGCCGCTGTCAGAGGCAGGATTGGTGAGGAAGCTGGCCGGTGGGCCTCACGCCCACCAGTGCCTGGAGTGTCCAAAGGCCAGGAGCGTCCACAGCAGAGAGGGGCCCACAGTATCTAGGCGTCCTGCTGTGCATGTGTCCCTCTCGGGCCAGAGGTCAGGAGGCCGGCTGAGCACAGAGCTCCAAACCACCTTTGCTTCAGCCCTGGCCCTAGAGCGAGGGCTCCCTCCCTCCTGGCCCGGGCAGCACCCAGCCCGCCGCCCAGCCCACCCCCGCAGTGGGTGCAGCGCCAGCCCTGCAGGCGGGCGGTGAGATAATCCGGCTAGACGGGCTGCCATCTTGGCACGTCCTGAGGCGCCCGGGGCCACGGGGAGCTTCAAAAGGAAAATTAATGTCTCTTACCAGCAATTAGAGGAAATTATTTAGATAGAAATCTTGTTTTATATCTCCTCATCCTTGTTTTTCAATCCCCAGCCTTTGATTTCTTTCTTCTTTGGGGATTCTCAGAAAGACGCGGAAAGCCGGGCCGTGCATGGGGCCTAATGAGCACCGAGGCGCACCTGGCGTTGCCGCCCAGCCCCTGGAGTCGGCTTCTGAGGTGCTGTGTCTCCAAGTCCAGCCTGGGTCTTCCAGGGCAGCAGGCAGCCCCTGGGCAGTGAGGGGTGAGCAGTCATGGGTGGGCCTCTGCTCGGCCTGCTCTTCCGCTGCCCACGGGGTGGCACTGGGACCCTGACTGAGGGCACAGCGTCCAGGCTGGCGTGATACCCAGACAAGTCTAGAAGGGGAAGGGATCAAGAGGTGGCTTGGCGTGGGACAACACCCCTCTCCTCTCAATGAGAGACTTCCTCATGGGCCCCCCGCTCTCTCAGGTGAGGTCCCAATTCCATAGCTGACGGCTAAAACCCTACAGATCATCCCTGCAGACCTCCCTGGCCTTGCCCTGCCCCCTGCAACCCCACATCAGTTGCCCAGACATCTGGTTTGTCCCAGACAGCAGCTGTGTGACTGTGACCTGGGTCCTGTGAGCCTTGGCCCAAAACCAATGGTCTTATCTTTTTCTGCCTGGCCAGTCTCCTGCCAAGTCCAGCCCTGCCTCACCTGCTCAGAATGCTGACTCGATTCCACCTCCCAGAAAGGTCGGGGCCCCAGCACTTAACCCAGGCATGCCCTGATCCCATCAGACTGTTCAGGGCCATGTTACCCTGGAGCAAATCAGAGCCCAGGACCAGGTCTGCCTTATCTCCAGGTCCCCAGCACTGGGGGGCCCCAAGCCAGTGAGTGGGTTTCAGCAAGCCTCCGCTTGAGTGAATGAGTGGATGACAATGACTGCCTGAGTAAATGAATGAAAGAGGGAGTGAGTGGAACTTATTGAAAAAGCCACCAGGAACAAAGTGTCAAGAGACTAATCTTAATCTATGTCTTGGTCACTTTCTTCCTGCGTGACATGGAGCAAGTTGACTTATCTCTCTGCCTAAGTGTTTAATTCTGTAGAATGAATAGTTCTATCCCTGCCTTCAACACAGTTGTGGAGAGAAGACAAAGACACCAAGGAAGCTTTGCAATTGTATTAAATGGTCATGTACCAACTCCCCTTCCTCTGTCCACCCATCTAGTCACTTACCCATTTGGTCATCAATTCATCTCCTCATCCATCATCCATCAGTCCATTCATCTGTCCATCAATCCATAGTCATCCAGTCTATCCTGCCACGCATCCTTTCCACCCACCTATTTCTTTCCAGTCATCTGTTCATTCTCCTGTCCCTTTAATAACCTCTCACTGAGGTCTCGTATGTGACAGGACCCGCCTCCAGGGTCCCCCCTCGTGGAGAGGTCAGCAGAAGCAGCAGAGGAGCATGGGCAGGGTTTGATGGGGGAGGCTGAGTGTAGTCTTAATGTGCAGCCCTCGAGCCCTGGAGAGTCTTACCTTTACTACTGCACCTGCTCCTCTCAAGCTTAGCTTGCTTTGGGGACCCTAAGAGACTAGGAGCATTTCCACCAGGGGTCTAGTTAGGAGACTACCTGGAGGACCTGGACATGGAGGTGGAAATACCGCAGGGAAGGCAATGCAGTAAGATGGAGTGATAAACGAGGTGGAGGTAAGGAGACGGGAAACCCAGCTACCGAGAAGTTCAGAAATGTGTCTGCATGTCTAGGAAGCTGCTGAGTGGAATATGGGCCCAGAGTCACCCCCAGTCTTCATGTGGGGGTCCCACGAACACTGCAACTCAACACATCTAAGCCTCTTTCTCCCGTCTGTAAAACTGGAATAATGACAGTTTTTACTTTGAAGAGACATGTGTCATACTTTCAATAAGGCTGTCACGGTCGCTCAGTAGATGTTAGTCACTGGCTGGGAACGTGGCTGTGTTTGGCGATCGTGGTGCGCGTGGTACAACCCATGAATGTTCAAGCATCCAGTGACCACCTGAAAATCCATACCGGCTCATCTACCCACCTCGACACACCTGTATGGTGGGTTCAAAATGGTCACAGACTATCTGTCACTCCCTTCAAGAGAGTGATTTCCTCTCCCTTGAGCCTAGACTGCTCTTGCTATCACTTAGCCAATAAAATGCCATGGGAGGGCACCTGTGCCTGTTCCAGTGACAGCTGTTAAGTTCTGGCAACTCTGCTTCCTTCCTGATGGGACATCCCTCATAAAATCCAGCCTTCATGCTCTAACACACATAGAAGCCACATCTGGCTGGGTCAGACCCCAACCAGTCAACATCCTACATCAGCTGCCAGTGACATGAACAAATCTCTGGAGTACTCTAGCTCAGCGGTGCTCCAGATAGCTGCAGCCCTCTCAGAAATCACTTAAAGGGGCCTCCCTGGTGGCGCAGCGGGCACCACACTGTGAAGCATCCTCGGCACAGCAGTGTGAATTCGATCCCCGCCAGGGAGGGGACCCACATGGCACAGCAGACCTCTCCTGCCTTGCCTGCTGCTCCCCTCAGCAGTGTATTTCAGTCTATCTGCCTGTTCTGCTCCCCACTCTGTCTCTGGTGATTCCTCTCACCTCTTGCACCTCCTACACCTCCCGCTGGCCTGTACCCCAGCTCTTGTATGCATAGATAAATAAATCTTTAAAAAAAATAAAAACAAACCAAAATCACAAAAAGCAGAAGAACCTCCCAGCAGAGCTCTGTCAACTCACAGAATCACAAGACTTGGTGAGACACTTATTGCTTTACATCATTAAGTTTGGGGACAGTTTATTATAGCAGAGGGTAATCACAGCATATGGCGTGTCCATTTATGAGATGTTATGCATTTCTGGGAGGTTCATCAGCCCCTGCTGTAGAACATTAAGAGAGTGTCATCATTTTGAACTTAAAACTGCATAAAAGGATTTGTATGTTTTTGAGCCTTTATTTACATAGATAAGTAAAAACAAAACCCCAAAAAAACTGTGGAGACGTTTTATTCATTTATTTGTTTAAACATTGGAAACATTTAAGAAATCTAAAAATGACTAAGTGGTGTGTAAAAGTTTAGCAAATTGTGGGAGGAGTGCTAAGAAAATGTTCATGGAGAGACTGAATTCAAACTTTTTGATGATGGGGAAAGAGAATAAAGATTGGGAAGGGGCCCACCGGACAGAGACCCTCCCTGAGGCCCACCTGCGCCAGCACCCCCCACCCCCACCCCCCGCAAACATGCACACACCCCTGCACTGCACAGCACTCTGGGCCTCATGCCTGGGGGTGGGGGAGTGGAGTGCTGCCCAGTTGCCCCTCTCTGTCTGCCGCTGCCTCCCTGCCTTATCTCCCAGCAGGGCTTCCTGTCCTGCAAAGATTCCCGCACACACCATGTACTCACCCCTCCTTCCACCTTCACAGCCCCCTTTTCTGCCTAGACATCTGGGCTGGGCTTGCAGTTTCCTCTGTGGCGCCCCCTCGCCTGTGGCAGCCTTCACCCCTGTCTCTGTGCTGTCACAACCCCATGCATGTCTCCCCACGATCTGCCTGCTGTGTCCTTTCATTGGACCTGCTGACTTCCCAGAGAGCGTCTCCAGGCCCTGACCCACCCCAGGGAAGGCCCCCAAGCCCAGCTGCTGAGTGAAGGAAGGAGCCTGAGCGTGTGGGTGTCCGGAGAGAGCGGAAAGGTTGCTGAGTGGGCCAAACGGCTCAGCCTCTGCAGTGAGGCTCCCTCTCCCCTCACCCACCGCCAGGGGGAGGGCTGCAGAGAGATCAGCCCTAAACGGTGGGCAGGTTAGGGCCAGGCCCGAGGGGCCCCCGTGCTCGCCTGGCCTCCGGTGGGCAGGAGGGGCCGATGCAGCCACCTCTACCAACGAGCCAGCGCTGACAGCTGGTCCTGAGAACAAGCATCTCATTCAAGGCACAGGGCTGGGTGGGCCCCGGTTCAGGTGCATGATCTCACCTCACAGAAACCCAGTGGGCCTGCCAGAGCGCCTGCAAAGCCTTTGATGACCCAGTGTAGAGGACACAAATCACAGGCCCCCCCACTCCCAGGCCTGGCTGTCACCCCACTCCATGGACAAACAGTCAAGTCCAGAAAGTGGTCCTGGCTGAGTGGAACCATAGGGTACGTGGGCAGACAGCAGGGTCTATCCTAGACAGCAAGCCCAGGCCAACTGGGGCCAGACCTGAATGCCGTGTGTACCTGGTAGGGCAGGGCCAGCCCAGTCCCCTTGGTCTCCACTCCCCTGGGCCCTGCGGCCATCTGTTCTGGTCAGTTGGTTTTGGCCATGCTCACTGGTGACATTAGGCGCACTCACCTTTCCCAGCTGTCATGCTGGCCCAGGGGCTGCAGCTAGACTGTCCCTGATGGAGACCAGCTCGCTGGGGGAAAGGGGACAGTCCAGGGGATCAGTTGGCTCCATACTGAATGGAATTTGCCAGAACTTCTTGGTCTGCAGCTTGTTGAAGACCCCACTCTTCTGAGCTCGCAGGACACGGCCCAGGAGCCAAGCTGACCAGAGGAGATCGAATTCAGACGGCCGCTGCCCCAGCCTCCCGGCACCCCTCTGGGCCCCACCCACGGAGATAGCTGCAGGCCCGGCTTCTCCCAGCAATCTCGGGGCAGGAGTCCAGGACTGGGTGCACATGTCTCGCTGCGTCCAGCTTCCCGGCCAGCACTGACCTCTGTCATCTCCTCTGAACAGCAGCAGCATGGCCTTTCATGTGCTCCCTGCAGAAAAGGCTGTGCCCTAAAGGGCTGTTCCCTACGCCCCCAGCACCCACAACCTCCCGGCTCTGGAGGCCCGAGGCCCTGCAGCCCAGCTCTGAAGGCCTCTCAAGGCCTCGGGACCTGCCTCCCCAGCCCTCCAGCCTTGTTGGCTGCAGTTTCTCAGTCCCCTTCTCTGGCTATCTGCTTCTCAGTGGCCAGGCTTCTTCCTCCATGCCAGGCAGCCAGAGCTTCTTTCTCCTCTTGCCCCTGGAGCTGTGGCCCTTGCCGTGGGCTGTTCCCAGAGGCTCACTGCTCCTGGACAAAGCACAGACAGGAGGCTGAGTCCCAGCACACAGGAGCTCAGGAAATGGCAGCTCTTTCTCCAGCCTGGGCATCTCCCATCACCTCTCGGCGTCCCCTCCTTGCCCACCCCCAGGTCGTCTAGAATGACCCTTCCTCCTAAGGCTGCCATCTACCCCTCATCTCTGCCTCAGGGCCCAGGGGCAACCCGTTCCCAAGCCGCAGCAGCCCCAACTTCAGCGCCCGCTGGGAAGCCATGTCCCCTGCACCCGCCCCCAGGAAGCAGATGGACTCAGGGGCTGGGCCTGCCGAGCAGTGGGAGAGCACCGGACGCAGACACCTTGGCCTGTGCGCCCCTCCTGCCGGTCTGTCCAAAGGGGCAGATTCTCCTCTTCTCAGAGCCCGGTGCTCTCATGTGCAAAAAGTGCCCCCTGCCTGCCTGACCTCCTGGTGAAGAGGAGCATCACGTGCTATGGACACTGTCAGGGCGACGTGCCGGTGGCCCAGGCACGGGTGACAGGAGCGCCCTCTCACCGCCAGGTTCCTGCCGGGTGTGCCCCTCTGGCTGCTGGCTCACAGACTCCTTGGCTCCCAGCCAGGCTACTCTGGGCCCCGCTCCATCCAAGCCCCCAGCCCAAAGTTCCCCAAGCTGGACAGTGGGTACCTGCGGCTTGCGTCAGCCTGTGCACTTTATTTGGACGTGCTCAAGGTGGCCGGCCTCGAGCTTTCACGGCAGCTCCTGTCTGCGGGCAAAGGCTTGCGGAAGCTCAGCCGCAGAGCGGGGGCGAGGAGGGTCAGGAGTTAGAGCCAATGAGGGCCTTTGCTAGAGGGGTGCTGCTTTGAGCAGGAGGCCCACGTGGAGAGAAGGCAGGCTGCCCCCCAAACCCGAGCCCGTGGCCTAGCCTTGGCCTACCGGCCCCTCGCCATCCCCCGTGGCGGTCGGCAGGCCTGCAGCTCAGCCGGGCAGGAGAGTGACATGTTTCCAGCAAGACCCGCCCCCTGGAGTGTTTCCCTTGGCAAATCCCAAGGTCAGCTGGAGGGAGGGAGGGAAAGACAGAAGGACAGTCGGGCTGGGATCGAATGGGGGCGCCACACAACCCCATTTGCAGGCCAGGAAACAGGAGTGTCGAGGGGATCACACAAGACGGTGCAGGCGTTACTCCCACCCACACTGTGTCCACACGGCCCCCGGGTTCCAGGTCCGGGGGGGTCCACGACTCAGGGCACCCCTGAGGCGCCTGCGGGGAGGAGACCGCCCAGCCGGGGGAGGGCGTCAGGCGGGCTGTGACGGCTCTTCTTTGTCCACAGAGGCAGGGCCGGCCCACCTCCTGCAGAGAGGCGCCCAAGTGGCGCCCCAGTTTTTGCTGCCCCAGGGACACAGGCCTGCGGACTGTCACTGGGCACGGGGGTGCAGGGACAACCTCCTCACAGCAAGGACGTCGCGCAGAGCTCGTGGCTGCCCAGGGCCAGGCACCCCTCGTGCCTCTGACCCCCACGCCCAGCCGTCGGCGAGGGCGCTGACCTCCAGTGCGGTGACTGCCATTCCCACCGCTGGCGAGCAGAGCCGAGGTGTGAACCCAGAAGAGCTGCCCGGCCTGTGCTGGGGCCCCCAGGACACACGCTGGAGCCAAGAGTCTGAGCCGAATCCTGGGAGTAGCAGCTACAAGAGCAGTGTCTTCTGGGGCCGGGGGTGAGGGGCCAGAGCAGGTTCAAGTCCCAGTGCTGCCACTTACTGGCTTCGTGACCTCTGGGTTTGTTGCAGGAAACTGAAATTCAAGTTAAAGAGCGTTCTCTGTCACTCTTCTGGTAACTGGAGCTTCTAGGACTCACGTTCAACTGTGTCTGCCCCAAACTGAGCTTAGAACTTGTGCCTGTGCTCAGACTATCCAGACCAGGAGACCTGGAGGAAGCGGGAGCCAGTACTGCTGCTCAGTGACCAGTAGATGGCGCTGTGGGGCCATACGCGCTGCCCGCACCGCCAGCGCACTGCTCACATACAGTCAGGTAGACTGGGGCCCCTCTACCCCAGACCAGGCCCGGTACCACATACTTTCCTGAAAGGGAGGTGCCATTGCTCTATTTCTCTGATGGAAAACTTCAGGGCCCAGAGAGGTTAAGCCGCTGGCCCGAGGTCACACAGCCCCAAATAACTGGGGCTCCTTAGCTCCAGATGCCGGCCTTGAGATTCCCAGCAGGACCCCCGTCACTGTCACTGCTCCCTCCATCGGCCCCCAAGAGGCCACAGTTACTCTCTGGAACTTGATGGGAACCAGGCATTCCCCTCCACTCCCACTATAGCTGGACATTCCAGCGGGGCTGAAGCCGCCAGCTTTGAAGTCCAAGCTAAGCCCCAGATTAGGGTGGCTCCAGGCTGGCCTCTGCCGCCCAGCCCTGTCGCCAGGCTCACGCCCACACGGCCTCCTCCCCACCCCCGGCCCATCCAGTGTCCCCATGGCACAGAGATCTGGGGCCCAGCGCAGGAAGACACAGCTCCTCTCTTGCACGTCTCCCAGCTAAGGCGCCTGTGTCCCCCCACTACCTGCACAGGCCTGCAATCCCGCTTCATCACCGAGCATGAAGTGTCCGCCCCCTGTCTGGCCCCACCAGCGCTGGTGCCCATCACCCCAGGGGCAGGGTTTGGACAGAGGTGTTCCGGGGGATCACTGGAAAAAGGGGTTGTGACACGGCTAGAGATGGGAGGGTGACCCTGAGTCTCTGCCTTCTCATCTGCCAGGGAGCACTGTGTAACCCGGTGGCCCTGGAGGGCCCTTCCAGCTCAGCCAGTGATTCCAGACGGGCTGTCCAGGGACCAGGCTGGTGTGGGAGACAGAGACACTCCCTGTATGCCAGGCTATGTGCTCTATGTGTCCCCACGTTTCTGCCCTGGGGAGCCGCTCGGGTTCTGAAGGCCAGCCTGCTCATGAGGCCCCGGCATCACCTTTGCCGGCTTCACACCTCCCGTCCCGGGCAGCGCAGTCCTCGCTGAGGCCCTGTCTCTGGTGGCTGGGGTTGTCAGAAGGTCCTTCTATAGCCAAGTTCGAAGGCTGGTCCCTGTCGCTCCCAGCCGCCAGTTGAGCCCTGTCTTCTGGGACACGCAGGCCAATCCCACCTTCTACCCCAGGACAGGGATTTGATGGTGACTACCCCCACCCTGCTCACGGGACTCCCAGGACACCCCCAGTCTCACCCACCCCCACACTGTCCTGTGGCCCTTGGGCTGCCTCTGTCTGCATTTGCGTCCCAGAAGCAGAGGGTGGGACCATCTCCTCCCAAGTTCTGACTGCGGCCACCCACGAATGCATCCTCAGGTGACGTGAGTTCCTTTAGCCACCATGTCCCCCTGCTAAGTGACCTCAGCTTCTGATCAGTGAGAACTGCTGACCCACAGAGAGGCTAGGGGGGGATCACAGTGCTGGTGGCTCCTGCCTGCACCCAGCACGTATGACAGGTGACCCCAAATGGACAAGAATGAAGGGCTGGGACCCCGCTGTTCAGCCCTCAACAAGTAGGCACACCTGCGAGTCCCCCAACTTGCCAAGCAGGGAGAGACCAGGTGGAGGGGGCGTGGTCCACCTGGGACACTTTAGGTGAGTCCCCGGTGCAAAGTGGCCCAGGACACTGACCTGGTGCCTGAATCACCCATGGAGTTGACTTTGACAATGAACTCCAAGTTTATGTGCTTGTCCAGCAATAACTCAGATGTCTGGGAGCCGGACTGCCTGTCTGTCTGTCAGCGAGCCGCCACTCCCATGGGCCCACGCAACTGGTTTTGGGTCCAGAGTGGGGTGCCTTTACTCAAGGGAATTTGGGTCCTAAAACCCATTTTTCCAGACAGTTCTAGTTCTGGTTTCCTAAAATCTATCAGATCTCCCCAAAGCTCAATGATCCCCATTCAACTTTCTCCTAAATATTGCTTACATTAATCGTTTTCCTTAAATCAACTTATGTGTGTGCATCTATGTAAAAGAAATCCTTTTTAAAAACCTCACTACCCAAAGCGAAAAGCCAGTTCCACGTGCCGTGAACAGAAGCTAATGTTGAGAACGAGCTGACAGCGAAAACAAACCCACGTTGCTCCTTTTCAGCGGGCTGCTGAAGAAAGGGGGGCTCTGGGGCAACGGCCTGCCCCTGATGCCTTCAGAGGGTGACAGGCTGACCCTGTCTCCTCAGCGCACTCAGAGTGGCCTTTTCTGGAAGGACACTCCCTGTCTCATCTTCTGCCTGCAGGCTTATCATCGTCCACTTTGTCCTCATTTCTCCCATCCATTCTCCAGGTTATCACCTCCTCCAGGAAGCCTTCTAAACTGGATTGGTATCTTGTTGGTGCTTCCTCAGTTCCACAGGCTTTTCTGACTTTGCGCTTACTGGATTACAATAATAACTGCGATTAAGTTGCATTTGTGATCATTTCATTCTCAATAAAATGAAAGTGTCTCACTTCTGGGACAAGACACCATGACCTACAAAGGTGAGTCCCCACCTGTCCACCTCTGTGCCGTCTTGAGTCATTCCTGAGTGATGGCCTCCCTAATCCTGGTGTCTGCCTCCCCCGAATGTGGGGGGCTAGATGATGTCTATTCTGTTTCCCGCTGGACCCAGGCCCAGCCTGCATGAAGAAGGAGGTTATAGCACTATCATCGTCTCCATCTTCCAAACAGAGAAACTAAGTCACAGTGAGTTTGGTGACTTCCCTAAGGTCGCCTACCCGAAAGGGCGAAGCCAGATACAAACTCAGGGTGTCAGGCTCCAGAGTCAGCACAGGCCATTGACCTTGGCAAAAGTCTTTGCCAGACTTTTTTCTCCCCCTTAGGTCAAAGGTGAATTTTGCGTGAGAGAGAGCATGAGACAAATGCAGAGACAGACATTTGGGGGTGCCTGGGGCACCAGACTAATTCTCAGCCAGACAGAGATCTTGGCCCAGCCCAGGGCTCAGCTGACAGCAGGAATGGGATAAAATTTCCCTCCAGACTCTGTGGCTATTGGGGCGTCCCCTCAGAACCCCACCGCATGCCTTCACCACCCAAGCCTGAAATTCCATAGGAGGTTTCACGGCTCTGATGGCCAGTGTCCCTCATGGAGGACACTAGCAGCCCCCACCCCAACCACTTCCTGGCTGTTAAAAAGGTGCAGAATCACCCCCAGCGTTGCCATGGGGACATGGAGGGATGGTGGTGCCTGGAAGGCAGAGTCCTGGAGGGGCCCCGCCCTCCTGCGGTCAGCAGAGTCTCCCCGGGAGATTCCCCGCCTGGCCGGCTCCAGGCCCCTGGGGTCCATCCTGGAAGGACCTTCAAAGGACTTGGCCATTCTTGAGTGAGCGCCAGAAGGGAATCTGCCCTCAGAGTCAATTTAGCCAGCCACACGGGTGGAAGGAATTTGCCGTTTCTCTTAACAGCGACCCCCTTGTGATTTATACGGGGGCCACTGTCCGAAGGCCCCGGCTGACAGCTCACAGTGGAAAATGAAACGCCAAGACCGGGCGTCTCGCTGGGCTAATTACCCTCAATGAGGCCCAGCTGGCTGGCGGAGCCGGCAGGGCCAGGGCAGGGCCGGAGCCCTCATCTAGCTCCCTGGGGACACGAGGCCTGTCTTGTCCCTGCCTGGGCCGACTGCCCACATTACCAGCCCCGCTGAGGGCCAGGAGCATTCCAGGAGAGCCAGTCTGTTCAGCTCACGAGTCAGGTCCCACTGGGTGCAGCGTGCCAGGTAGGCATAACCCCAGGGTTGGCTGATGACACACCGAGTGCGGGGTCCCCTTCTGCTGGTTGGAGACTAGGACACAGATAGACAGGGTGGGCCCCGGAGAGCCCCAGGGTGGCCTGGACTGACTACAGTCCCTGGCGTCACCCAGCCTAGCTGGAGTGTCCTCTTGCGCAGAGGGCCCGAGCAACTGGCCTGGAAGCTGTCTGCGGACGCCACGTGTGGTTGGGGTCTGCTCTCAGGACCTCTCGCAGCTGACTCAATGCTCCCCAAGAATCTGCCGCATACCAGGGCCCATGCAGGGTGCCAGGGGTACGGCAATTGGCAAAGCCCAACCTGATTTAGCCCTCAGAGGCTTGCAGCTCCGTGGGGAAGAAAGACACTGCCAGGTCTCCCTGGCAAACTTGCTGGGTGCTGTGAAGAGCATGGAAGGGGATCTGACTTACTGTGGCATCAGGGCCTGGGATGTGGTGATGAGTCAAGAGCAAACGTTACATCAGGGGTAACTGAGCAAAAAAGGGGGTGGTGCTGGGTGAGAGTGTTCCAGGTGGAAAGGAACAGCATATCCCAAGGCCCTGTGGCAGAGGGAATGTAGCGCACTCAGGCATCTGAATGAAGCTATGCAGCTGGAGCCGGAGTGAGAGGGCGGTGGCCCAGGAGAAGGCGAGGGAGGCCCCAAGGAGATCTTGTACCTTTAAAAATGGTGATTCCAGAAATGACTCAGGCAAGGTGGGGTGACATCAACACATGTGCTTCTCCCAGCCTCTCTCGGAACTTCAGGAGCCTCAGCCCCCAGCCCTGAAAGGGGCAGCCCTGTGGGCCAGAGGAAGGATGGGGTGGGCATCTGGGGGAGCCAACACTACTGTCCCTGGAAAACTAGATGGAGCCATGGAGACTGAAGGCAGCCGCTGGTGGCCAGCCCAGTCAGGCCCGCCAACACGCCACAGTTGGAGGAAGAGGGGTTCTGCGCACCACTCTGCCATCACGTGAGCAAGCGATGCGATGGAGAGGTGGCGGGAGGCCTCACGGCTGCTGGCAGCCCCCAGTGGCCCATCGTTCCCCAGGGCCCAGCCCTCCCTGCAGGCCCACTGCCTTTCCGCTCTCTAGGCCCTCAGAGCCAGGGCACACCACATATGCGTCCCTCCCTTCCCGACCCTGTGAGGATGGAGGAGGTATTACCGGCACCAGTCATCACTCTGGATGACTGAAGGCCGAGGAATGAAAGTGCAAAGGAATGGACCCCAGTCTCCCTTCTGAGCCCCTGCTGGCCTTCCCCACTGGCTACCCCACGTCCTCGGGAAGCTGGGTCCTGCAGGGCAGGCTGACTTGGGTAAGGAGGCAGGGCATCCGTGGCTGCCAGGCAGGTAGACTGGTACCCACTGGGCCACCCTCTCCAGGTTGGCTGGACCTGAACCTGTGGGACTCAAACAGGTCTGGCAAGTTCCTTGGCAGCCGAGTCCTTGATTTCCAGGAAACCCTCTTAGAGAGCAAGAAGGAGCGAGCCTTGGAGGGAGAGTTCTTTTAGAATACTCCCTCCTCAGCCATGGCCTCCCCCACCCCCTGCTCTCACACCCACTCCTGTGTCCTGAGCTAGGAAGCTCCAGGCTATGGGGACACCTCTCTCCCACCTTCTCCAGAGGTAACAGGGGCTCAGAAAGGTAAGGACAGGAAAAGAACCTCCTTGTTATGCCCACCCCCATGTCCCCGGCTTTGAGTGACTGTTGAGGTGGAGCTTGTGGGTACAGACTCCGAGCTGGGCTTCCCCGAGCATGAAAAAGAAAAGGCAAACCACGGAATGGGAGAAAATATTGGCAAATCACCTATTTAAAAAGAGCCTAGTATCTAGAATATATAAAGAACTCCCTGAATTTAATAACAAAGACAAGTAACCCATTTTCAAAATGGGCAAAGAATTTAAACTGACATTTCTCCTAAGAAAATAGACAAATGGCCAATAAGAACATGATAAGATGCTCCATATTATTAACCCCCAGGGAAATGCTACTCAAAATCACAGTGAGATGCCACTTTATACCCACGAAGATGGTGCTGATAAAGAAAAAATGGAAAATAACGAGTGTTGGTAAGGATGCGAAGCTACTGGAACATTTGAATATCACTGGTAGGAATGTGAAAACTTTTAGCTGCTTTGAAAACATGCTTTGAAAAGCAGTTTGGTAATTGCTAGAAAAGTTAAACATAGAATTCCCATATGTTCCAGTAATTCTCCCAGGTATGTGCCCAGGAGAACTGAAAACACTCACACAAAAACTCATAATGTTCATAGCTGCATTATCCATCATAGCCAAAGGAGGGGAACATCTCCCATCCATCAAAAGGAGAATGGGTAAATCAAACACAGTTTAGCCACACACTGGGATGTTATTCACCTATCAAAGGAATAAAACACTACAAAAGACAATACTTGGACCTACTGTCACTTATCAATTCTCCTCTCAATGGACACCTGTCTTGTTTCCAATCTGGTACTATTATAAATCTTTAAAATCTTAGATGAGTTTCAAGGGTTACATGGTGGACATTTCTGGTGGTACGTATCTAGGAGTGGAAGAGCAGGGTCAGGAGACACATTTTAACATTAGTTAGATGCTGCCAAATAGTTCTTAGGTGGTTGACGCTATGCACTCTTGCTAACGTCTAAATGTGCTATTTGTTCTGCATTCTTGCCAACACTTGGTATTGTCCATCTTCACTTTAGCCATTCTGTTTGGTGTGTGCCTTAGAATTTTTCACTTTCATTGTGAGAAATGAAATGAGCATTTTTTCAGGTCTTAACCTCTTGGATATTCTTTCTTTGGTCGGTAACCTACCTGTTGAGAGGTTTTCTTGTTATATTTCCATTTTATTCATGCATAGCATTTTTCAAAAGTAGATTTGGGAATTGAGAACTTTGTTAAGATCTTTTGTTGCCAATATCTTCCTAGCCCTCAGCCTTTTCACATTCTTCATTGTTTCTTTTGTTGAAAGTTTTTTATTTTGATGAAGTTCAATTTATACACTTATTTGATGGCTGGTCATATGTGTGTCCTATATAAGGAATCTTTGTGTACCCCTTGAACAATCCTCAATCCAAGCCCATCCTTCCCACTTCCGTTGTCTCTGCCTAGCCCCTTGCTGCCAGACCTCTCCTGGACTGCCCCTTTGTCCCCTTCACCACGATCCCTCCCATTGCAGGCTCTTGTCCTCGTTGCAGGCTCTTCCTGCCCGAGCTGGTACAGGCCCATCTTTGTGTCCTTGGGACTGGCACTGGGTCTGGCACACACTAGGTGCTCAATAAAAATGTCCTAAATGAAGGCAGTGTCCTGTGACCCAGCTGGGGATCGTTAAAACTGTTAATTAGTTCTAAACACCAGCTCATCAGGAACATTTGAGCAAAGCCACGGACATAAAAAGTTTTGGAAAAACCAACAACATAGGAATGTTTGCTTTTCTTCCCAACCGGAGCGTTAGTCACGGAAACCCAAACCGCCTTGGCATTATTTATTCTTGCTTTGCCCCCAGACCCACAGCATGAGAGGTGCCTTCCTCCCCACTCAATGGCTGCAGCAGCTCCTCAGCTGTCTCCCCACCCCTGAGATTTGCTGCCTCTAATTTCAGGAGGATTCACTGGCTCTTAGTCCTTCTCTTCACCATGCGTGATGACGTAGCACAGGTTCCTGTAGTCCAGGTTGCCACACATATCTGGAGGGAACGCTGCAAACATCTGCTTGACCTAGGGAAGGAGCATCAAGTCAGCCCGAGCCAGCATCCCCAGAGGCCAGAGCAGGGGTCACAGGGCAGGGAAAGGAGCAGGCAGAACGTTTCCCCTCTTTGCTGATGCAGGCATTGGGTGGAGGGCACAGCGGCCCAGGTCCCCTCCATCCTGCTTTCACCCAAGGAGTCAAGGGGGCCATCATGGCAGCCTCTAAAAGACCATGATCTCAGGGGCCGAGCAGGGCCTGGGCAGGGCTGCACCTCCAGCGGGCACTCACCTCCTCCTCGCTGAAGCGGTCTGCCTGGGTCATGAGCTTCTCCTTAATGCTGCCCGGGGGGAGAGAATGCCCAAGTTCAGGAGAATGGTGCTCTTCCCAGGCACACAGACCCCAGGGGTGACGAGGGCAGGTGCCGGGGGAGGCACCTGGCCCCGGCGAACACCAGTCAAGGGGTGGCATTACAACCTGGGACCCCCAGGCCCCCTTTGTCTTGGTTCCAAAGGTGCTTTCCAGCTTGGGATTGTCACTAACACCCACCTGTGTAAGAGGTTTGCACTCAGCCAGCGAGTCAGGAAAACCTCTGGGGGTTCCGGGGGGGACACCATGAGCAGGGGTGATGTCAGAGGGCTCAGCCGGGCCCAGCGCACCAGAGTGCCTTGCGCCGGCCGCGACAGGCCCTACTAAGGACTGACACACGTTTCCCATTATTTATGTCACTGCACGACAGTCACAGTTTCCAGCTGGCCAGGCTGGGGATTCCCACAGGCCATCTCCACCAGACCTCCCAGGTCCCATGTCCTGGGGAGGCATCCTCGTTCCCAAATTGGGTCCCTCCAGGATTCTCCCAGTCCTGACCTCGCACCAGTGGGAGAGAAGGTGGAGAAGCCGGTCAGGACTACGCCAGGGGCTGCACCCCAAAGCCTCCCGTGGGTCCTAAGATGGGGTGGAAGCCATGGACCCCAGGGTACCATGAAGGACATGCTGACAGCCTGGAGGAACCCTCAGCGGCCCTCCCCGCCTCCTGGGAAGTGGGGCGGAGAGCTGAGACAACGCAGATCCTCCCCGTGCTGCCCCGACCACCTGCCTCTCCCACCCACCTCCATCATGAGGTGGTTGTGACAGGCAGCAAAACTAGCCTCAGCGCCCAGGTCTGAGGCATCACAGTCATTGACCAGAAGGACCATGCCTTGCCCAGCGAGGGCCTAGAGGCTCTGAGCAGACAGCCTGTGTACAACGCAAAGGTCCGCTCTTCTGTGCACCAGCCTGGGCTCTCTGCCCTGTGCTCATGTGGGGCTCAAGGCCGGGCCACTTCTTCAGTGACAGTCCCGTGGCCTGCCGGTCAGCGGCACAGCCACCTCCCTCCATGCATCGCTCATCCAGCTGGTCCCCTCCTGCGGCCCCACGTCCACGCAGGCCCTGGCTGCCACCTGACCCGTCCTTCTTCCCAGAACCCAGTCCCATCAGTGCCAGAGGCTGGGGCGCCCCTGACTCATCTACTCCCCTCCATTCTGATGGTCACGCTCTCTTGGTGTTGCCAATCCTCTCTCCTCCTCCAGGCTGGCCTCCATGTTGCTCCTGCCTACCTCCTTCTCCGGCTCTCCCGTGGCTCCAGGGCAGATCTGGGCTCTGGGGCTGGTGTATGAGCCACCCTGAGCCCGCCACTCTGCTCAGTGTCCCCCTCCACCTCTAGCCACAGCCGCCTCTCCCAGCAGACCCTGGCACCCTGTGCTCCTGCATCCAGAGTGCTCCGGCCCACTCACCCTAGTCGCCTGCCAAGGCCCTCATTTACCTGCATGCCCTAGCCGCTGGGACCCCAGACTCCCTCGCACTCCCACATGAGATGTGGACACAGGCCCAGAGAGGGGAAGGGTCGAGCAGCAGCTGGGCTGACGTCCTTCTGGCCCCTTGCCGACGCTACCCAGCTGCTGAGTGCTAGGCAGGACGGAGACAGGCTGACTTTCCCGACCCGTCTGCTTGTGGCCTGAGATTGGGGAGAGAAAAACCAAAACAGAAAGCAGAGGAGACTTACAAATCTGCCTTGATGAAACCTTTCCCCTCAGCGTCGAACACCTTGAAGGCGTGCAGAATGGTCTCCTCTGGGTCCGTGCCTGGAAGCCACACACAAGGCAGGTAAGGGCCCAGGCAAAGCGGACAGGCGGGGAAGACGGGGCAATGCCGAGGCGTTAAGGGCTCGGGTGGGGGGGCCCAGCGTCCACTCCACAGCGAGGCCCGAGCCCACTGGGGACCAGAGCAGGGATGTTTCAGAGCAACGAGGACTGGGCGATACCCGGGTGCCGCAGCGCACACAGCTGTGCTCGGCACCCCAGCTACCCTCGCTTCGGTCTTAGCCCCCTGCTGGCTTTACAGATGAAGGCGCTGAGACTCTGAGAAGGTGTCCAAGGTCCGAGGGACGTGTCCAAGGTCTCACAGTGGACCTCACAGTATGTGTGTGTAGAGGGGCCGAGGGGAAACACCGGGACCCTCTCATTACCCAAGAGACACACAGGGCTGTGGGAGGAGGATAAAGGGTACTTGGGGGCCACAGCAGTGGCACCGGAAGGGCCTGGGAGCTGGTCTGGGGCAGAGGTGGCGCAGGCCAGGGGGAGGTGAAGCTGGCGCCACGCTGGTTTCATCCCTTTTGTAGCGCGGGTTTTGGGAAACGTCATCAGAACAGGCACTCCGACTACTACAACAGGACTGAGTGCATAGCCCCCGGGGTGTGCAGGTGGGGAAACTGAGGCCCATGAGAGCGGAAGTCTCTCCCCTGCGGTCTCAGACTGAGCGAATGACAGCAGGTGACCTGGCAGCCCTTCCTGTGTCCTGTCCCCTCTGTCACAGGCCCCCTCCCACTGTGGACAGGGCATCCCCTTGCTCCATCAAGGCTCGGCTGCACCACCAGTGAGCTGGGACAGAGGCGGTGTCTGCTGCCCACCTACGGGGTCAGTGCAGCCAGGAACGTGTTCAGAGCGCAGAACCTGACTCTTGATAAGCACCTCTTGATGGCGGCCACACACACGCTGACTGCTCTAGGCCAAGCTCTACCTTCAGCTCCACCACTTTGTCCCATGGGGCCCCAGACCCCCTGCTGCAGTAGGTGCTGATGTCCCATTTGTCAAAGAGCCTCAAGGTCTCTGCTAATAAAGGGACGAGACCCCGAAGCCAAGTCTGGCTCTGCGGACCCCAGACCCCTCCTGTCCTGCCACTCTGTTTCTGCCGTCGGACTGAGCCGGGCCTTCTGTGCCTCCTCCACCAGGCTGGACTGGGCCGGCTGTGTTCCCCTGCCAGGCCGCAGTGTCCCCCACCTATCAGACGGGGAGCTCGCCCAGGACAGGATGGTGTCTGAGTCACTCAGCTTCTCGGGGGCCAGCCCAGACTGACCAAGCCCAGCACAGTGCTGGCCCCCAGGCCAGGAACTCCAGGGGGACAGACACGAGGGCTTCCGTGAGCTGGGGTCCAGAGGCCCAGCCAGGTCCAGCTGGGGCAGAGTTCCACACCCTCACGGCCTGGACTTCCAGGCAGAGAGAGGGTGGCCCAGGGTCACGGTGGGTCTCTGAAGAGGCCTCGACGTTGGGGGAGGCTTGTGGCTGGCTCCTCCTGAGGCCCAGCTGCTCTGGACTTGCGCCTGGTGGCCAGACATGTAGCACAGCCCGTGCCTGCCGCGGGAGGCTGGAAGGGCCGGGCAGATAGTCCTCTCCATCTTCCACCCAGAGAGGGGCTCTGCTGTGTGGCTCTCAGGCCTCATCAAATGAGCCAGAGTGGCTGGCGCCTGTCACTGTAGGGACCCCCGTGACAAAGTGCTCGCAGCAAAGTTAGAGGGGTGCGGCGAAGCCTGACCCGCCCTGGCTCCTGTCCCCACCTCTGGTCACACTTGCAGGCTCAGACAAGCTCACAGGACAGGCTCGGCTGGAGCCCCCGGCCCATGGCCCCGCAAAATGCAAAAATGCTGAAGCCCTGCGGCCCCTGCCGGCCCTGGGTCACGGCTCCTCGCTCAGACTGATTTCGGGCTTCTTTAAAGCCACCGCTGGGTCTTGCCTTTCCCCAGGAGTTACCCTGGGCCCAGCCCAGCCGCTCTTCAAGGAGGTGTGCCCAGCCCCAGGAACACCCCCTCACTGCTGTGAGGTGGGCGCAGCAGGGCGCCCGCCCCACGTTCAAAGCCCGCCCCAGTGTCCTCATCTCGAGATGCGAGAGGCAGCCGTTTCCTGGGCGGTGGGTCCGGCGCCGGCCCGAGATCTAGACGGCTGAGACATCGTGGGTGGAGGTCACTGCATTTCCGGCAGGTACCCGCCCTTGAGAGTATCGGGGTGTGGTTTTGCCAAATAAAGCCTGTGGTGTTGGGTGGGCCCCCGGGGTACCGCACGGTGACCCAGAGACCCGGGTCCCCGTCCTCATCCTCAGTCTGTAGCCGTCACCCTGCTCAGACGCGGGCGGGTAGAGTGTCTGTCCTGTGGACAGACTCTTGACATGGAGTCCCCGGCTCACCCCGGCCCCAACTCAAGGACAAGGCTGCTCTGCGTGGGGCCGGGGGGAGACAGCCGGGAAAGGGGGCGGGTGGCCCTGAGCAGAGGCGGGAGCGGCGGCGTGGCCCGGAAGCTGGCGGAGTCGAAGACAGGTCTCCCCAGGGGCCTCTGGGACACAGACTGCCCGGGTTCAGGCCTCTGTACCCCAGGGCTGTGAGAGCCAAGCTCGCTGGTGCGTCTGAGCCGCCGAGGCTGTGGTCATCTGTCCCAGCGCCGCTGGGAAGGGCGCCCCGTTTCAGGGAGCAGGCGAACGAGCCCCAGGCCAGGGAGGTGGCGGGTGCACTTCCTGAAGGTGGGCAGAGGACTCACACCCGTGCTCCCACGGGCCCTCCACAGCCTGCTGTCCCTACTCTGCAGACGCGTGGAGGTGGGAGCCCTCGCAGGGCAGGGTCTGGGCCTCCCAGCACGGGTGTCTGAGCTGCACCCCTGGCTGGGTTGTGTGTGTGTGTGTACACAGGCCCCGCCTGCCCACGTCCACTCACCCCTACCCTCACCAGGGCCACTGGGGCCTCGCTCACCCTTCAGCTTCTCCCCAAACATGGTCAGGAAGACCGTGAAGTTGATGGGCCCGGGTGCCTCCTTCACCATGGCCTCCAGCTCCTCGTTCTTCACGTTGATGCGGCCTGGGGGTGGCAGGGAGGGACAGCCAGGAGCCTGACGTGGATCAGAGAGGACCCTGGAGGCTGACGGCCCCAGAGAGCAGAGCCGGGGACCAGGAGTATCCTGCAGAATCTCCCAGGTCCGCCTCCCACCAGCTCTGGGCCCTGCCCACCTGCTGGCCCCGCAGGAGTTGCCCCAGCCTCACCACCCCCGCCAGCACGTCAGACCCGCGAAGGCGCGGAGCTGTTTATTGTCCCACTGTAGAGACGAGGAGGCGGAAGCCCAAAGACGCTGGAGCTGAGGTGCGTGGGTGGGAGGCCTGGGCCTCGAGGCTCTGGGTGCCTGGGTCTGGGGAGTCAGATTCCTCATGGCCCCCCCAGTGGACAACCCTGAAGAGTCCGTCCAGATACAGCTCGGCTCTGTGCCCCTCCCCAGCCTCAAGTCCCCACCCCTGTCCGGAGACCCCGCCCCGTAGCCAAAGCCCTCGGCCCTGCCTCTGGTCTCTCCCTGAACCCCAGCCTCTCTCCCTCCTCCCTGGCCCCCCTCACCCCTACCGCAACCTGCCACACCAGCCCTGCACGGACCCTTCTTATGCCTGAAATCTCTCCCCTCCTCTGGGGCTTCTCCCCTAACGCCCAGGAACCCTGTCCTCAGCTCCGGGCAGCAGCCACCCTGCTCTGGGCCCGATGCATTCAGCGCCCCACACCCACGCCTGCCTGCCTCAGCCACCCAGGTGGATGACCCAGGTGGATGACCTTGGTTCTGCACCTCCCCAGGCCTCCCCAGCCACTGGCCACCCACCCAGGGCAGCAAAGGTGTCCCTGAGGTCCTCCTTGTCGATGAAGCCATCCCGGTTCTGGTCCATGATGGTGAAGGCCTGGCAGAGACAGGGGCACTGAGCGGCCAGCGGCCCGTGCCCAGCCCCCTCCCAGAAACTCCCCGAGGGGCCTTTCCTCTGCAAAGCGCGGCCTGAGACCCCAGGCAGGTGCCTCCAGTCCTTGGTATCCCAGCCGGGCACGACACCGTGGGGCGAGTAACTAGTCTGGGCACCAATGCCAGCACGAGGTCCGGCGTCGGGCTCCCTCCGGTTCATGCTCTCCGTGAGCTCGTCTTACAGAGAGGAGTGGGGGCTCAGAGGGTGGAAGGACTCGTCAGGGGCCACAAAACCAGCAAGGCGCAGGTGGAGAGAAGAGGTGCCCAGCCTGCCACACCTGCAGCTTCGAGGCGCCCCGCGGGCCGGGGCTGAACGGTGTGGCTGGCTCCCAAGTGCGCCCACGCGCGACCCTCCTGAAGGCCGTGCGGGGTCTGACCCACCTCTTTGAATTCCTGGATCTGAGACTGATCGAACATGGAGAAGACGTTGGAGCTGGCTCCACCTTCCGTCCTTTTCCGGGCTCTTCTTGGTGCCTGGGAGGAGCCGGGGGCCTTGCGGAAGCCCTTCCTCAGGAGCCCAGCCCCTCGCCCACCCTCCCACAGACAGGCCCCTGGGGCAGACCTGCGGGCGAAGAGCTTCCCCGGCCCCCGTGCCAGCAGGAAGCCTGGATGCCCACCCCAAGGGGCCAGACAGCTGCTCCCGACCCAGCCCCAGGGTTCCAGAAGTTGGGGTACTAGTCAGGACCCCAGCTGTGGACAGAGGCCCCTGTCCTGGCATCAGACCCCATATGGGGCGCCCTCCTCACTCTTCCAGGGATGGGCCTCGGTCCTGCAGCCTGTCCTTTGTCCCGCCGCTAGGGCGTCTCTGCCCCATTCTGCCCCAGACTGCTCTGCGCTTCTTCCTCTCTGACGTCAGCAACTGCCATTCCTGCTACCCGGCGTCTTCCCGCCTGTCTTCTGGAGGAGTCCTCCTCCTTCAGGCTCAACACCTCCGCGCTTCACCCGAGAAGCCTTCCCTGGCCCCAGCACCCGCCCTCGCACTCGCAAGTACCGGGCAACCCACCACACCGTCCAGCCATGTGTATGTGTCTTCCCATCTTTGGGCTCCCCCCGCCCACCAGGGCCTGGTTCGCAGAGGGACTGAGTTGGAAAGAGCGATCCAGGGTTTGGGGAGCCCAAGCAGATGGAGCGGGCGGCCACCCACATGGAGGTTCTTCCGGGGTTTCTATCAGGACGCCTTGGTGCCCGAGAATCCATGATGGGCACTTGCTGGAAGCTCTCGGTCCAGCCCCCACTTCCCAGCGCTCTTTCCCTGGGTGGACATCACTAGGGCATCCTTGATCGAGGGGCCCCAAAATTGGATCGAGAGGTGGAAGGACTGGGACAGACATGAGTTCCCACACCCGTACCCCACTTCCCAGCACCAGCCTCTGTCTCAGCTTGCACCCCTTCTCTGCCAAGCCCCTGCTCATCCCACCTCCAGAGTGTGAGCTTGCCCTGCTCCCTGCCCCCAGCGCCTGTGTGGTCTCCCCGCTCCCATCCTGTCNACCCCTTCTCTGCCAAGCCCCTGCTCATCCCACCTCCAGAGTGTGAGCTTGCCCTGCTCCCTGCCCCCAGCGCCTGTGTGGTCTCCCCTCTCCCATCCTGTCACCCCCAACTTCCCCCACCCCCGCACTCACCCCACTTCCCTCCGGCTCCTGGGCTCACTTCAGGAGCAGCAGTGCCCAGCTGACTTATAATTAGCTTTTACTAGGTGCTTTGTCTCCACTAATCCTTTGAAAGGGACTGGCAGGGCGGCCGGGACGTTATGATGCTGTAAAACCTCTGTAATATTTATAAATCCCTTCAGACATCATAAAGAAAAGAACCTCCCTGCCGAGTTCATCTCACATAATTACATATACATTTCCCTCTGATTAATAAAAAACCCTCACTTCCGTCTGTGGGGGATTCTGCCCTTCTCCCCTCAGACCTGCCCTCAGCCTTGGCGTCCCCATCCCTGCCTCTCCCGGGCTCTCATGCCCACACCACGAGATGTCGCCCCACTGGCTGCCCCCTTGCTCCAGGCCCCTGGGGCGGAGCGGGCTGCTTTCTCTGGCTGTGGAGGTCTAGGGCGCTGGCCGGGCAGGCGTCTCTCCCAGCCAGGATCCCTTCCAGCCCAGCTCACTTGGAAATCACCTTTTACAACGGGCCCCTAAAAAGTGAAAATCCCCAAAAGGGATGCTCAGAGCAGAAGGGAGTCACCCAAACATGTGTTTGTCTCCTGGCTTTGCCACTCACAGCTTCAGTGATACAAGGAAACCAGCTGCCTGCTCTGAGCACCAAGGCCCCACTTATAAAGCCAAGGTCGCTGCCTCAAAGCCTCAGGGCACCTCTCAGCTATCTGCTGTCCTCCTGTCGGGGCTCTGCCCAGGCCTGGGACCCAGAGCTTAATCAGGCCCGTCAGTGTCCCAAGCCGCTGGCAGACAGACAAGTGGTAGAGGTGGTGGAGGGAGCCACAGAGACGCCCTCGGTGCCACCCGGAGACTTAGGGCAGACTGCCTGGAGGAGGTGGCTTCTGAACTGGAGTGTGACACTGAATCAACGTTCTCAGGCCAAAGGGACTGGTAGGACGTGTGAGGCAGAGGCACAGGACGCCAGCGAGAGCCTGCAGGGGTCCCCACAGCTGAGCCGAGGTGCAAGGGCGCAGAAGGGCAGGTGGGGATGGGCCTCAGGGAGGCTGCAAGACCCTGCATCAAGGCAAGCAGGCCCAAGCAAGCTCCAGAGGCACCAGGCCATCCTCAAATACCGACCCCGACCCCAGGGAGCCGCGGGAGCCATGTCCTCTCAGCAGGACAGGGCCCCTCTTCATGAAGCTGCCAAGCCTGGCCCATCCAGGTTCCTCCTCCCTCCTCCTCACACCCTGAGCTTCACTCAGGCAAAGCCCTGCAGAATCCAGGAAAGCAGAGGCCCAAGTCAGGACCACATGGATGGGCTAGCTCCTGTAAAGGGCAGCCCAGGGTGGACCAAGTACAGGGATGACGGCAAAGGAGGGAAAAAGGGCAGGGTCAGGGATATCAGATCAAGGTCAAGGTCAGGGTGAGTTCAGGCAACAAGGTCAAGGTCAGAATCACAAAGAAGTCAAGGTCATGGGATGAGGTCAGAGTTGAGGAATGCGGGAGGTCAGGGTGAGGAGGCAGGGCAGCCCGGCCTACCATGGTCTGGAGTGTTCCCTCTCGCTGCGGCAGGGCTGGGCCAGCTCAGAGACAGCTCTTTAAATAGTGCTCCAGGCCCAAACAGTTTGGAAGGTGACAAAGGACAGGTGGTGGCCTCCCTGCCAGGCACCTGTCCGGTCACTCAGAGTGGCCAAAAGCGGTGGATTCAGAGGCTGACTAAGCCGGGAGGATCTGGTACCAGGTCGACCGGATATCTGTAACCAAGGGGCCACAGTCCAGGAAGGAGCACTTGGCTGGACACCCACAGTAAGATGAGACTTGGAACTGGCTGGGGAGACTGGCCTTGGGCCATGGAAGGTCAGGACAGCTCCCAGATCAGGGCCCTGGGGATACTCAGGGCTGCCACGCCCAGGCCCTTGAGATAAGTCCCCTGGGCCACTACCCTTTAGCAGCCTCAGTCCTTTCATAGATACTAGGGAGAGGTCCCTTCAGGGCATTGAAAATATTCAGGGAGTTGAAAAGCAAAGTGACAAATGAGAAAATGGAGGTGAACCTGGCAGGAGAGAATTGAAAACTCTGATCCCCACTTCACTCTGGCCACACACATGCCCGGACATGGCCATCCCCAGCAGGCTGGTCCAGTCTGAGAATTCTCCGGTACCTGTGCCAAGCTGAGTCTGCACCTGGCCCTGGCAGGCCCCCTGTGCACCGAGCGTGGGCCGGCAGCCCCCGTGCCTCCAGCCAAGTCAACTCCCAAGTGGGGTCCACCATGTCTGATCAGCTGCCAGGACCGGCAGTGCTGGTCTCGGGCAGTGAGCCCACCCAGCCCCCGGCACGGGGCAGCTTAACTGTCCCCAGAGCTGGCCTCAGGCCTCCAGGCCCCGTCCAGCTGATCACCCGCCTTGGGGGAGGGAATGCGAAGATGATGATAGTGAAAAGAGTAGCTGATTTTTATCAAACACAGGACAGGATGTGTTCAAAAACACCCCCTTGATCTTCACTGTCAGTCCAGACTCGGTATTCAGGGGGAGAAACTGAGGCTCACACAGGCTGAGCCGCTGCCCAGGGCCTGACACTAGTGCTCCAGGACAAGGGTTCTCTTCTTAGCAGTTCTAGGAGGAAGCTTCCAGAAGTTTCTGCCCGTCCAGATACTTCCCTCCTGTGCCCCTTCCTAAGTCATCCCAGACACAGTCGACTCTGACCAGCTCTGCTGACCTCCCTGAAGCCCGTGCCGCCCTGAACTCTCCGCCCTGCTGTCCCCTGGAGGGACCAGCCGCAAGCGCCCCAGCTGTGTAGCAGGCCCGGTGAGGGACAGCGACTTGGGGCCGGAGCCTGAATTCCCTGCAAGAGTTCAGCAGAAGGGCTGGGGGAAGGCGGCAGGCACCTGCCCTGTCCTGGGCCTGTGTGGGGCAGCAGGTGGCCACGGCCACAGCAGCAGAGCTGATGCCAGCCAGGGCTGCGCACCTGCCTCCCACTGGCCGGGGGCCGCCTCTTCCCGGGACTGCATGCCCTGAGCTCCTGCTTCCGAGACCATGCCCAGCACCACGGAGGGGCTCCTGCAGGCTCAGGGCGGTCCTACTCAGGCAGCCCGAAGGAGAGAAATGCAAAAGAAACGCGGAGACACAGCTACACCCTCTCGACAAGTTCGCCTGACAGCTTCCTTCCCTGGCCTCCTTCTCCTTCGTACTGCAAAAGCAAAGCGAGCCAGTCGGAGGCCACCAGGTATCTCCCCAGGCCGTGGAAACTCCCCAGGTGAGATGGTTGGGAAATATTTGTCCCTGGGAAGCCGGGGCCAGAGTGGGGGGGCAGGCGGTGGGGGGATGCAAGCCAATGTGAGGAGGTCATAGCTCCCACAGCACTGCTTAGGTGTGAAGGCCAAAGTCAGAGCAGGGGGACGGGGCTGCTCAGAGCTGGCCTCAAAGGCCTGAGCAGGATGCAGCGAGGAGCTCCCAGACCTGGAAGGGGGTCCCTCTTCTTCTGGCTTAGGGTGACTCTTGGCCCACTGGGGGGACAAATCCTACTGCTTGCTCCTCCTTCAGCCGTGGACCGCAGCTATTTTTGCAGCAGGACGCCGTGACCACTGGGCCCTTGCACGGGAGCCCCTCCCCAGCTGCAGGGCCAGCACACAGGGCAGCCTCCCCCACAGCTGGAAAGCGGCAGGGGCATTCCTGGAGACATTCCTCTCCACTTTAAAGGTCTCCTTGTCTTTTCTAAGTGGCTCCAAATTAAAGGAAGGCTCCAGACAGGGGCGGAGGCTGGGGGAGGGGACACCAGGGAGTTTGGGAAAAGACAGACCTTCTCCTAATTGTCCTCAAAATCTCAGTCATCCAGTCTGGTAATTAGAGAGTTGACGGATGTGAAAGGCAATTTCCTTTAGGGTAAGAGGGAGAAAAAGGCTAATTGGCTCTAAGTCCAGGTTCTTCCTGAAATTTTAACAGTAGGATGGTGGGCTGCTTGGGCTGACCCATACCCCGCCCCTGGTCACGTGGAAGTGGGGGCTGGGGAGGCCCAAGAATCATGCAGCCCGGGACAGGCCAGAAAGGGCATGTGAGGGACCCCCAGCGTGGGCCGGTGCCTGTGGCCTCAGCTGTGAGCACAGGCGCACGGAGCCCGCACGCGTGGTGGACAAGCCTGGCTCAACGCCGGGTGTACTGGTCCGGAGGCGGGGTGGGAAGCTTGTCCCTAGGGAGCTATACCTCCGGGCCACTGGGACCTGCCTGCCTCTTTGGGGAGTCTCCTGGGAGGGCAAGGGACCTGCCCCTCTGCCCAGCTCTGATCTGGTTACTGGAGAAGACGTGGGCAGGTGGGGATGGTGAGAAGCAGGTATGGGAACGCAGTCCTCCCTACCCCTGGCTTGTGGGACGGCCTTCCTGCGTGCTCACACCTCCTGCCTCCCAGCTCAGTGGCTGCAGAGGGGGCAGGTGGCAATCACACAGCTCCCAGGAGTGGGAGCAGGGGCCTGTCCATGCAGCACACCCCCAGGCAGAGACGCGCCGTGTCTTCCCAGCCACAGGAGCTGTGGGTCGGGTCTACCCACGGTAGGTAGAGGAGCCAGAATTCAGACCTGGCCAAGGGGCCCTGGCCCACCGTCAAGGTCACCTGGGACAGACCCTCTTTCTCCTGGGCCAGGAAAGCCTGGGGTTGCAAAGAGCCAGATAGGGCAGCCCTTTCTCAACTGAAAACAGCCTTAAGGGTAGGCCCGGCCTCTGTCTGTGCCAGCCCCTCCCTCTCCACCCTGCCCAAACCTCGCCCTCTGCAGCTTCAGTTCCCCATGGCCCTGCCCCAGGCCCCAAATGCCGGCTTCTCGGCTTCTCTCACCGCACTCTCCTCATCCTCCCAGATGGCCTTGGAAACTGAGGCTCAGAGAGGTTAAAGTTACAGTTACAGCTATGGCTAAAGCAAAGGTTAAAGCTAAGGTTAGGGCTAATGTTAGGAGTTAATGTTAATGGTCAAGGTTAATGTCAAAGTTAGAGTTAAGGAAAAGTTACGGCTAAGGGTTAAGGTGCCCAGTTTCCCAGTGGGCAACGGTTCTGACCCCGCTGTTCCATCAACCTCCCAGCTGGCTGCAGCCCCTGCTCTCTCTGTCAGATCCTGGCCCTCCCCTGGGTGGCAGGAGGGAAATGTGGAGCCCTAACAGGTATTTCTAAGCCTGACAGGGGTTCCAAGCAGGAGAGGAAAGAATCCAAGAGGCCAAGCTGGAGGGGATGAGCAGAGCCAAGGTGGATGGTGGGGACCCGCCCCCACCCCCGGTTCACAAAGCACACCCCGTCCTTCCTCTCGAGGGGCTGCAGTCCCATTGCACAGCTGAGGACACCGAAGGCTGAGCGGGGAGGCGCCCACTCAGGGGCCACCATAAGGCTTACGCTCAGGCCCGGAGGGACCCGCGGGAGCCGAGCGCTGGGGCGAGGGGATGGGCCCTGCCCTGAGAGGCAGGCATCCTGCAGCAGACGCTGTCTCAGGCAGTGCTGGGACTTGGGACCCTCCCAGGGGCCTGGAGGCTGCCAAACAGCCCAATTTGCTGTGCTAATGTGTGCTTTCTGCTGCTTGGAGCCTCCTGCGCCCGATCCTCTGAGCCCGGCCAGCGGCAACAGAACAAGCTATAATTATGCTAAGCCACTCCCTGCTGCCCTGGCTTAGCAATTAGCCAGGCTGTTTAGCATCCACAGCGTACACCCCATCCTGGCTCTGGTGGGCTCCATCAGAAGCTGGGGTGGTGGTGGCCGCTTACCCCACCCCCAGGAATGAGCCTGTAGAACAGGGTGTCCTTCCCCACTAACTACCATCACGCCGCCCGACCCCACCACACTCCTAGGGAGGTCACTGAGCCTGGAGCCGCCCGCCCCACTGCTGGCCCCCACAGTGGAAGGGACCGTGCAGCACAGGCTGGCGCCCTCCCAGGAAGGCGGCCTCCCCAGAGCCCTGGCCAAAGACTGGGAGTTTGGAGTCCGAGAGGTCTGGGTGGGCCCCTGGGCCGGCCTGCTCCTCAGCGCCACGCACGTCACTCCGCAGGTCTTGCTTTCTGCACCATCACGCAGGGTTGGGTGTGGCATCTACTTCGCCAGCCTGGCACGAGGACTAGGGCCCGGAGCAGGGACTCGATGGCTGTTCGTCCTTTGTGGCTACAAGCCCACCTGGTCGCTGGCAGGGTGCGGCTACTGGTGACATGATTCCTGGATTTCAAGCCTAATGAATGACCCAACCCCCCCTGGGCCCAGCATGTAGGGGGGCTGATTGCCACTGCCCTGCCAGACAGTGAATTCCTGGGGCTCACTCGCTGTGACTGTTGCACCCCACATGGGCTGACACCCCACCCCAACCGCCGCATCGGAACGCGGCAGGCACAGACGTGGGTGGGGGTATGCCGCGAGCTGTCACCTCCGCCGGCTCGGCTCACCCCTCGCGCCCAGCCTGCACTCTCTCCGGGTCCACAGTCAGATGAGTTTTGCCGCGTCTCAGGTGCGCGAAAAGTGCTCCTTGATCCCTTCTGGCAAGATCAAAGAGTGCCAGCATCAGAGTGAGTGGAGGTGGGTATACGGGGGAGCGAGGGTGGGGGTGTGGGGGTGCACACGTAGAGAGCTCCGTGCTTACTTCCCATGGTGGGAAATGCACAGGCAACATTCACAGTGTGAGCCAGCGAGAAGCGGTGCAAACGTGTTATTTAGGCTCTGGAGGGAACAGCTGAGCGAGTCAGCCAGCACTGAGCAGTAGCACCTGAGGCAGGTGAGAAGCAGGCAGGAGGCACACGCCTGTGGCGCTGGGAAGTCTCCTGCCACTCAGAGCCCCCAACCTTGGGGGATGGGTTTAGCCCGCCTGTCCCACCTCCCCATCTCCCTGCCAGGGGGACCATGATGGTTAATTTTACGTGTTGGTTTGGCTGGGTCATGGTGCCAGGTATTTGGTGACACTGGATTTGGTTCTTCTGGATGTTTCTGTGAATGTGTTTTGGGTGAGCTTAGCACTTAAATCAGTGGTGTTTGAGTGAAGCGGTGGAAGGGAAATGAAGTCAGGCTATTTTCTGCCTTCCCGTCGCGAGCCCCCACAGCCCCCACCCGTGGCGTCTGCAGAAGTGCGTGGGGTGCGGGTGCGGCGTGCACCTGTGAGCGTGGACACCTGGGCCCAGAAGCAGAAATAAAAGCAGCTGCCGCGGGGGGTTAGGAGGGCAGTGGTGGGGCTACAGGGCACGGTACATGCAAGACCACCGAGGGAGCACGCCAGAGAACCCCAGAGAGAGGGGGAGAGAGCACAGAGATCTTGGGGATCCCAGGGGCTGGGAGGCGCGGTTGCCAGCAGAAGACTTCAGCGAACAAAGGCTGGCCTGAGCACGCGGAGCTCTCCGCAGACTCCCTTGCAGCCAGACAGCCCCCCTTCCCTGCCGGCTCACCCTGCAGACTGTGGCCTTGCACCTCCACAATCCCAGGACCAACCTGAAAACCTTACCTCTGCCTCCCCCTCTCTCATCCTGCTCAGCACAGACTGAAGTGGGCGCTGCCCATTGGGGCCAGGCGGGGGAGGGTCCCGCGGGGGTCCCACTCGCAGGAATCATGGGGACTGGGTGGATGGGGCGGAGGGACAAGTGGTTTTCCTTCCCCCTGGGAGGTGGGCCCTGGCTGCGTGCACGGCCCTGGCATAGCAACGCCGAGGCAGACCTAGCGCGGCCTGGTCGCAGCGGCACGGAGGAGGCAAGTGAGCGGAGGTGGCAGGGACCGAGGACCAGCTTCTCCAAAGACGAGAAGGGTCTTCTGCCTCTCCCTGCCCTGCCTGGGAGCCTGTGCAGGGCTGGACTTGGGGTTCTCGGTGAAGCCTCCAATATCGTGCTCCTGCTCCCTTCCAACCCTGGGGCTCGGAGGCACAGCAGACGCCTGCACTGACCTCGGGGTGCTAGCGCTGTGGGGAGCCTGTGAGGCGCCCCGATGAACCAAGGCCACTGTTTGAAGTCCCGGCACCTTCTAAGGATTCAGCTTAACAAGCTGGGTGCTGCGGGCACCTGGATGAAAGACGCCATATAAAGGCATGAGATAATTACCAATTAAAGCCATTTTCTTAGAAACAGGAAGGTCCCATTTGCCAAGTGTAAACAGCGGGGGCAGGCCCTGCCTGGGTGCAGGGCCCGACAGTTGGGAAAGTCGTTCTGGGTGGGCTCAGAAGCCATGGTAAGGCAGAACTCAGGGTCAGGCGGGGCCAGGGTCCCACCACCTGAACCCCAAGAGTGAGGAGTCAGCAGAGAAGCAGAGCAGGGTCCCCGGGGAGCAGGAGGGGCCACTGTTCTCCACCATGCCTGGCAAGAAAGGATTGCGGCACGTGCCAGCTGGTGGGGCCTGCTCTGCCCAGCTCAGGGACACCCAACATCTTCTGCAGGATGTAACCTTGAAGAGGAAAACAAGAGGGAAGCTGGCCCTGTCCATAAACTCCACAGGAGTCTCAGCACTTCCTGTTGGCGCTGGGTGCTGGGTGTGTAGTGGACGAGAAGCAAACTCGTCTGCTGTCCCACGGCTGGCCTTCTGCTGGTCAAGCCTCACTGGTGCTGACAATGGACCAGACACGGTCAAGGGCTGTATCTGCGCTGACTCCTTTCACTTTCATCGCAGTGCTAGAAAGGGATCTCTTCGGGTCCCCTTTACAGCAGAGGCTGGGGGACTTCCAGAGTCACCCAGCTAGAGCTGAAGCGGCTCCATTCTGAACTGAGACTGCACTGCCCGTCCCCGAGCCCCCAGCGTCTGTCCTGGAGGTTGACAAGCAAGTCCCTTGGAGGCCTCCCGAGAACACGCTCTGTCAAGGACAGCCCCACTGAACAGTCTCGGCCTCCACGTGAACCCTGGACCACAGCCCAGCCCACACCTCTCTCCTGGGAGCCCCTTGTGGTGCCAGGAGCAGGTTCCCCATGATTCCGGCAGATGGGTCAAGGGAGAGTCCTGGGGCCCTCAGTGGCTTTTATCACACCATTGTATCAGAGGCTCCCAGGTCCACGGCAGGCAGGGGCCTGGGGGCCAGGAGGCTGGCAGGCTCCTAGCCACTGGCGCATCTTCACTCTCTGGGTTAACTCTAGCCTCTCGGGCCTCTGCTACTACTGCTACTGCTTCTGCCTTTTGTTCTGCTCTCTCTTCTGCTGGCCTCCTCGTGATGTCACCCTATACACCCGTGTCTCAGCCCAGGTGCGCCCGCTTGCACATGCCCACACCCTACTCGAGGTGCCACCATCAGGCATGCGTGCAGGACCGCAGGTGTCCATCATCGACACCCATGGCGGGCGGGCGGAAAAGCCTGATCACTTTTCCATTTACCCTACACCCCTCAAAGCCAGTTTCTCCCCCGATACTCTCACCTGACCACAGTCTGAGCCCTGAGAACCCTCCCTCCAACCTTCCAAACCAGCCAGCTGGGCCAGCTCCGACTCCTGCTGCTCCCCACTCCCCACTCCCCACGTCCATCAAGCGGCTGCTCCTTGTGTCATGTGGTCCCCTGGTTTCTGGAGCCTGTACCCTGAGGCCAGGAGCAAAACCAGAGAGACACTTGGCTCCATTTGCCACCTGCCCAGGGGCTCTGTTTACCTGGTTACCACTAGCCGCTGGTTAATTCCTGCTCACCTGCCCAGCAGGAATCTTCTTTGTAAACTCTAAGTCGTGTTAACGGAAGCAAGTGTTAACACTCAAGTCAGGTGTACCAGCATAGCCCAGATTCCCCAAATCACATAACACTTGGGGAGTCAACATTTCACAAGGGAAACAACCTACTGTGTGCCAGCGACCATGCTAATAGATCTCAGACCTTAGCCACTCCAAGTAATTCCAGTAGCCCCCTTCTTACACAGGAGGAGCCTGACCCTTAGGGATTTAAGTAGGAACAGGTGCAGGTCAGTTCTTTCCCTGCTGCCTCCTGAAGTGATTGTTCTCTGGCTGTGTAAGACATTAGTGTAATGACTTAAGACACACACGTTTATTGTCTGTTTCCTGGTCACTGCGGGCTGAGTCACTGCTCAGGGTCACAGTCAAGCTGTTGTTGGGTTACATTCTCATCCAGAGACTCGACTGGGGAAGACTCCACCCCCAAGCTTGTTAATGTGTCTCTGTGCCTGTCTGACCAGGGCTTTCTGCTGGCTGTGCAGGGGGCTGCCTGGGGCACAGAGGGTCCTGGTGGTTCCTTGCACACGGCCATCTCCAGTGTCATTTCCTTGCTAGCGATGGGGGTCTCTCGTGTCTAAGACAAACTCATACACGGTACATAATCATGGGAGCATTTCCCCATTGCTTTCGCCATATTTTCTGAGTTAGAAGAAAGCCACAGGTCCCACTCACCCTCGGGAGAAAGGGTCACACCTAAGTGTGGCCCAGAAAAGGCGCCATCATCAGGCGTCACCTCAGGGTCTGCACCCAGTGTGCCACGGGCAGGTGGGGGTGCTTCTGAGCCCAGAGCAGTTGTCACAGGTCGAGTGGAGCTGGGAACTCATAGACGTGAGACATGGCTCCCGCCCGGGGAGCCCCATGCAACGAGCATGACCCCAGTCCTCCCCACAGTCGTGGCAGGGGGCCCCGCCCCAACCTAGTCTTGGGGAGGGAGTGCTGGACTCTGCAGGTGTCCCACCCGGTATCCATCGCCTCTCCGTCCTTCCTGACCCTGATTGTGCGCGCAGCGAGGTGCCTCACCCCAGTCTCCTTCACGCCAAGTGGGATGGAATCTCGCCCCCTGTGTGCGAGGCGCTGGGTGCTGGTCTAGGGAGGCTCCTTCAGAGGGAGGCAGACTGAGCAGGTTGGCACCATTCTGCATTTCCCCTTTACCTTTGTGTCACCAAGGGTGTGAATGTGACAGCTGGAGCTACGGCAGCTCGCTCAAGGCCAGGAGGGACTCCGACGATGGAACGGAGGCTGAGAAAGAGGAGAGAGATGCCCGAGGTGTTGGCATCACTGTGCTCCAGTCCCCGGACGTGAACCTCCCACTACCCTCTAGCTTGTTTTTGTGCCACATTAGAGGGCCAGGTCGATGTCTTCTAGTGGAATCCGGCCCCTGACGGGTACTAAATACTCTTTGGGAGCGAGGATGCCTGAGCTTTGCCTCCAAGAACGAGGCCTTCGGGGGCAGCTGGGCAGCAGATACCATCGCACTTTCCAGCTACAGAGTAGCTCTGCCCACGCTGTTTCTGCAAATCCTGATGGGTGGGAGAGTGGGGGGCAGGGCCGGCGGCCGCACCAAGCAGCAGGAGGAAGCCGGCTGCGGGGTCTGTGCCCATGCTGCCCCCAGACTGCCACCGCCACCCAGCCCTCGTGCCGCCCCCACTGCTCCCAGTCAGCACATGGCGCTTCATCCTGGCGCTCAGCCTGTGCCACCTCCTCCCGCCCTGCAGAGATGAACCCGCAGTGTCAGCACGGCCTCCGGCCCTCGCGCCCTGAGCCCTGGAGGAGTCGGGGTGCTGCTTTCCGGCAAGCGTGTTTCCGCAGCCTTGTTTACAGTTGTTGAACTATTTTCGTCAAATTAATTAAATACATGCTAAATCCTCTCCAATTTGTTGTGCGATAAATTAAAGATGCTAAGATTGTGAAATGCACAACAAAACCTGTTTATTCTGATAAAAGCCCACATGACAGCCCAAGTCAAGCATCAGCCAGTCCAGGATCTGCTGCCACCGGGCGCCTCTGTCAGTCCAGGGCTTCCTGCCACCGAATTCCCGGGCAGCCGGGGTCCCAGCAAGCTCTCACAGCTACCTGGCATGGTGACCTCAGGCTCCAAGAGAGGCAATGGGCCCAGGTCGCCAGAGAAAAGGAGTTTGGAGGCCAGGACTGGGAAGCACGGCTCCTGCCCGACTCTCCTGCCTTTTGGGCAAGCAGCCCACAGGAAGACAATTTCACAGGGTCTGTGTCCTCACACACACAGTAACTCAAGTAGCCGTCATGCAGCGCTCTCTGGAGGAGGTGCTGCTGTCGCCCCATTGTACAGAGTAGTAAGTAGAGGCACAGCCTGCGGCGTGGAGGATGCTAGGTGGCATCCAGCGATCTAGCTTCAGAGTCTATCTTGGTCACCGCTGTACACACAGGGCCCCTCCAGCCCTGGCCTCCCAACCCAGGCACAGCTGTGGCAGAACCAGCTGCCCCAGACCAAGTAACAGACCCAGAACCCCTCTGGGGTTCAGGGTATATGCACCCCATACACACTAACATCTGCCTTGCTCTGTTCCTTCTCTGGGCAAAGGGCATTCGTAGGTCTACATGAGTGAGCTCAGTCTCTTGACACTACCTCGGAGGGAGAGGACATGGGCCAGGGAAACTGGGGCACAGGGAACTGTATCATCAGGCTGTGAAGCACACCCTTTCTGAGAAGAAGGGCATACAGATTCAGCATGACTTCAGGTCGCTGCCCACGTGGGTTCCTGGACAACCCCAGGAATGGGGTTTTGTTATTCCCCTTCTGTGGATGAGACTGAGGCTCAGAGACGAAAAGGAACGTGCCCAGCACCCACGGAGACTTCCTGGGAGGCCAAGCTCAGACCTCAGAGAAGGCTTGAGTTGCAGGTCCCTAGCCCAGGGCACCCCTTTCTCCCCCTCGGGTGCTGAAATCCCGGGGCATGACCAACAGAGATCCGGAGGCAGGCCCCGCTCTGTCCTGACCCTCAGCTTCCACACGTGCGAGGCGGCTCTGCAGCGACCCTCTCCCTGCTGGTGACCGAGCACCTGCGGACGAGGCCACCTTGGGAGCTCTGACGCGCAGGGCGGACCTGCTGGCTGCGCTGCTGCTGCTGCCGGACACGCTGGGGCCAGGTGGGGTGCACTGGGGGAGCTCCAGGTCGGCACCTTCTGCCAAGTGCCCGTGCAGCCCTCATTCCTGCGCCTCCTCTCAGGTGGGGGCGGCCCTCGCTGCCCAGCGCCCAGCCTGACTCCGGGCTCCTGGGAGGCAGGCCCACGACCTCGGGGCCTCAGGGGAGGCCGTGCCAACCCAGTGCCCTGAGGACCGGGGGCTGCGGCACGAGCTCTTTGCTGACAGGTGGCTCCCAGCCCGCGGCTCCCCACTCCTGCTGTCTCCGATTCCTCCTGGCACACATCGGCCCCACCAGCCCTTTCTGGGTGCCGCTCTGGGCCTGTGCTGGACACCCCAGGAGGCAGGTGTGCACCAGACCCAGTGCCCACTACCTGGTCAGTCATGGGCGGAGGGGAATGAGGACATGGGAGTCCCATGGCCCCCAAAAGAACCAGAAGGTTCTAACTGAAGCCAGTGGGGGAGGGCGTGACCAAAGGAACAAACAAGCAGGGGAGACCCTGAAGCTGAGGTTTTAGAGGATGGGGAGAAATTCTCCATACCTAGAGGGAGGGAGACCTGGGGGCGTGTGGGGAGGGTCCAGGCAGCCTGTCTGAGGGACCCTGCCTCCCCTTCTCGCTGGCTGTTCCTGGACGGCTACTGGAAATGCTGATTCAGCGGAGGACACCCTTGGTGAGGTTGACACACAGAAATGGCAGAGACTTGTCTGTGAAGATGAAAGCGCTGGGGGCGGGTGTACTGAACCCCAGGTGAGGGCGTTGGTTCTATCCATGACTGGGAATCCTAAAGAGTTTAGGGGTAGAGAGAAAAGTGAAGCAAACACTGGCCAAGACACAGAGCTGGAAAATAAGACTGATAGAGCAGTGCAGGCAGGAGGCGCTGGAGGCCTGGGTGGGGACTCCATGGGGTAGAGTTGACAGAATGTGGGGAACAATTAGTTGTGAGCTGAGGAGGTGAGCTTGGTAATGGGGTGGGTATCTTTGGGCTCAGAGAAATAGCCACGGTGAATATTATGGCCTGGGAATTAGCCTGCCCACCGCTGGGGAGAAGCTTCACCATGGCCAGGAAAGGCACTGTCACCCTAGAAAGGCCAGGGTGCAGGGGGAGCGTCTGAAAGCCAGGTGGGTCTGGCTGCCAGGGTAGAGGCTGCCACAGGCGCTGACATCGGTGGGGATCTCGGGAGAGCTGCCATGTCCTCTGGGACCAGAGAGGGCATCCGGCGGGAGCCCAGGCAGCGGGCCGGCAGGGCCCCCGGGGAGCTGCGCGGATGGGGCCACACGCAGAGGACAGTACGAGGACGGGCTGGGAGCTGCTGGCCCCGCTGCGCCATCCCTCCCATCTCTAGCCACGCTGCATTTCAAGTCCCACTTTACGCAAACTCTGCACCCCTAGAGGGGGGTGGGTGGGAGTCTAGGAAACCAAGTGCGATGAACCCCACCCAGCATGAACGCTGAATCACAGCCACTGCTGAGCGGGGGCCCAGGGGCAGAGCCAGGGCCTGGAGTGGTTGGGTGTGTTGTTCACTGCTCATCAGCTAGGGAATTGATAGGGGCTGAACTCCTGACTGGGTGTGAAGCTGCGTCTCCCTGGAGGAAAGGGGTGTCTTCTAGTTTCCAAAAGGCACCTTTTGAGCCTGGGCAGTGTGGCAAGGGGAGGTGTTCCAGCCGGGGCAGGAGTGTCTGGAGGGCTGAGCTTTTCCCTGTGCTCATCTCCCAGCTGGCACCGGCTCCCAGTAAGGGCCAGACACGCGGGCTCCGTGCTGGTGTCAGGTCTGACCGACAGCGGCCAGCGCATGTGGTGATGACCCCCAGGTCCCCAGAGAGCAGAGCTGGGCTCCAGGCAGGGACAGAAGGGGAATTTATCTCTGAGCTGTTTCAGGTACAAGCAGCGGCCTGTGGAAGGGAAGAGCCCATCCTGGAGAGGGCAAGCGGGACCGGACCACGCCCTGCAGATGTGCCGCAGGGCGCGTTATGAAGCGGCAGGTGGCAGCTCAGCTACCTGCCTTCCTGGGCCGTGAGTTCACCAAGCTCAAGACCTCTGAGGATGGGAGGGTGGGGCCTCCCCCCTTCTCCCTACTCACTTCTTTTTGGAACCGGCTTGGGTATTTAGAAGATTAATTTCATGTTTGTGCAAAGCAGGGGATTAGGAGGGGAGGAGACTGAAGCTCTCTGTAGGTTAAGAAAACATCATCTAAAAAAAGATCTGGCAAAATCGCTGTGGATGCAAGTTACACTTGAGCGCGCCCCTTCCCGCCAGCATCCCAGGCCTGTTCGCCGGTGATTTGTTTCCATTCTCTGCAGTCTTGGAACCTAATCCTGGGGCTCCGGGACTCGGAAAGACATGGCGGGTGGACGCCATCCCTCACAGCAAGGAGGCCGGCGCATCCTGCCACCGCCCCTCCTGCGGGGTCTGGGCTGCAGACCTGAGACAATTTTCCCATGGGACCAGGGCCTGCTCTGTCCTCTGCTGCCTCTGGCCTTACTCATCCTTCCTGGGGGCCCGGGGACAGGACGAGGCTCCGAGAGGGCACAGCTGCCCCGAGCACACACAGCAACTTGTGGGCTCCCCTGAGTTCACCCTCCAAGCTGCCCCTTGCACTGAGAGGCGGCAGTGAGGGTCTTGGCAGGCCTCTCGGCCGCAGGAGACAGTCCACGCCATCCAGCTCCTGTCCTGTCCACGGAAGCAGCTTCGTTCAGACTTAATTCACATCCCACACAACCCACCCGTCTCAAGCGTGCAATTCCAGGGCTTTGCGTATCTTCGTGCAGCTGTGCGACCAGTACGGTCAACAGGAGAATGTCTCCGTCACCCCCAAAAGAAACCCTGAAGCCATTAGCAGTTGCCGTCCAAACTCTTCTACCCTCCACCCTCCCAAGCCCTTGGCAGCCACAGATTGGCTCTCTCTGAGGGTTTGCCTGTTCTGGGCACTTCAGATAAATCATCCGTTCATGGTCTTCTGTCACTGGTTTCTCTTCCCCAGCATACTGTTTTTAAGGCTTGTTTATGTTGCAGCACATAACGGCCCTTCATTCCTTTTTATGGTAAAATAATATCCCAGCATATGGATAGACCATGTTTTGTGACCCACGTGAGGCTGGGTGACAAGAGCAGGCAGGAAAGATCACAAAGGGTGGGATGGCCCCAGAGGACTTCCTGGAGGAGGAGGTGGTCCTTACACCGGGGCTAGAAGGACAGATGTGAGTTGGAGAGAAGGGGATGGAAAAGGCATTTGTGGTGGGAAAAGTAGTCTGAGCAAAGACGTGGAAGGAGGTGATGAGGGCCCTGCCTGCCACTTTGCCATCTTCAACATGGACCTAGGACTATGGGGGCTGTGGGCCCCCTTACTCTGCAAACTCATGGGTCTTGAAGTGTGGGCCCTGGACCAGCAACATCAACATCCCTGGGAACTTTTTAGCAATGTAGGCGTTCAGGGCCCCACCCAGCCTGCAGAATCGGAAAGGCTGGGGATGGAGCTCAGCCACCTGTGCTTCAAGAACCCCTCAGAAGACTGACATCCTCTCAGGTGTGAGACCCACTGCACAGATGCTTGGGCAAAGGCAGGCCCCGGTAGGAAGGGCAGGAAAGGAGAAAGAGAACCAGGAACCATCCTGAAGCCTGGAGCTCTCAGCCCACCCCACCCCAGGAACCGCAGTTTCCAAGCCCTGCCTTTGCCCACGAAACTTCCACTCCTGGGGAGTGTGTCCTGTTTAAGGATCTGGCCTCAGGCTTACCTCCTAGTCATCATACACTCCCCCTCCACCCCTGCAGCTGACCACTAGTCCTTTCCCTGTATCTTAACCCTGCCCCGCCCCATGCTTAGACCCTCTCCAGGGACCAGCAGTGCCCCCAGCAGGTGCACAGATCAGACTGGGCGGCAGGAAGCACAGACCAGCGACCCTGGGGGCACGCTGCCACTTGCTCATCTGGGTGTCGGTGTCTGGGCTGCTCAAGCCTCTGAGAACCCCGAGACACCCAACTAATCTCTGGTGGAAGAAATCAGGCCGGTGGCCGCCTGTGATGGGCAATGGGTGATTAGCAAAACTTCAGGTAATGCTGCCGAGGTTTGGTCCATGATGATTCAGACGGCAGGCCATGTGCCCAGAGCACGGGTAGCTTTATGGAAAGTGGTTGGGAAAAAGCAGTATAATATGGGCCCATTCCTAAGGGCTACCTTTAGCAAGGGACTGCAAGAAAGAGGTGACCTCAGCAAAGGTCTGGATAGCTAATGTACACATATAAAGGGGGCAAGAAAGAGTCCAGAAACTTAAGACTTTTCCTGGTTTGAAAAGTCAGTTACTTCTGTGTTAACTTATGTGTATTATATATAAATAAAACTTACGCTGCAAAATATGCCCTCTAAGGATACACACTGAATTCAGGAATTAGAGGATCATCTTAACAAAAACTCCAATTAGCATCCCCAGAGGGACTCAAGAAGTACACACAAAAGAATTCTAGGAAATAAAAAAAAATGTTTGCTAGAATATTTTAATGGAATAAAACTTAAATTCCTAGAAAGTAGGAATGGGGGAAGAGAGAGGTAGAAGATGAAAAATAAAATTCGCAGAAGAGGGCCAATTAAGAAAACCCAACATTGACCACTCTGAGCTTCAGAAAGAGAACAGAGAATATGGAAGGGAGTATATTATCAAAGACACACAGAAGAGAAGCTTCTGGAACAGAGACCATGAAGCTTAGTTCGAATCTGGCTGAGCATCCAACACAGTGAAATGACACAGAAGAGGAGACACACGGAGACATCACAGTGAAGCTTCAGCAGATGTCCCAGAGCTGAGCATTTCTAGAGGACAGAGCCAGAGGCCGGTATCCTACAAAGAAACCAGGATTTGGTGGGCCATGGAACTCTCGTCCATGGTACTGTCTAACAGAAAATGATGTAGCAAGCCCGCCTCTGTCTGCAGGGGAATTATTTTGAACTTGAATTCTAGACCCAATCAAACTAGCAGTCATGCTGGAGGAGCAGGTCATTCTTTAGACCTTCAAGTCTCAGCAAGTTTGTCACCTGTCAACCACCACCATATCCCAACCCCGGGGGGAAGTGAATAAACCAAGAAGGAAGAAGAACAGGCAACATTTGCTCCAGTCCAGGGGTGATAACAAAGGAACACAGTCGATGGCAGGGTCCCCACAAGTGGGATGATGAGTTGCAAGCATGAGTTAGAAGGGGTGCAGGAGAATAGACTTGATAACATTCCCTCCACTGGAACAGTAAAAGAACTAAAAAGCCAAACAAACAAAAACCAAAACACAAACAAAAAAACCAGCACTGAGAAACTTCCAGAAAAATTAAAACTAGACTTCAATGAAAAATTCGTTCACAGAAGGCCACTGGGTTTTGAAGTGAGCACGATTTATATTGCACTGTTTACTATTTATATAGCAATGGAATATTTTGTTTCAATTTTCATAATCAGCCCATAAGGTCTGACTTAGTTAAGGCGAAAGTACGTGGGTATTTTCAGCACAATGAAAAAGGACAAATGGTGGCCGTGGTGGGGCACAGCAAACACCAGTGGGAGAGGCTCCAACTGGCAGTGATTGATGAAGCAATTAAAGGTCTGAAGATAAATAATAGAGTAATTAAAAATAAGGGGTGACTATGTTGGAAGAAGAGGGCCAGAGCAGATAAATAAGTTAAATCTTCAGGTCTTGGGGAGAAAGTCCTCAGATATCTGGAACTGAGAGAGCAAGAGATAGCAACGCTAGACATAGGTCACCTACTGGCCCTGCACCTCCGGCCCTACGGTGTTGGGCAATCTCCTCCCACCCATGGAAGGGAAACGGCCAAATGCCCCTTCCCTGGCGCCCGCGGTCAGATCAGGTTCCTGCCAGTGTCAGGTGCACAGTGGGCTCGGCCAATCAGATGCTCTTGCTCAGTGGCACAAAAGGCAGGGGGTGGAGAAGCAGACCCCGTGCAGCTCCTGTTCCAGCCAGCTGCAGCGCACAGACCGCCACACTCAACTTCTAGAACAGGCTGGGATGGCAGAGCCGTGTCCTCTGTCAGGGCGCATGAGTCACAGGCTGCAGGGTGGGCCCTGCAGGGGTCTGCACCAGGTCAATGTTGGGGCTTGAATTGGGGTATCATTCCTTTGGGGGGTACCCTGCCCTCTGGGTCTCCAGCCTCCCACTGATTTTGTTAATCTCCTGATACACTTCTAATAAATGTTCTTTCTAGTTAAACTACCCAGAATTGGTTTCTGTTGCCTGCAACTCAAATATAAGCCATGTGAGCTCATTCTTATAGCTAGGAAGGTAATCTCCAAGACGAAGGCAAAACCAAACAGCAGCAGGGGGTCATTGCTGAAGAAGGAGACACGGGTGGGGAGGAGGGAGCAGAAGTCTGTATAACTTGTTTAAACCTATGTGCATTTTAACGTTTTATTAAAATATACTTTTTTTTACAAATTTCAGGGGTCAACTTCTATTTGATAAGGAGGAGTCTGATCATTGGGAGGTGTTGGGGGGTATGGAGAGAAAGTCACCATCCAGGGGTGGCAGGGGTGACCCAAAGGGAGGCTGCCAAGGGGGTGGTGTGAGAGAAAGCACGTGACTGGGGGCCAAGGTCTTCACTGGATGAGGAGCAAGGGGGAGGATGAATTGGTCTCCAAAGAACCCCAGGAGTTCCTGCCGCCAGGCCAGGCTCTCATCCTGCAGCTTCGGAGAGAAGATTCTGTCCTTTGTCTATTGCACCCAGTTCCCTCCAGACCCCCAGGCTCATCTTCCTGCTTACCCACAGCTTCCCATGCCCTGCCATGTCCAAGCCCACCCAGATTCTGATAAAAACCTATAAGAAACATTCCCGTGGAGGGTTTCACATCGGTATATGCACAGGAGGGAGAGGGCCCAGCTTTCAGACAGGTCGACAGGGATGTGGGTAAGAAACAGACACCAAAGTTTACCCAGAATGACTTGAGGGCAGGGGAAAAGAGGACCCGGTGGCTCTCCACAGTCACCTGCAGAATAGTCAGGACCCCAGATTGCTGAGCCTTCAGCAATGGGTAGATGCTCCAGGTAGTTGGATCTGGGTTCAAACAAGGACACCCATTTGGAGGAGCGAGCTCCCTGTCAGGGGAGGTGAGTAAGCAGAGACCACAGCTCCAGCCAGCTGGGCTGGTGCAGGCAGGATTCACGCACAGAAAGAGAATCCCGCAGCCCTGCAACCCTGAGACAAGGAGGTGGAGAACGGCTAGAGGAGGGAGGGGAGCTCCGAAGAGGGCCCAAGGCAAGAAAGAAGATGCCACGATAGCAGCTGCTGAAACAGCAGCTCAAGATGGAAAACGCCCTTATTTGTGGGGAATTTGTTTCAGCAAATGAGAGGCAGTGATGAGGCTCAGGCTGTCTCCTGAAATGAATACCATCTGGGAAAAAATGCCAAATTCAACAGGACCAGGGTTTTGTTTTTTTTTTTTTTTTTTCCATTAATGATTCAAACCAAGTTTTGTGGCCCTCCTGATTTATCTGTTTAGAAAGAAGCTCTTTATTCCCAAGAGCCAAGCCCCTCGTCTGGCCAGATGAGGACTCCCAACCACAGAGAAGTTCCACTTCTGAGGCTTTTTGTGAGATCTATCAGCTACACACAGACCAGATTAAACGTGGAGGTACAGTTTATACGGTAAACATTCACTTAACACCCAAGGACTCATCCTCTGGTTTAAGAACTAGAAAATTACTGGAACCTTAGAAGCTCCCTGTGCCCCTAGGGGTAACCACTGCTCCAAATTTCAGGTTAATTACCCCTTTGCTTTTCTTTAAAACCACCTACTATATCCCTAAATAATATATGGTTTTGTTTTGCTTGTCTGTGACCTTAAGATAATTGGAATCATACTGCATACATTCTTCTACGACTTTCTTGTTTTGCTAAATGCTGTTTGAAGATTCATTTACATTGATGTGTGTAGCTATATTTAATTTGTTTTTTATTCTCTATAGTATTCCAGCTAATGAATATGGATGTTTTTTGATTGGCATGTGGATTGAAAAGTTTTTCTTTTTTAGTTTCCAAATGGATGCTGCTAGTCTAGCTATCTATTTATCATTGATTTCTAAGTTAATTTTATTGTGGTCCTAGATTATTGTCTGATGATACATACCTTTTGACATTTCTAGAAGCCAGCTTTGTGAGCTAACAGAATGATTTTTCATAAACATTCATGAGTCTTTGAAAAAATACTTCCCTGTTGTGTATGATGCTCTCACTTGATCAACTTTGTGATCAGTGTTGAAATACTTTCTTATGCTTATCTATTTAATTTCTGTAGTGTTGTAAGCACTAAGTCTACATGTCCCATTGTAATATTGGATTTCTATTACCACCCTCTGTGACTGTCAATTCTGGCTTTAAATATTTGAGGCTGTATTTTTAATGTATAAAAGATGATAACTTTTTAAAAACTTCCTGGTGAGTTAGCTCTGTTTATAAATTCTCCCTTGACCCTTTTTGTCTCTCATAATACTTTGAACATAATGTCAACTTTTTTAGACATTAATATAGACATCCCACTCTCTCTTTTTTATTTGTCTAGAATGTTTTTTCAGTCTTTCTGTGTCCTTATGTTTCTGGCAAATAACACATGGTTGGATTTTATTTTAATAGTGTGTAACAGTCTTTGTCTTTTAGCTTAAAAGTTTGATCCATTTACATTTTAGTGATGGGTAATCAGTGTGAGTTTATTTCTACAATCTTATTATATTTTCTTGTTTAACCTTAATTTTCTGCTTCTTTGCTCCCACTCTTTTCTTGTCTTCTTTTGATCTCTGTATTAATTAGGTATTGCTGCAATAACATTGCATAACAGACAACCCCCAAATCCAGTGATTTACAACAACAAAAATGTCTTTCTCACTCTTGAGTCTGGGTTACAGTTCTTCCAGCTTCTCTTTATTCATATTGTGAGCCGGCTCCAAGTATATTCTCACAGGGACCAGACAGAAGTTCCAGAGGCTCTCTGAGAGGCAAGTGGCAGTAGTAGAAGAACAAGAGGCAAAGTCAAATTGTCCAGACATGTAACATTTCTGTCTATATCTACTCACATTCTATTGGCTAAAGCAAGTCACATGATTGAACTCCCCATCAGTGTCAAGGAGAAACACACTCCTTCTTCTAAGGGAGGGTAGACAGTAATTTATTTGCTGAACAAGAATATCTCCTACCATGATTGATTGAGGTGTGTTTGGCGGGGGACAGGGGTGGGGAGAAGGATGGTTTCTTTTCTATTTCATTCTACCACCTTGTCCCCATTTGTTTGAATTACATGTCTATTCTTTTAGCCATTATGCTAATTATTTTAATATGCATACTTAATAAATTCTAAAGTTAATTTATTTCCTCCTCCTGGCAAATACGAGAACCCTAGAACTCTTTAACTGAAATCACTCTCCTTGTAATTTACAGGATACTTTTGACCAGTATCTTAGTACTAAACTATCTCCCTACACACTTTAGACATCAGTATCCTCTTATAAAGCCAAGGTTTATTTTTAGCTTTACAATTATTTTTGCTTCTGGTTCCTTTTTGCATCTCAATATTTTACTGGAGATAATATTCATTTGTCAAGTAGTCAAATTTCATCTCATAAAGGTCTTGCTGACTTGTTATTTATCTGAAAATGTCTTTATTCCCACTTATGCTGAGTATGAAATTAATTCCTTCAGACAGATACATATGTAGTAACACGCCATGTGTCCAGCCCCTTCTAGACTTTTGGGACATCTCAGCATAAAAAAAACTCAAAAACCTCCTGTCCTTGTGGACTTGACATTCAAGCAGAGAGGGTAAGATTGTTAAATAGACAAATCAAACATCTTGCATACTACAAAGTGAAAACCCATGTCAAAAAGGAAAATGGAGCAGGGTAACGGGGTCACGGAAGCCTGGGGGAGAGTGCCCATTTCAGCAGGAGATGGCGTGGTCAGGGAAGACCTCTGAGGCCATGACCTGTGGGCAGATACTTGTGACTATCAGAGGGAGTGTTCCAGGTGGGGTGAAGAGTGGGCGCAAAGACCAAGGGGAGGGTGTACTTGACACACTCGACGCAACAAAGTGCATGAGGGAAAGAGTCTGAGAGGAGGTCAAAGGTGGGACTTGCAGCCGCTGGAATGACTGAGCAAAATGAAGAGCTGCTTCAAAGTTTCAAGAGGAAGCCACTTATCTGAGCTTTTGCAATGAGCATTCTGGCTCCTCTGTTAAAAGTTGAAAGTTATTAAATTTTAGCACCAAAACTTACAGCCATGTCCTCTTGTCTTCTGGCTTTCATTGTTGCTCTCGAGATGTCAGCTGTCAACCTCATTGCCATTCTCCTACGGGTAATATTTCTCCCCTCTTTTTCCTTGGAGTTCTGCAGTTTCCCAATAATGTGACTATTTCCTCATGTTTTTTGTGCTTGCAGTTCATTAGAAGGCCTGGGTGTACAGATTAGACTTTCAACAATTCCAGAATGTTCCTCACCATTATCATTTGAAATATTGGCTTTCCTTATTCTCCCTATTTCCTGCCAGTAGGCTGCAGATGAGATCTATTTGTGTAGATCTTGTTCTATTTTTATCTATCTGTGTTGCCCTTTCATAGTTTTCATCTCTTTCTGCTCCTTTGCATTGTTTTGAATACTTTCTTCATAATTTGAATAATTTCTAAATCCATTTGTTCAGTTTTTAAAATATTTATTTATGTATATAAGAACTGGGGTGCAGGCCAGAGAGGATTCACCAGAGACAGAGTGAGGAGCAGAACAGGCAGACTGACTGAAACACACTGCTGAGGGGAGCAGCGGACGAGGCAGGAGAGGTCTGCTGTGCCGTGTGGGTCCCCTCCCTGGCCAGGGATCGAACTCGTGCTGCTGTGCAGTGCATGTTTCACGGTGTGGCACTCAACCTGCTGCGCCACCAGGGAGGCCTCATTTGTTCAGTTTTCATTCACTTTTTCTCTGTCTAGTTTTCCTCTTCATTTTTGAACACAGATTTGTTTTTTATTATAATTTTCATTGGAAAAAATTCTGTTTTTTTCCCAAACGTATTCATTTTACATTCAAATTTTAAAGCTCTCCTTCCATTTCTTTAATCATATAAACATAATTATTTTTATATTCTGTTTAAATAATTCTAGTATTAATATCTTTTTGGTTCATTTTCATTCCTTTTTCCTTGTTCTCATTCTTGGTGCCTTTAGTCTCCAAAATGTTTGTGTTTTTTGACTGTGAGCTGCTCGTTTTACTTGGAAATGTATTTGTGAGAATTGTTCAAAGATAAAAGTTTCTCCTCTGAAAGTTTCTAGTGACCCAAGTTGACAACGCCTGGCTCCAAGCTGCTCCAGCTCTCCACCTTAGTACCTCTTTCCAGAATACCTTTGTCTTTGCTTCTCACATCAATTTGAGAATAGTGCAGTCAATTTTCATTGCTCTTGGCTGTTAAACTTTATAAAATTGCTGCAAACCCTGAATTAGTGAATACTTAAATTTTTCTCATGGAAGAAAAATAAATGTGAATGCTCCCATGCATGAACACACACACACATCTCTCACCTAGATTATGATCTTAAGTCCTAAAACAGCTCATCCTGTTTGATTCTATTTCTTTTTAAGTATGTATAAGATGTATATGTATAAGATGAAACTCAGAAGCGCTAAGTGATTAGCCTGGAGCTGCCCCACTAACAGGTCCTAGAGTTGGCAACTGAATACTGTTCAGTCGGTCCCCAAGCTGGAGTGTCTTACACTACACTGCCTGCACCTGCTGTCTCCCTCCCCTGGACATCGCTGAGCACTGAAACAAGAAGGCAGGACATGGCCTCATTCAACCCTTGCAAGGAATGTGCACATTAGGCAAACAGAAACTCTCACCAGTCTGCAAATGTCTGTGAATGATAGCAAAAGCACCATGAGTATTAACTTTGGGATTACACATAAATTTTAGTGAATAGCTGAATTTACAAGCACAAAGTCTGTGAATCTTGAAGACTGGTGTGTATAATCTTCTTTTGTCCACAAATACCAACTCGATAATGATTTTTCCTGTTCTTTAAGTGCATCTCTGGGGCGGGGATGCTTGTGTGAATGTTCTACATGTCTGTGTTTCAGATTTGTCTATCAGTTCAGTGGGCCAAATGGAATGTAAAAGTTCTTAGTAAACAATGACACATGTGTGCAAGAGCTTGGCAAACAAAGAGTTACTGCTCCCTCTATTCTTAAATGTACTGAACCCACAATTGCAGTGACACCCTGGATCCAGGCACCATGTACAGTTCTTTCCATGGAACTGAAGTTTACACAGCCAGTCAGTGTCCTAGGGCCAAATGATCCCACTCCACTTCTTCGTTGGTCACTTAATAAACCATTATTGGTTTAATAAACCATTACTCATCGAGTATGAGTTTGACCTAGCAAGCTGCTTGAAGGCAGGGACATTAGAGTTGAGCTAAAGATACCATCGAGTGCCAGATCCAGACCTCAAAGGAGGAGCCAAAGGGAATATCTAGCCACAGCTAAGAAACTAAGGGACTCATCTGTCTGTCTAGACAGCACCAGCCCCACGGGAAAGCCCTCTGTCCTGCAGACATGGGAGCTGCGGAACCGCAGCCAGCAGAAAAGAGGTCAGTGGTGTCCGATGCCGCTGAGAAGTGAGACACGCCGAGAACGGCCCCTCTCCCTTGCACGTGCCACTCCACACTGATGTCCCTCTGGAGGCCACTCGGAGCGGCCAGAGACTTGCTGAAGGGCACACAGATGGCAAGAACCAGAGGCAGAATTTAAATGCTTCTGATTCCTCTCTGGCCAAGAGCCACATGTGTCCTGTCAAATGACTCTGAGCTGGTCTATCCTCAGAGGACATCCGAGACATCTGGGCAGTCACACGGGGGAACATTCTCCTACCACTTACTCCCAACAAGCCCCATTCAAAGGGCTTGGCTCCTGTGGATGCGTCGCCTCACAGGAGTTCCAGAATATCCCACAGGAGGACCAGCTGGATAGTGTCAACCTTGCCTTTTGTAAAGAGTTCTCAGAGTTCCTGCCTCATGCCCAATTCACAGCTGAGGAAACTGAGGCATACCAGTGTCGTCACTGCCCAGTTTCTCCCAGCAAGTCCACATGGAGCGGGGACTCAGGTCCTGGGCAATGTGCCTGTGTAGAGCCTGCCCTCATTACTGGAATTGTTGGGGGGAAGGGTAGTCCTGAATGGATGACACAGATGGGTTGGTGGACTCCAACCCCCACTCCAGACCACCGGTGTCCCAGAACCACAAATCCAATAATATGATTCTCGAAGAGTGGATCACTGGGACCTGAGGGTGGAGTTAAGCAGCCAGGCTGGGTGTAAAGCCAGAGAGGTGAGCCTTGGGCTCTCTTCTTTTGGAGCCATACTCACTAGGTTAAGAGCCAACTCTCAACGCGCCATTGCATTCCAGCTCGGAAGATCTGGTAGGATATTTACAGATTTGTCTCCCTCTCTTTCCCTTGGTGTTATTTCTGCTTTATTATTTTATTTGTAAAATAAAAACCCTTTAATAACTTTTGTCACATGTACCTGAAGTTGGGACTTATTATAAAAGTCTTCTGAGCATGCGGGTGATGACCCAGTCAGGAAAACCCATTTGATATTATATTAGGGTTGCCCTGTAACAGAAGTACCAACCAGGAAGCTTTTTTCAGATTGTCCTGTCTGACTCAAAATCTTAAAAATCAGGAAATTGACCCCTGGCTGTCAGGGAAGTCCTGGGGTTGCCATTTGAACCACACGGGACCAGGAGGGGAAGATGTCAGGGGAGGAATGAAATTGCTCTTTTGTGAGCTAGTCTCAGAGACTGCTGTCTTGAGTGGGAAAGAAGAGAGGGGTTCAGCCCCCCAAGCCTGCCTTGGGCCAGGTGTTGACCTGCAGGGTCCTTCCACCTTCCTGCTCCCATTTCGCTAGAAGCACGGGTAACACAAGTGAGGACGAAAAAAAAGTTAGAAAATCAATAGCTTCAAATTCATGGGTTTTGAAACTTGAATGTGAACAGTCTCCAGGATACCTGTTAACTCGCTCGCAGGATGGGATCTACTGTATAACAAGAGACCCTGGGAGGTTCTGGACCCCAGGGCAGAGGCCCAAGGCTCAGCACAACCTCCTTTCCAATGGGTCTTGCAGCTGGGCTCCCTGCATTCTTCCAGGACCCCCCTCCTGGCCCTTCCAGCAAACACACGTACCTGCAAGAGCCCCTCATCTGGGTCGCACTGAGGATTTGCAGCCTGGGGGAGGGTATGCCCAGGAGTACAGGCCCGCCCCTCCCGCCAGCCCAGCCCTGAGCTCTCTGCAACACTCCTCATTAGCGACTGGAAAGCTGGTCCCACTGTCTCCCCCAGGCCTCACAGCCGACTGTGAGGCTGGAACCGCAGCCTGACCGCCCTCCAGCAATCCATCATTATCCCTTCCCTCGCCTGTGTCCCACCACCAGATAATTCCATTGTTAATTAAAATCCTGCAGCCTTTAATAACACAGCTCATAATTGCTGTTTTCACCAGCCTGGGATCGGTTGTTCAGGCCTTGGGGGGACCCAAGCTTTTGTTTCCTGGGCTCGGCTTTGACAGAGCTCTCCAGTGGAGAGCCCTCAGCCAAGGGTCCTCAGTGGGTTTCAACAGTGACGTGGTAGAGACTAGCACCCCCTGCCTGGGGGCCAGCCCCGCACCTTCTACCTCTCCTAGGGAGAGAAGCCCAGGAGAGAGGCAGGCTTCCCTCCAAAACCTCTGAATCAGAACTCCAAGGGGCAGTCCTGGGCAGAGGCTGGCTCCTGCAACTCACACAGGGGGCTGGAAAAGGTTCCTGAACTTTGCAGAGGCTTCCCGCCAACCTCCTTCACGTGTGGGGATGTTCTTTCTCATGCTCACTGCCAGAAGTGAGGAATCTGAAGACTGGAGAGGTAGTGTCACAGCAGACTGGCAGCAGAGCTGGGAGCCCCAAGTTCAGACCCACGTCTCTCCAGTCATACTCTCCGCCCATAGACTCATGAACTTTTTCACTTTCTTGCTCTCATCCTGCACCTCCTTCCCTCCAAGTCCCTCACTCCCTGCAGTCCCGGCTTCTCTTCCTCCCAGTTCTGGATGGGGACCTGGGGCCCTACAGACGCCTACCAGGATGGGTGAGGGTGGGGAGGCACCTGGTAGGGTCGGGCTAAGGGGAAGAGTGGGAGAGGGGCTAGAGGTCATGGAGATCAAAGGTTGGGGCCCCTGCGGCCAGGGTGGAACTCTAGCTGCCAAGTTTGGCCTGGGCCTAATAACCCACTGGAGTGGACACAGGCTGCCTGACCCAAAGTCCCCTTCAGTCCTGAAGGTCCACCCTCAGCATCTGGGCAGCAGATCCATTACCCCCTGCCGAAGACAGCCATCCACCCACGAGCAGGCCCTTTCCTGGGACAACCTGGACCCAGTGAGTGAGGGGCACCGAGCCCTCAGGTATGAGGCCCTGAAGGGTGAGCTGAGGTCCGACTGTTACTCCAGCTCTCCCTCTGCACCCCCTTCTGCCCCCTCCCCTGCCCCAGATCTGATCATCTGGCCTCGTTGTCTCCAAGTGAAGATCCTTCCTCATCTCCACTGAACTCCCCCCCCACACTCTCCATTCGGAGCCCACTGTCCAGGGAGCTGAACTTGTCGTGCTGTTTCTTCTCTTTGGGGGCTGCTCCCTTCATTCTACCCACGCCCCTCTCTCCACTGGGGTCCCGGATCCTCCACACCCTCGCCCACCGCCCAGCCCACCCAAGTTCTGGCTCCTCTGCTCCTCCAGAACAACAGAGATCCCCTCAGGCCGTAGATATCCTCATCTGCCTCCAGCCGACAGTCACAGGGGCAATGACCCATCCAGACCGCTGAGGTCGGCTGGGGAGCCCCCATTTTGAGACTGAAGGAACTGGAAAGCCGTCACCTGCTCCGGTTTGCACGACTGGGTCACCCAACACCCAGCTCCCGGCTGCTCGGTGGCCCCAGAGAGCCCTTTGCTCACCCACGGCTTTGTGAGAACACGACTGCGCAGCGCGCGCTGGTGTCTCCAGGGAGGGCCAAACCTCCGACGACGGACTGCTCTCCTCGTCACAGCTCAGTCTCGTGCACCCCTCACCACCACGCTTCCACGCACCCATCCACTGACGCGCTCAGTATCTCAACAGACGTGTCTGGGCACCCGAAATGCTCCAGGTGCCGTGTCGGTGTCACAGACGCCTCGGAGAAGACAGTCTCGTCTCCAGCAAGTTTACCTTCCATGGGGAGACATAAAGCAAGATAAATAAGTACCATGTATGTGTGTGCATATATATTATATAGATAGTGCATATCTATCTATAACTTAGACAGCGGTAAGTACAGAGGAGGGAAAGGGACGTGGCTGACTGGGGTGAGCAGAGGGTGACGTTAAGACGGGGTGCAGGTGCCGGAGGGAGGCCTTTTGCCTGGGCTCCTGGTGGGGGATGCCTCTAAGCAGGTCTGAGCCAGAGAGCTGTCGGTGCCTCCTGGGGGGGAGGGGGGCGGCCGGCAGGCACACAGCCCCACCCTCGGGGAGCCATGAGCGGCCGAGACCCCCTTGTCCCTGGGCTCCAGCCAGTGCACCCAACTCTGAGCCCTGCCCGGGCCCGGCTCACCACCCTGGGTGGCCTGGCCGGCACTCAGGACCTCAGGTGCGAGGCAGTACAGGAATGCCCGCGGGCTGCGCGGAGATTGCTGCGTGCTGGCAGCCACCCTGAACCCAGATGAAGGGAATCGCTCACCCCGAGGTGCTGCGTGTTCCCCCGAGCAGATTCCTGTGGGCCCGGCTACCTGGCTTCAACCAGACCTCCCAGAGGGGTGTGCCTGGCTCTGCTGCCCGGGGAAGCCCCCGGCAAGCCAGCAGTTTCTGCAGGTCTGATTCGCTGGCTTCTGCGTCCTCACCTCTGTCCAGCACCCAGTCATGGGGGTGCAGGGAGAGAGCCTGAGGTGCGCCCCAAGAAAGCTTTAATGAGCCTGTGCTGGCCGCCCCTCCAGCTGGGAACCAGCCTTCTCTGGGGCATCAAGAGTGAGCCCCACTGGGTCACCCCGCTGTGTGACCAGAACATGTCTCTGTGGCTCTTATGTGGGCAAGAAAGGGGGTGACCAAATGGAGGCGCTGAAGCTGACAAACACGATACAAACTGCCCAGCTGGGAGCCAGCCTGGCCTGGGAGGCCCCTGAATCCACCAGGAAGATTCAGCAGAGGGTACAGGCCGTATCCTCCTCAAGGCTGGGGTGGAGCCACTTGAGCAACAGTGACAGCTTGATGAGAAAGGGAGCAGCCCTGGTCTCTCCCAGGGGCCCAAGCAGCCCCCGCCCCCCATGGGTGGGCTCTGGACCCACAGTGAACCTTCCTCTTGGCTCTCGGGGTGAGCTGCCTGAAGACCGGAAGGAGTGTTCAGTCCAGAGCTGTGCCAGAGGGAGGCCCACCACGTCCAGCCGTGGTTCCAGGGCCACAGGCTCCTCCTCCATCTGTGTTTCTCTGCTCCATGCCCCGGGCGCCCCATGTCCTGGAGCTCACCCCTCTCCCACCCATGAGTACCAAGGCCACCTAGAGTACCAGCAGGAGGCAGCACGGAGCAGGGCAAAGAGCTGGGGCTCTTGAAACAGCTGTCCTAAGATGTCATCTTAATGCTGTGCCCTTCGGGCAATTTACCAAACCTCTCTGAACCCCATTATATTACTTTCCTATGATTACTGTAACAAGTTATCACCAGTTTAGTGACTTAAAAAAACACAAATGTCTTGTCTTACCGTGTGGAGTCTGAGGTCTGAAATAGGTCTGAGTGAGCTAAAATCAAGTGTCACTAGGGCTGCTTTTCTTTCTGGAGGCTCTATGAGGAAATCCGCTTACTTACCTTCTCCTCCCACAGACTTCCCACATCCTTGGTCTGTGACCCCTTTCTGTCTTCAAAGCCTGCAGGGTAGCCTCTTCAAACCTCTAACTCTGACCTCTTCTGCCTTAAAGGACCCTGTGATTACACTGCATCCAACAGGATAATGCAGGATAATCTCTTATCTTAATTAGCGACCTTAATTCCATCTGCAACCTTAATGTTCCCTCACCACATAAAGCAGTCTGTTCACAGGTAGTGCAAGGACATCTTGGGGGGAGAAGGGGGAAGCGGCATTATTCTGCCCACACATCCACTTTCCTCACTGAGCAGTTAGGAAATGAAGATGAGTTTGTATAGTAAGAGCCCCAAGCAACAGTTGCTATCACAAATAGATGTTTAATAAATGGTCCCTATGAGTATGTGTTTTCAGACTAAATGACTTAAGTAAAAAACAGTTTGGAGGGGAAAAACAATTGCATCAGGGAAATGCAGATGAAACCACAATGAGATACCAGAACACACCTGTGCGAATGGCTATTATCAAAAAGACAAGCGCTAACAAGTGTTGGGGAGGATGCGAAGGAATGGGACCCCGAGTGCGGCTGATGGGAATGTGAATTGGTACAGCCGCTGTGGGAGACAGCACAGAGGTTCGTCCAAAAATTTAAACGTGAAATTGCCATATCATCCAGCAATTGCACTTCTGGACATTTATCCAAGGAAATGAAAACACTAACTCAAAAAAAATATATCTGCACCCTCACATTCACGGTACCATTATTACAATAGCCAAGATATGGAAACAACCTAAATGTCCATCAAGGAATGAGTGGCCACAGAAAATATGGCATATAAAAGGAGGTGCTATTCACCCATCAGAATAAAATCTTGCCATTTATGACAACTTGGACCAACCTTGAGGGCATTTTGCTAAGTGACATAAAACAGAAAAAGACAAACACTATGATCTCACTTAGATGTGGAATCTAAAGAAAAAAATTAAAATGAATAGTTTAGGATGTGATTCTCCCACCTAGAGAATCAGAAGCCTGAAGGAGCCATGGACAGGTGCCCTCTCCGGCCCACTGGTCAGCTAGCTAGCGGTCTGAGGGCGAAGGTTCCCGAATGGAAGTGCTCCTCCCAGTTGGAGACGTGCGCTCTGCGGATGGAGTTCCTCCTGGGAGGTGGGCAAGCCTGAGCTGTGTGCCGAGACTCCGTTAACCCTGTGCAACCAAAGCTCCCAGGCGAACCTCTAGAGCTGCCGAGAATGACCCGTTCTAGGCCTGGCATTTCCTCAAACAACCCTGAATGCAGCCAGCGAGGGGGCTGCCTCCTGCTCAGCTTGTGAGAGGGCTGGTACTTAGGGTCCACAAGCTTTCCAACTTGGTCTCAGATATTTCAAACCCCATTGGCCCAAGTGAATTTACTGCTTGAAGTTTTGTGCATTTAAGTGAAACTCAAACCATTGATTCTAAAATCTGATGTCACCAGCTAGTTTCACACAAAGATGCAAAGTCCTAGAACTCTTCAACTCTTTTCTTTAAGAGATGGGAAGTTAGATTTCTTTTCCGAGTCAAGCCCGATCCTCCAAGGACAACTTCAGGGAGGAAAGATTTACACTGCTTCAATCCTTACTGCAGGGACAGGCTACACTTGGGACTCCCATGGACAGCTGTGCAGTCCGTGCACTAAACAAATGCACCTAGCTGCTGGTGCATCAGGGAGGAAGCCTGAGGTCCAGCCGACACTGCACTTGCCAACAGTATGGATTCCCCTGGATTGGCACCTCCCATGGCAATGCACAAAGGCGCAATACAGGCTCAAACTCTGCTTGTCAAACTAGACATCCACCAGGGGCAATGTGTGGTCCTGCTGCACAATACCAGGATGCTGCTCAAATCAACTGTGGCACACCACACAGGCTGACAATGTGCCAGCTGTCAATTCCCTATTGAAGGAGACAAGTCCAGGGATCGAAGCTTAGCTATCATGGCGATGTCAAGTTTCTGTTCAAGTGTCTGGACACTATGCTCAATTTCTGTGCTCATCTTCTCTTGACCAGTTAACTGTTTGCATGGCTCTGGGCCTGGAGGCAGCCCTGCTCCCAGCCATTGTGAATCCCTAGGAATACTCTGGGTTCTCCTGATCATTTTTCTGGAGATGGCCAGAAACCACAGGCAGAGACAAGGTCTGGGAGTTACTTGAAGTGGGAGGACTTCCAGAAGGGATGGGCACTAAGACCTTCCTTCCACGCCTCTGACTTACCACTGTGCGTGTTCTCGCTGCCTTCTAGCAGGGGTAGAAGAGCCATTTCAGGGAGACACTGACTCTGGACTCCCAGGGGCTGCCTAGCTGGTGTCCTGTTTGTGGGGCTGATTTTGAAACCTCCATGTCACCCCAGAGCCCTGGACCAGGTCCGGGTGACACCGGTCACACAAGGTCCAACTAGCTCTTGCTGTATAACTGGCCACCCCAAGCACAGTGCCTTTAAATGTTTATTCTTCTCTTGCTGTAGACTAACCGGGTGCAGGCGGGTGAGAATTCCTGGTGCAGGGTCACTGGGGTCATTGAACACTTCCGTGGAGCTGCATGGAAGCTCACCTGAACTAGCGGTCCAGGGGGTTCTGCACTCATATGGCTGGCGCTTTAGTCCTAGAACAACCAGCACCTGGTCAGGTAACTTTCTGTCCCCACCAGACTGGGGCTACCTTGGGCTTCTCATAAAATGGAGGTGTCAGAGTTATAAGATGACACCTTACTTCGAACAGGGTGAGTGGCTTCCCTGAGAACAAGCCTTACCAGAGAGCCAGGTGGGAGTTCGAAGGCCTCTGCTGACTTGGTCTTGCTAGTTAGAGTCACGTCTCCACCCTCTGGTCATATTCCAGAGGAGGGCATCCGAGGCCATGAACGCCAGGAGACTCACTGTGGGGGCCTCTGTGGAGACTACCGCAAGGACACAGAGACACTCCTACAGCAGAGTCAGGATAGAAGGAACAAGGCCCACGGTAGCCAGGGCAGGACAGCCTGGCAGTTCCCTCTGGCTCAGGATGAGCTGGACCTTTTCTGAAACATTGTCACTCACCGAGTGCACGAGGCTTCTCCGCCACCTGCCACAGTGGTGACTCAGCCCCTGCCCTGCCCTCAAGGTGCCCAGTTTTACCAAGTATCAGGAGTACAAATACCCTTTGTCCGATAGAAAATTGTCCTTCCAGGAGGAAAACATTGTGAGATATTCCTGTCCTCGTGACTCAATCCATATCACTGATGAAACATCTGTATTTTATTAACTACAGCCCACTCCATGGTCCAGTCAGATTAGAAATGCCCAGCAAGTTTTTCTTGATTGTAAAATTATCTAACACTCTAGTGGAGTTACAGGCAGGCCAAGGACATGCACATCTCTATGTTCTTCCACCCCCGATTCTGATCAAGCCCCTCCCTTCCCAAGTCCCAGATTTCTCCCATCGGTGATGATGAGACAGAAAACAAGGTCGACCAGATGACTAGACCACAAGAGTCACCATCTTGACCAATGGACTCTACCTCTGTGGTCTTGGGCAAGTCACTATCCATTCGAGGCTCGTCATCCCCACCTGTACCATGGGGAGTCAGACAAGGTGACTGCACAGGACTATCCAGAGCCATCCTTCTTCAATTCGGTCTCCCATCTGGACCCACTCAGCACTGCCGGAATACATCCACCACCTTAGGACCAGGACTCAAGCCTGGACGTTCAGCCCAGACAGTGACTCCTAGACCCAAACCTCCTTGCAGTTCAAACTACGATGACCAGGCAGATATCAGCACGGAAACTGGATCCTGGAAGCTGCATCGAGTGAAGGGCCAGGCTGGGCAGCTGCTTGGTGTAGGAGAAAAGATGGAGATAAGGGATCGGTCGACTAGGTAAAAATCCTGGCTTCCTCCTCGGTTATAGTATGACCTTGAGAGATCCTTGAACCTTTCCGAGCCTCATTTTCCCATCTGTGCAATGAGAGTGCTCATCCACACCTCCTAGGGAAGATCATAACCCAGAAGGCTCGACGTAGGCCGGTTGCTATCCAAACCGCACACAAGAAAGCAACGTCTGTTCTGAAGACAGTGTCCCTGATTCTTGTCACCTGTGCAGAGCCTTCCCTGAGATGATTTAGGAGGTCCGGGCTCCCCGGGCAGGGAGCGTCTCCCCTGTCGACCGTGGGATGGATCAGCCCTGCAGCCGCTGCCGCTGGAAGGGCAAGCGTGCAGCTGTCTCTGAAGATGCCCGGGGCTGTCGTGCTTGCCAGCACACCGAGCTAAAAAATGACTCCAAAGAAAAGTAAGCAGACACTCCAGGCCATAAATATTTCAGAGCGGAATGAACGTCCTTTCCCCAGCACCGACTTGCCATATATATTATTTATAAAACCATAACTTGAGTTGAAAGGTAGTCGTCGAAAGAATAGACAGTCTCACTTGGTGATTGGAAAAACAATCTGGAAGGGGGGAAAATAGTGTCTGGGCCGGATGAGGTCACTGGAGGTCATCTCTCCCTCCAGCCCCCACCACTGGGCTCCAGCCTGGCTCAGAGGCCATCTGGCCAGAGTGACGGGCCTGTAGAGAGAGGCCCTAGACACCCCCAAACTGCCTGTCCCCACAGCCCAGGGCCTCACTGGCTTTTCAGGAAGTCTCCACTAGATCATAAACAGAAGCCCACACGTTTAAAAAATCTTTCCTTCACTCTTATAACAGGGAGTGGGATTAACAAGTCCCACTTGGGATTTGGCTGAGAAGGGCTGCCAGTGACGATTGCATAGTCAGGAAAAGCTGGACCAGGAAGACCCAGGTTCTCGCCCTGGTCCTGCTCATTTGTGGTGTGACGACCAGAGGCCACTGTGCCCTCCTGCACCTGCTTTTCCCCACCTATGATGGAAGACTGGGTGGTCCTCTTTCTGTAAGATCCAGCACTCCGTCCTATTACAAACATTCCGTGACATCTTCTTTTCTCTCTGGAAATACAGTCCATCCATGATCCACATACATAACTGAAAAATCAATGTAGTAGCACCTCACTCTGTGATAGAAAGGAGACATAACAGGAAAGTGATTAACAATCAAGCAATACTTTAATATGTAGATGCTTGGACCTGGGACGTAATGAAGCGGTTGAATCAGGGCCGGGTCACACGCTTGCCAGGTCCAAATGCAGCTGATGTCACCGCTGCCGTGTCCGCCACTCCAACACCAGAGCAGCCGCACTCCAGGACGTCGTTGTCCAAAAAGGTCAACGCGCCTGCAAAATCCTGTGGCAAAACGAGGACAATCTCTCCTCCAGCCTCCTCTAGCCACGTGCCTGGAAGATGCCACCTTTGTTAAAACTGGACCAAAAAATACCAAGTGTTACTAAGTAAAAGAAGTCAGGGCCGGGCTCAGGCGGTTTTAACCAGGTTTTCCGCCATAGGAATGTCTGGTGGGACTTTTGCAATTTGGGTGGGATGAAGCGACCATTCTTTGCTGTGGGGGGCCAGGAACCCCTGACACCGAGAGCCACAGCCCCCTCCCAGCGCTGCAGCGACCACAACCCCCCAGGCAGGTCCAAGCCACGCCGAGGGTGGGACGGCCCCACACGGAGCCGCTAGAGGTCCCGGCCGTGCAGTGCTGGCCCAGGCACACTGCCTGGTGCCGCCTTCACTGCCTGCCCTGCGTGACGCCCTGGTGGGCGGACTTTCCGGCCAGCCCACGTCTCTCCCCTCCCACCACCCACCTGGGAAGTCAGACTGAGGACTCACAGTCCAGCACCCGAAGCTGGGACTGCCGCCCCACAAATGGTGGTCCCGTGAGCACCCAGAGGAGCAAGAGGCCAACTGGGGTTCTGAGGCTGAGAACACACCCCACCCCCACTTCCCGACTGCCAGCTCCATCCCGTGGGGAAGAAAGTGAAAGCGGGCCTCCCTGTGCAGGGGGTGACAGAGAGCGTGTGGCTCTCTTCCCTGCAAATTGGGGTGGTGCGGGGCTATTGTTTGATTGAATGTATAAGAATGTTAACTCTTTCTTGTTCAACTGCGAGGAGCCACAGAAGGTAGAAGAGGGGTTATAGCTGCCTCTAAAAAGAGGAATGTCTTGAAGACAACAGAGGGCCAGAGGCCCCTGGGATCTTCATGTGATTAAACATCTTCCCACGACACTCCGCAGCCGCGCACCCTGTGCACCGCCCCCAGCTGCCCGCACCCCTGCGGACAGGGCCCGACCTGCGGTGCCCTGGGGGCCAGTGTTCAGGTCCAAGAAAGTCTTCCATCACAGCCGCCTCAGGAGGTGGGTGAGCTGGCGTGGTTCTTAATTTTTCTATTATGTGCTCATTTTGGGAAATCTAGAAGATACAGAAAACACAAAGAGAAGTAATGTCACAGTAAATCATGCCCCAGAGGCAGCGCCAGTACCTCTCAGTACGCGTCTGTGCTGTGCACGCATACCTACAAGTGTGCACGCGCGTGCAAGTGCACGGACACACAGATATTCCTAGAGCGCACTAAGACTGAATTTTAATTGCACCTGTTCCGACTTTTGCTCCCATCTAAGGAGCAGGACCCTCAGCTCCCAGCTGGAGAGAGGCGCTCCCAGGCGGCCCCAGGGAAGAGACCAGGGAGCGGCAGCAGGGCACGGGCCTCCTGGCAGAGGAAGTGAACTCAGGAGAAGGGAGAAACTCCTGCCATCTCCCCAGCTGCTGGGGGCTGTGCCTTTTCAGGGGGCCGTGGAGGAAGGACCGGTGCGGCTTCTCCCCGTGTCCTGTTAAAAGTCAATGCAGTCGGGGCCTCCCTGGTGGCGCAGCAGGTTGAGCACCGCACTGTGAAGCATCCGAGGCACAGCAGTGTGAGTTCGATCCCTGGCCAGGGAGGGGACCCGCATGGCACAGCAGACCTCTCCTGCCTCACCCGCTGCTCCCCTCAGCAGTGTATTTCAATCCATCTGCCTGTTCTGTTCCCCACTCTCTCTCTGGTGAGTCCTCTCACCTCCCATGCCTCTGGCCTGTACCCCAGCTTTGTATGCATAAATAAATAAAATCTTAAAAAAAAAAGTCAACGCAGTCCCCTCCCCAGCTCCCCACCAGAGAGGCTTCGCTCTGCCCTCTACCAGCTGTCAGTTTCGGGGACAGAGGGGCCCCATCAGAAAGGACCTGGGCCTGCCGCAGATGTCTGCAAGGCACTCTGGGATCCACTGACTTAAGCCAGGAGCCCGGAGGGCCCCAAAGTTCTGAGGGGTTGCCTGGTCTGGGCCTCACAAGTGCATCAGGCAGGAGGAATCACCCATGAGCGGCAATTTGGGTGGGCTGGGCGGGCTGACGGCCTATGGCCACGTGCTCCTGCAGCAGCCTGTGCAGGCCTGAAGGCGGCCTTGCTGACCACGGCTCCCTCACTGGCCTGTGCTGTCTGAGCCTCTGTGTGTTCAGCTTTAAAATGGGCATAAAGCTGTAGACACGTCATAGGTTTATTGGGAGGACCGAGGAGACAGCCCATATAAACTACCCTGTAAGTGGTCACCCTTAGAGCTTCCTTCCAGAATTTCCCAGGCCTCACCAGTCAGTGTCTTGTCTTAGTCCTATTTCAAGTGCTCACCCCTGGCTGATACGGGACCTCCTTCCTAAAACCCCAGGAGCTGGGGGCCCGCTCCTGTGAGCTTGTGGTTTTCTTTGCTGCCAGTGAGACCACACGTTGCTTTCTCCCTCCTGGCCCAGCCCATCTGCCTGCACAGGGCCCCCTTCCTCACTGCTAGAAGAAGCCCCTGCCCCCCAGGGCACCCCATCTGCAGGCCCAGCCAAAGTGGGGGATGCCTCCACCTTCTGTGCTGAGCCGCTCTGACCTCCAGGCTCCAGGCAGAAGGCCTGATACCTCAGGACTCACTCACACCCTCAGTGTACGGCGCTCCGGCTCCTGCCTGCAGCCACCTCCCCGGGAACCCTCTGACTTGCTCACGGGGAGCTCCATGCTCTTCTATTTAGGGGGCCGAAAAAGTGTCCAGGGAACCTGCTTTGTGGGCTGAAGCATGCGCGTCTACGCCAGGACCCTGGAGCAGCAGCCCTGACCCTGGCTTCAGCCAGCTCCCCTTCCCTCTAGGTCTGTTCTCAGCAGCGCCCTGGCTTCTCCCAGCAGCCACCTGTGCCCCAGGCTAGCCACCACCCCAACTGCAACCACCCACCCCCCAAATTAAAAAAAAAACAGAAATAAAAACTGGACGAGTTAATTTGCTAAAATGGAACAGAGTGCAATAACTGATTACATTTTTCCCCAAAGGAAACTTGAGTTAATTTGGCCGGTGACTCATATGCCAGGCTGCCAGTTACAACACACCATCCCAGACACAACTCCTCGCTGGCCCAGCGGGCAGCCGCCCTGCTGCTCATGCTTTACAGGGCTGCCCTCCCGAGAGAGGTGGGGCCGGGGGTGGGGGAGCGGAGACCCACTGCATAAAGGGCTGTTTGTGGCACCTCTGAAAGTGCGGGGCACACACGTGCACAATCACACACACACACACGAGTGTGCCCTACAGAAGCACAAGCATCTGCACCCACACAGGACCCAGGCCAGCACACGAGTCCGTGCGTACGTGCGTGCACACACACACTGGGGGCACCACGAAGCTCTGGCTTGGGCCACCAGTAAATCATTCAAAGATCACCTCTGCATACCAATACTGGGGAAATCCAATTAAAGGAACTCATTACTGAGTCGTTCCTATTTTTTCAGCATCTTAAAGCTCCCAGGGAGAGAAGGGAAGGACGGGCAGAGTGCTAATGTGAATTTGGTAAGCGTGGCATGGAAATTCCTGGCCCAGCACACCACGGGAGAAGCGCCACATGGGTTCTGCCATCTCCTCGGTGTGAAGGGAATGTGGAGGCCCCACTCCCACCCTGAGCCGCCTCACATTTGTAGTGACAACAGCAGAGAGCTTGGGCACAAGCCCCCGAGGCAGGCCTACAGTCGGAGAGCGGACACTGACTGACGTTGAGCAAGACAATGACCCTCTCTGAGCCTCTTTTTTCGGTACATTTTAAATGATTCAGATGATAAATTTTGTTATGTCTGGAGAGCCACAATTAAAAAGGGAAGGTAATGCAAAAGTTCTCCTCATCTGCTTCCCTCTTTGTTACTGGCTGGGATGTAGAAATGATGGCAGGAACTGGGGCAGCTCTACTGGACTCAGAGGTGGAAGCCACAAGATGAAAGGAGGTGATATCCTGTGATGTTGTGAAGTTGTCGTGTAATTCCTGGATTGCTTGTGCCAGAATTTCTATATGTGAGAGAAGTAAGTTTCTATGTTGTTGTTGTTGTTGTGTGTGTGTGTACACACATATATATGTTCACACATGGAAAAAAAGCTAGCTAAAAACCACTGGGGGTTGGTTTTGGTTATTGAGACAAAGCTGAGAGATATTTCCAAGACCCATCCTCCAGCTACCCCCAGCAAGGGAATATGGGCTGGGGTTCTAGGTTCTGACCTAACTCTCCTTCCAAGTTAGTTTCCTCCCCATGCCCCAGTTTCCCTATCCTGTCTTTTGATACTAATACTATCGACCTCCATTTTAAAGATATGGCTAGTGAGGGCAAAAGCACTTGATGAAGAAGAGGGAGGAGTAAGAATATTTCATTCTATTGCTAAACCCATCTAGGAGGAGAAACTGAGAGAGGGGAGGGGAGAGGAGAAGAGACGGGAGAGGGAAGAGGGGAGAGAAGGGGAGAGGGAAGAGGGGAGAGGAGGAGAGGGGAGGAGGGGAGGAGAGTGAAGAGGGGAGGAGGAGAAGAGAGGAGAGGGGAGGGGAAGGGAGGGAAGGGGAGAAGAAGGGAGGAGAAGGGAGGAAGCCTGTGAGATCAGCCAGGACCCAGGCCCATCTGCAAGAACAAAGGCGCCCCCAAGCCCCACAACAGCGCAGGTTCAGGAGGCCTCAGCTGTCTGGGCCCATGCCCCTGCTCCCAAGTGAGAGAGTGGAGGCCAAGGTTACCCTGGGCGTGAGCTCCGTGAGGTGTCTCAGCACCCCACCATGGAGTCCCTCTCATGGAGCTCAGTATGGGGTCTGCCTGGGGCCCTGGCCAGCAGCCTCTTGGAGGACCCCCAAGCCCAGCACTCAGGTGGGGAGGGGGAAAAATGACAGGCAAGGATGGCTGGGAGGGGCAGTGGGGTTTACAGGGAGGGCCTCTCGCCTCCGGGGGAGTCAGAGGCTGCTATCAAGATGCCTATCCCGGGAAAAAGCCCAAGAAAATCTTTCCCTGTAGGTTGACCCCTGAGGGTCGTGGACAGAGAGGTCAGGCCCCATGCCCAGACCCCTGGGCCTCTGGGCCCAGGGCAGAGTAACAGTCCACCGGACATCACAGCTGGGGGAGCAGCAGCTGGGGTTCCAAGCAGCGGGGCTGCAGGGCCTACCTGGGCCTGACCATGCCTTGAGAGCAGGCAGGGCTCCTGCCTTCAGGCATCTGCACAGCCTCGGCCTGGTCTTCCCTCTGTCACTCACTCACAGAGGGACCTAGGACAAGCAGGTGATGGTCCCCTGAGGTGCAGCCCCCGCCCCACAAGGAGATGCCTGCACGGGAGCGCTGACCCTCAGCCGGGACAGCCCCTTCCCCATGGACATCTGTGGCCCGGTGGCTCCTGGAAGAGCGTTATGAAGGGACAAAGCGTTCTGACCCAGATGGCCGTCAGCATCCTCCCATCCGCAGCGCTGTCACTGCGCTGGGAAGACGCGCTGAGCCCGAGACGCAAAGGACAGCCCGAAACCCAGCAGGCGGCACCTGCCTGGGCCCGGGTCCCCCTGCCAGGTCTCCACTGCGACTCAGGGACGCAGTGGCAGGTTCCGGATGTCTCCAGGCCCAGATACCACGAAGGAACCCCAAGTTCTATGCACCTGACTTTTGAAAGCACACAGCAGTGAGGGCTTGTGGCCTCATATCTACCCCTGAATGCCCTTTTATTTATTTTTAAAGATGTATTTATTTATACATACAAGAACTGGGGTGCAGGCCAGAGGTGCAGGGGGTGAGGGACAGAGTGGGGAGCAGAACAGGCAGATGGACTGAAACACGCTGCTGAGGGGAGCAGCGGGTGAGGCAGGAGAGGTCTGCTGTGCCGTGTGGGTCCCCTCCCTGGCCAGCGGTATGGCCGGCAGCAGGAACTGAACTCAGACTGCAGTGGCTGCGGTTTGCTTCATAGTGCGGTGCTCAATCCACTGCGCCACCAGGGAGGCCCCCTGAATGTCCTTTTACAGGACTACTGAAAACCTGGTGGGGCCCAGGGTTCAGCTTTACAGGGAAAGTTCCTCAGCAGCCACAACCCAAGTGAGCGTCTGCGGAGCGGGCCGGGGGCTGGAGCTGAGGTGTGGGTGAGGTAGGGAGAGACGGGCCTCCCTGAAGGTGTCTGCAGGGTCCTCTGAAGACAGAGCAGGACACCCAGCTGTCCCAAGAAGGGGCGCAGTGGGGGCTGCCCCAAAGTACACAGCCAGAGAAGCAGCGCTTCCGGTGCTGCACCAGCACACACACGGGAGCAGTCACACGCTCGGACACTGACGCACGTTTACCTGCGCGTTCCCACAGCCGGAGAGCAGCAGACACACAGAGGTCGTCTATGCACGCTCTCCCCCAGCACGGACCGACGCTCCGTGGACACTCACGCCGGGCGCGCACCGACACCACCACGCTGTGAGCCCTGCGCCCTAAAGCTGGCGTGCACAGCTTTGCCCTCCCCTGGGGTGCCCGCTGGGCCTCAGCCTGCACGAGGACAGCCCCAGTGCAGGAGCCGGAGTGACCAGCACTGCGGGGCCTTTCGCAGGGGAGAAATCGCTTTGTCCACGATCACTGGCCAGTTCAGAGCAGATCCACAACTATCTTCACCCCTCGGGCTTGGAAGACCCTCAGGCTCCCCCAACCTGCGCTGTCACTTGGGCGGTGTAACCCCCATGTCATCGAGCTCTCGGTGAAGAAGTGTCGGCTTCATCCGACTTAATCCAATTCAGCAGTGTGTTCCTGGTGGGGGGTGGGGGGCGGGCAGAGCAGGCAGGAGGGTCAGGAGAGAGAGGGGCCATGTCTCCAGTTGTGGGGTTCTGCTGGAACAGAGCAGGGGAATCCCTCCAGCCCTGCCCTTGGGCAACCCCTAGCAGGTCCTTGACCTCCCACTCTGGGGTCCTCCCATGACCCTTGACCCCTGACCCCACAGCCTGCCCCACCTTCTCTACCCCCAGCCTCACCTGACTCCAAGGGTTACTCTAGGACGACCTCCGTCCCTGCGGAACACCTGGGCCTTTCTTCCTCCCAGTCCACTTGGACCTGTCCTCCTCCCTCTTGCCTCCTCCTTCTGCCCAGAAGCCGGGGCTGAGTAAGGCCCAAACCACGGGGACTGCAGTCAAGGTCAAGGCCAGGACCAGGGCCGAGCCAGCCAGCCCCACCTGCCTCCCTCCAGCCTCTGCCTCACCCATTCACCCTGTTAGGTGGAGGGTGGCACCTCTTCTTCCTCCTCCGCTCCCTTTCTTCACTTTCTTCCCAGTCCTTGGGGGCCCAGAGACCAGAGGAACTAGGGAGCCGAGTCACCTGGGGCGGGTCGTGCAGCAGCTTCCCCTGGACGCCGGTAGGTGGCGCCACGCTAACGAGGATCGGGATGGACTGGACTTGGGCAGCGACCCTAAGACGCTCTGCAACCACCTTCGTCACCACGACTTCAAGTCTTCCTGGCCCTGAGCCCAGCCCAGGCTCCCTCCAAGCTCCAGGCTAGCTGTAGGGACACACACCCCAGGGCCCCTTCCAGCACCACCAGCCCTGGCCACCCCTCTGTCCCTGGACAGCCTCCTTGGCTCCATGAGCCTCGCCTGCTGCCCTGGTGCCATGCCTGGGAGTCTTGCTACCCCCTGTGAGGTGGCAGTCCCCACGAGGTGACCTTGCTTCTGGGGTGCAGTGTAGAAGTGGATAAAGAGGGAACTTACCCTGAGAAACTGCGGTGAGAGCCACCTCCTCCACCCCAGCCTTGGTTTCTTTGTCTGTCGAGAGGGCTTCGTCCAGGCTGTGGTGGGACGAGGTCAGCGTGCAGGACGCCTGGCTCAACATGGCACAGGCAGGGCGCTCAGCCTCTCGGCGTCCTCTTCATGTCCCTGTAGCTCACACCTCACTTCTTGCCGCTTGGTTTCAGGGTGGCAGTGCCACTAAACATCCTTGCCTCTGCAGCATCTAAGGAACAGCCTCTGTACCCCACCCCTGTCACCCCCAAATAGGGAAACCACATTTCCCTCCCTGAGCCAAGATAGCCCAGACGCGAGGACGCCCAATGCACCACACTTCTGCTGGCTCTGGGGTCTGCCTGCCAGGGTCTGGGGTCGGGACGCCCCTCTGCTCGGCGTGCCTGGCCCCGGAATGGGGGCAGTGGACGCTCAGAGACTGACTTCATGTGAGCAGGAGACAGGCACCAGCAGCACGTGTGCCCACCCCCTGTGCCGGGCACGGCCAGAGGCTTCATGCGTTCACCCCACAGCTACCATGGCTTGTTGACAAGGACGCTGGGACTCAGAGCCTGAGGCCACTCAGGGGTTGATGACGGAGCAGGGGTTGGAGCCCAGGTCAGCCCAGGTCTGGGGAATGTCAGTGCTGCCCCTGCCGTGCTCTGGGGTACCCTAAATCCTTGCTGAGCCCCTCTGTCCCAGCCTGAGACTGCGGCACAGTGACCAGGTCACAGTCAGACCCCACCCCCCCGGCTGCACCCACCTCTGCAGAGCCCGTGCCTTTGTGGGGGCTGATCATCCTGCCAGGGTATGCATCTCCCCAGCCTCACCCCTGAGGGCTTCCTGCAGGATGCCATCCGCCACCGCTCCCAAAGTGGCTGCTTCAGCATAAGCATGTCCTCCATGGCAAGGGGTCCCCAGCTTCAGCACTTCTCTGGGCCCCTGCCTGAGGCACTGTGGACTCAGCCAGCTCTAGGGGACCAGCTGGAAGCACGGCACGACCATGTGGGGTCCAGGCGCAGCCCGTCCCAAACCCAGTTTATAAAGAAGCTTTTGGAAGGGTGGTATGTATGGACCGCATGTTTGCCCCCCCCAAAAAATTAATATACTAAAGCCCCAATTCCCAATGTGACGATATTAAGTAGGCTCCCTGACAGGTAATTAGGCGGTGACGAGGGTCGCGCCCTTAGCGGGACTAGTATCTTTTAAGAAGAGGGAGAGACCAGAGCCCTCTCCGCTGTGTGAGGACAGTGAGAAGGCCGCGTCTGCAAACCCAGAGGCGCGCCCTCCCCTGGAAGGGACCGCCTGCACCTTCAGCCTGGACTTCCGGTCTCCGGAACTACGCGGAAACAAATGCCTGCGGTTTAAATCCCGTGGGTCTGTGGTCTTTGCCACAGCACCCCTGACTGGCTGAGACAGGGGAGATGGTGAAGCTGGGTCCAGAGAGGTCAGGTGGCCAGCGCGGTCACACGGCACCCAGAGCAGAGACTGGACACAGGACGAGGTTACAGTAGTGAAAGGAAAGGTCACATTCAGTGAAAGGAAAAAGAAAAATGGAAAGCAGAAAGGAATGGGGTTTCAGACTCACACACGCTGTCCCGGGGCAGGGCTAAGTGAAGGTACGGAACGCAGCTGCGGAAGGGGCGACTCAGAGTGGACAGGCCCGTGCTGGGCCCTGAGCTCCACCCCACTGCACAGCTGTGCCTGTTCAGCCTGTGTGACTGGGTGATTTCTGCCTTCCCATCATCGGACCAAGGCCCTGCCTGCCTAGGAGTAGCTGGGCTGACTCAGGCCAGTCAGGTGGCCCTGGGATCCCAGAAGTCCATTCAAGGTGCCCATCCTCTCAGTGTGCCCGGCTGGAGGTCTTTGGGCACCCAGAACATTCTAGAAAGTGCCCCAAGCTGGCATGGTGGAATCAGCCTTGAGCTGGTGGTTGGAGTCAAGGCTCTCTGGCCCTGCCCCTATGGGGCTCTGTGTCTTATTCGGAGTTTGTCAGTACAATAGTGGACTGAGGGGGTGCCAGCTTCTGAGTAGTGTGCTGGGGGTGGGGAAGAGAGACACACATGAATCTGCCCTTGCTGGGAGAACTTACACCTTGGGAAGCAGTGAACACTACTCCCTCCTTCTGCCTCTCTCTTTCTTTCTCCAGATGTTAATAACTGACTTTCAGGTCTCGGGGAGCAGCACACTCCTCTACAGATGACAACCAGCCCTGTCAGCTGGGGTCTGGCCCCCTGGTCTGGCCTCCATTGCCCCCACTGGTCAGGCAGAGGAAGGCCCAACATCTGTTCTACTTGCTAGATTCCTCCGCTCCCTGCCCGAGCCTGGGAAATCATGCTGCCCCCCACCCCCACTGCCCCAAGCACGTCTGGTCTGAGTGTCCCAGGAGGAGATGGTATTTTAAGCTTCACCTCTGGGTCCCACTGGAATGATCGGCAACTGTTTAGAGGGGGTGGAGGGAGGAGTGGTTTCTGGGGTTGCAAGTGGGGACCTGCAGCCACCAGCCCAAGGCCCAGAGAACCCACCTCTGCCCCAGGCCATTGCTGATCAATCAGAGAGGTCTGAGGGCAGGGACCACAGGAATTCGGGCAGCACCCATGCGGACTTGGCCTAATATGGCCATGGGCTCAGCTGGGGCTGGCCTTCCAGCACTCGAAGGGAAAAAGGCTTTGGAAAGCTATAAGCGGGATGCCAATGAGATGCTTAACCTACTTAAGGAAAGCGATCCCTTTCAATGCGTGCTCTCAGCACACCAAGAACCGGTATCTTGACTGGGATCTGCCCTTTGTTCCTCGAGGCTGACACCCTCCTTGGCACGCCTAGGGGCCTGAATCGCTGTCCACACTGGGCTCACCGAGACTCCCTCCTGAGCATGTCCAGCCAGTCACGCTGCCGTCCTCGCCTGGCTTCCATTAAGCACCATTTATTATATGACACACGCCACCGGCATACATGTCATCGGTGCTGTGATAACAACCCCAAACACAGAGGCTCCCCATCTTCCTGGGCTCTGCTTCCATCTGCCTCTTCCCTGTTTACCCCTGTATATTCCACTCCCGGGAGCCCCCAGAAAGAAGACTCCCCTCGTTGCCCACCTGGTGGCTGCCCTCTCCCCTCTATATCTCCAGCTTCCTGGGTATAAGATCCACCAAACCAACGCTAGGATGATGGGCTGTGGGGCATCCTGTTGCCTCTGCCTAGTCTGGGGCAGACTAGGTCAAGGAGCCATCTCCCAAAGGGGTAAATCACTCATTCATTCATTCACTCATTCATGCATTCGATAGCACTGCATGCAAGCAAGGCCTGTGCTGGGCACCAGGGACACAGCGGGGCCCTGGGATGACAAAGCTGCTGCTTCATGGAGTGCCAGAGAGGACACGGGCAATTCTGGAGAAATCTGTGTACCCGTGAGGGCAGGAAGGTGACTTCGGGTCATATGGGAGATGTCTGATTCAATCCAGGATCATGGAAGTCTTCCTGGAGGAAGCAGCCTCTGAGATGATACCTGGAGATTTACTCAGATGCGGGTGCAGGTGGAACAGGTTCTGCCAGAGAGAACAGCAACTACAAAGGTCCAGGGAGAAGCCAGCGACAGGGAGGCAGGCAGCACTTGGAGTCTGGGGGCCGAGACAAACAGATAAATTTAAAATGATCTCCCTGCCTCAGCACAAAGCCATATTCCCCTCCCCAGGGGCGGGTGTCGCCAGGTCCAGGCAACGTCATTCCCTGGAGGCTCCGGGTTTCCCATGCAGCAAACCGCAGGCGGGGCCGGCTCCGGTGCTGGGGCATGTCAAGGAGGGGGCAGCCTAGGACCTCTGGCCAGTCTAGGGTCTTCCTGCCGCGTCATCCCTTTGTCCACTCTGTGGCTCCTTTGTTCGGCACGTGCCGGGGATTCCACTAGGGTCACCCCTCTGGGCTTCAGGTTGATTGTTGGGCTGGGGGTCCGCACTGCATGGACACTCGGGTAAGTCCGGGGCTGGGACCTCACCCCGGCCACTCCCGGGCCTCCTGAGTGCAGTATCCCCCCTCCTGCACAGGCAGCCCCAGGCCTCCCTGCAGACAGAGAAGCACTGCCTGAGCACCACACGCAGCTCCCTGGAAAACAGCCACCACCCCTTGGGCACCAAGCCCCTTCCTCTCCTACGCAGTCCCAGGCCGCGGGGACCCAGGACAAGACACTGTGTCTTGATGGAGATTGGAGACACCGCCCTCGTCCCCTCTCCCTAGTTCAGTCTGGCTCTCCTTCCCCAGAAGAAGACGTGGAGGGAAAAGAGATTTCCATTCCTCCTTCCTGCCAACAGGCAGGCAGACAGAGACAGAGACAGGCTGGTGGTCGGCACCACAGGGCAGACCTGGCAGAGACACCGAGTGGATGGCGGGGGGTAGGGGGGCGGGGAGCACTTTTCCCAAGACCCCATGGGCGATGCTGATGATGAAGGGGAGCAGCCGCTGGAAGTCAGGATGAGCCCTGCGGCTCCTCCCTGGGTCACCCCGGCCTGCCCCGCCTGGCAGTGCTGGCCACGAGCTCCCTGTGGCCAGAAGGGTGCCTTGCTGGGCCGAGAGAGGTGGCAGAGTGGCGCATCACTGTGCACTTTTCCTAAGTCTGTGATAAGCTCCTTCTATTAGACTATAGATCTCGTCACATAAAATAGATTTGTGGACTCACCGCCCGGGAGAGCCGCGTTCCTGAGCTGCGGGAATGGTTCATTTTCCCCCCTTCCTGGAGTAACTGATGGTCATGAATTTTTCACCCAAATGTCACCACTAAAGATGTCACCAGCCTCCTCCCCTGGAGAGTTTATGATCTGACTGTAATGGGGTGGGGGTGGGAGATGCAAGAGAAAAAGGGCCGGCTGTGTTCTGGAGCCAGGAAGGGAACTCGGAAGAAGGGGACCTGGGGCAGAGGCTGGGGTCTCATTCTTGGCCACCAACAGAGCCCTGTCTTCTGAGCGCTCGCTGTGAAGCTGGCCCGAACCCGGGCTTTGTACCTGCTGTCTGGTTTTATCTTCCAAAGCGTGCTGAGCGAGGCAGCAGACGGGCTGGGGCCTAGAGAATCGGAGACACTTGGCCAAGGTCACAAAGCTTGTTGAAGCAGCAAAACCACCAGCAAACCCTGCTCCAAACAGCCCCAGAGCTCGGGTCATAGGTCACTGTGCATCACTGCCTTGGTGACAGACTCGGGACTGGGGTAGGGTGTCCCCCAGCCCCCTCTGACTTGGGATCTTGCTGAGAAGATAACCCCTGGTCTGTGAAACAGCAGAGCGGGAGGCCAGGCGTTCACTTTCACTCTCACCGGGAGGGACGAACTCTTTCATAACGCACGTTGTGTGGAGAAAGAACTTTTCTCCTGCAAGGCTGAACTCTGAGAAACTGAGATGCTCCCTTTGTCTGGCAAAGTGTTCTGCTTTGGGGTAACGATGTAGGCTATCCAAGCTGTTGTGGGAGAGAACAGAACGGGGACTGGGGACTGGGCACCCCCTCGGTGCCCCAGCCCGAGGGTCCACAGCACACACCTTGCTCCCAGCCCCTCCGCCAGCATCAGGAGAGGTGGAACTCGCTCTCCAGCCCTGGGGAGGCCCAGGTGGACACTTGAAAGAGGGGGTTCTGGGGAGTAGGAGGAGAGAGCCAGGTGTGAGGAGGGAAGTGTTCTTGGGCTATAATCCCTCAAAGATCTAGGTCACTGGGACCAGCTCCCCGTAGGGGGTACAAGGGAAGGAGGTCAGATAAGGCACCACCCTGTTCTGTTCTTCCCTTTTCCCTGAGGCATCCCTTAAATAACTGAGGCTTGCTGCTCAGCGGGAGAGGGGGTTCCTGGGGGGCGGTGGCAGGGGTGGGGTGGATGTCCTCCAGAAAAAGGGCTGGAGTGGCCCATTGTCCCAGGTAACTAAGCTGAATCATTACCATGACTGGCACCTCCAGCTGGAGAGCTGGACTGGGGGACCGAGTTGTGTCAGGTGTCAGAAACAGGATGTTAATGGGAGGTTCCTGGCTTCCACTTCTGTGCCCCCACCACAGGTCTGCGCCCCCGGGTAGGGCATAGTTGAAGGGTGGGGTACAGGAAACAGTCCTAAAAGTAAACACCAGAGCCCGAGGGCTGGAAAGGACAGAGCAGTGGCCAGACTGCCTCTTCTAGTGGGGCCAGAGGAACCTCTGGCCTCCGCTTTCACTGTGCCGGGGACGGGCGCTCCCCACTTTCCAAGCCCACTCAGTGCACCTTCTTACGGCTCTGACTACAAAGTGAATGGAATCAGCCCTCCTCTTAGTCCGGCTTCGTGCGCAAACTGTGTCTCTGGGGCGGAGGCGGGAAGTGTCCCAGTACCACGGGAAGATCTGCATACGGGTCCTGGAGCAGGTGACGGCCTGGAATCTGGGAGCCAACTCTGGTTCCAGAGCACCCTCATGGCCACTGTGCGCAGGACCTTGTCCTCTGAGAAAGGAAACACAGGTCATGGTTGTGGCGCCCGTTTTTCAGATGAGGACAAGTGCCCACATGTGGCAGTGTGGGAGAAGAGGTGCCGTGCCAGGCCCAGCTCCCACTGGCTGTCCCCCAGTGCAGCTCACCTGCTCAGAACCGGCTCCTACTGCTCCTGAGCCTACTGTGGGTCCGGCCCTGGCCAGGCTGAGCCCTCTGATCAGAACTCTCTCAGGACCAGGGTGGCTGCTGGAAAATCATGGGTACCCAAGGAGGCCCCCTAGTACCTATGATGGGCGAGGGGGCAGAACCACTGCAGAATCTGTCCAGCTTGAAAACAGAGGACTCTAGTTCTAGTCCCTTCTGTTCCTCCACAACTCAGCCTCAGCTCCCTCACCTGGAAGTTGAAGAATGTGGTTTCCCCGACAAGGCGCAACCCCGCATCGGCACCCCCCATCTCAGCCGTGGCCACCGCAGCAGCTGCTGTGACTTGGTGCCCATGACGCCGCCAGGCCTGGAGTGCAGACCTGCGTGTGTCAGCTGGGCCCGTGGAGTCCTGGGTGGAGCTGGTGGCCATTGCAAAGTGAGGGAGGGATGACGGTGGCCTCTCAGGGCCGCGGGACGGAAGGAGTCCCCTAACCACTCTGCGAAGCCCAAGCGCAAGGAGAGGGTCTGCAGTGGGCCTCTGGGAGGGGAGCAGCTGCCTGAGGAGTAGGGCTAGGGGGAAGAGAAGACAGATCCAGTGCCCAACCCCTGGAGGGAACCAGAAAACATCCGTGGATTGATTGACACTTTACAAGAATCAAACACTTTGCACGTGGCACTCCAGGCTGCAACCAGCTTATTGCCCCATAAATGAGTAAGAAGCATGCTGGCCGGTTCATGACCAAGATTCCAGCCCCAGACAAGTAAACAGGTGATTACAATGCAGCCCAATAACCCTAAAGGTGCAGCAAGAGAGAAGGAAGCTTGCTGAGTAATTTGTTAGCTCTGCTCGGGCAAGGAGATGGCTGGGAAGACTTTCTGGAAGAGGGGACAACCCAGCTAATAACCATCATGGCCCTTTGCCTGCAGTTCTCCTGATAGCAGAGGTGGGTCAGCTATATAAAGGAGAGAGGGGCCAGGGTATTAGGGGAGTAAGGGTTGGGGGCAAGCTTAGAATTGCTGGAAGCTTAGTTTTATCTGGAAAATAGGTGAAATATTGCATTCTGTTCCATAGTGGAAACTTAGTGTTCACAGAAACTAAGTTTTCAAATTACCACACTCATAAGTAAACAGACATATCACTGGGAAGAAAGTTCAGAAATAAGTCCAAAACACACTAGAATTTAGTGTGTGATAGAGGTTGGCCTCACCTCAGGGAGGTAAAAATGTGAGTTTTAATAAATGATGTTGGTACAACTAGGGAACCATGTGGAAATCAATTAGACTAGATCTACCTACACCTGGACAAACTCCAAATGGACCCAAGATTTAGATGTAGAAATTAAAACCAGAATTAAGAGAATCAGAAAAAAAAATATGATCAAATCCCTTTTCTAACTCTGGCATGGGGCAAAGTCTTCCAGTGACTCAAAATCCAAAAGTCAGAAAAGATGATGAGTCAGTCATATAATAATAATAATAGCAACAACAACCTTCTATATAATAAAGAACACCATAAGTAAAGTTAAAAGAAAAACAGGAAGAAACTATCTACAACTCAATCAGCGTTAAGAGGCTAATCTCCTTAGTATGTAAAAAATACCTAGAAAACAACACCATAGAAAACACAATAGAAAAAATGGGCAAAAGATTTGAAACCGTTTTCAAAGGAAAAGAAATATAAATGGTCCTTTAATATAGGACAAGATACTCTTCTTCCTTCATATTAAGAGAAAATGATTTAAAACTACACCAGGATACCATTTACCTATCAGATAGGCAAAACTCCAAAAGTATGACAACACAGCCTGTTGGGAAGGCCATGTGTTGGGAAATAGGCACTGTCATATGTTGCTGGTGGGAATGCAAAATGATACAACCCCGATGAAAGATGATAAGTCATTCTTATCAGTTATAGATGCATTTGCCCTGTGACCCAACAATCCCACTTCTGGGAATTTACTCAATAGGTACACCTTGAGCACGTGAGAAATGATGTACGTGCAAGCTTATTCACTGCAGCTGAGCGTAACAGCAAAAAACTGGCAACAACCCAAATGTCTACAAGGGCTAGTGAAATAAACAACACTATTTCTGCACAGAGGAATATTATGGAGTTGACAGAGGAGGGGAGGAGCATGAAGAGAGGAGGAAGGAGGAAAAAGAGGAGAGCAAGGAGTTGGGGAGGAGAAAGAGGAAGGGCCAGGAGTGAGGAGGAGAGGCAGAGAAAGAAGAACCAGAATGAGGCAGTTCTCTGCGGCCTATATGCATGTATTATGTCTGTTATTAGGTACAAACGCAAGGAACAGAATGCGTCTACGTGTACAAGTGTATATGTCATACATGCGCAGAATCCACATAAAGAAGTACTGGAAAGACACACGAGAAACTCGTCTCTCTAGGCAGCCGGCCGGGGTGGCTAGGACGTGGGTGGAAGCGGTGCTTCTGATCTGCCTTTATGAAACAGTTTGCATCTTGAATCTTGTGAAAGGTTTGCTCATTCAAACTTTGATAATGATATTAAAATTTAAAAGTTGCCATCCATATAAACATTGACGTTTATTAGAAATTTGTTGGCTGGTTTGCGTGAGGATCAAGTCCTAGCCCCGTGGGGAGCGGCCCTCCCAGTTAGGAGAAAAGGGCCATAGGCGAAAAGGGCCCCTGACAGGTGCTGAGAGGGGTGGACACGTGCAAGCCAAAGAGGCTCAGAGGCTGACACCCAGGGGCAGATCTGGGAATTTACTCAATAGGTACACCTTGAGCACGTGAGAAATGATGTACGTGCCCCGTCAGGGGCAGATCTGGATCAAAGTGACATCTCTAAGGTGCCCGAGCCCCCACGCCCTCACGCCAGTGTGGAGCTTTATGCACAAGATGGTGGCGCCTCTAATTTGGGAGGCGAGAAGCCACCTTCATGGACTCACATGAGCCCAGAAAAGCCCGTTCCTGAGCCCAGGGTCCAGGTGCTCGGTCGACGGCCCTCCTCAGACATGATGGGCGGTGGCCAAGGAAACCCCACACAGTGCTCCCTGGGGACCACGGGGAACCCTTCTCCTCCCTTTCAAATTTTCAGAAAGCCACAGAAGAGGGGTGAGTGGGGGTGTGGCTCTCCACTCCCACCTCCTTCAGGAAGCCCTCCTGGGTCAGTGAGCTGGTGAGACACCTCCTTGGACCCCCTCTGCTGACCACAGCCCACTTGGGGCTGGAACCCTTGATCCTGACGACACCCCACCCCATGACCCTGCCCCTCAGCCCTGACCTGGCAGACCTAGCCCCTCACTGACCCCGCTCCACACGATGGGGGCTGTGTCCACAGGGGCACTTTGCAAACCCCGCGGGCTGTGCGTCAGTAACATCTCCCTGGGCGGAGAGGACAGAGAGGAGGCCGTCTGACTGTGGTTCTCCACCACGGGCCTGGTTTTACTGCCTGCATTAAATGCCATGTTTGTTCGCACCCCACCCGGTGGCTTGTACGCACCTGTACACGGAAGGTTGTAATTTTTCTGCATGAATCACAGGCAGGATCACACCCAAGTTACCGGCACTCTGCTCCTTAGGGCGGGCTGGTCAGGCAGTCGCCTTTGTCTTCTGATTATGCTGGCTTTTATTGCTCTTTTAACTATAACAGAAACACCCAAAGAGGCAGGATCTGGAGGGCAATTATGACATACGGAAAATCCAAGCAAAGCCATCAGGTTAGGGTCCTCAGGCCGCTGCGTCTGGACGCAGCACCAGGCCTCTACTCGGCTGTGAGCAGGCTGTGTGGGGTAGAGGCTAATGCAGGCTCTCTGGCACCCTGTGGGCCGGGTGCCCATCTTGGCTCTAGAATTAGCCAGCTGTGTGACCCGAGGCAAGTCACTTCACCTCTCTGAGGCTCCATGTCCCTCTCTATAGAATGCTATTGCTGGGGGGGATAACTGAGCTAACGGTGTGAGGCACCTGCTACTCAGTGGATGTTCCAGGCCCTTCCACGGTTAGTACTTTTTATTTTACAGGCATAATACTTCTCCCTCCAACTTCTTGTCCTCTTCTACAGTTCCTGGCATACTGCCCTGCACACAGTAGGTATACAGAAAGAGCATGCATTTGAGAGTTGCATTAAACACACTGATGTGTCAGGTACTGGAGAGCATGAGATCCAGTCCCTACCTTAGAGGGGCTCACAGTCCCGGCCAGAGAGGGAGACCCAGGACAGTAACAGGAGTGATAATGCAGGTGGCAGATGTGGTCATTAAGGGGACCCCCAGCAGCACCCCCCTCCCCAGCTGGCTGCAGACTGGCCTGAGGGTGCAGGAAGGCAGCCTGACTCTGCATGTCTGACTCATGACCTGGAAGAAGAACCAGAGTGAGAGGCAGAGAGCTGGGAAAGCACAGCAGGTATCTCAGGCAGAGAAGCAGGTGCAGAGGTCCAGGAGGTGTGGGACCATGGAAGGGAAGATGGGGCGTTGAGGCTGAAGAATCACCCCGGGGAGAGCATCAAGAGCCTTTCTCCCAGGTTACGAGCCTGAACTCTGTCTACAAAACATGAACTCAGGCAGGACTTCAAATGTTCTGGGACTGGGGGTCCGGTGGGGAGGGGGGTGTGAATTACAAGGCAGAGAGATGGTTCAGAAGCTGCTGCTGTAATCCAGGTAAAAGATGGACAGACCTGAATCAGGATAATTTTGAATCCCTCCCAATCACTTACCAGCTGAGAGGCCTTGGGCAAATGATTTTCATGTTCTGGCCACAGGTCCTCGTTCCCAAAGCACAGCACTGATTCCCAGCTCCCAAGGTATCAAGACTTAATAGGAATTAAAGAGGGGCTATAAGAGGGACTGACACAAATACATAATTGGATAAATAGATACATGGAGGAGAAAGACTCTCTCTTCCATACACTAGAATGCCAATAATACTGTAGAAGGAAATAGAAAAATCACCAATGATATCTTCCAATGAATGGCAAAATTAATGGACAAAAAGTTGAAGCGAAACACAACGTGCCTATGCTCAGTATCTGGCCCAGAACTGACGAACTAAGGAGGGAAGGACGGTGACTGCAGGGAGAAGCAGCTGCACACCGCAGCAGGTGGTTAAGGCTGGTGCAAGGGGACTTCGCACCTTGAGGACACGACTCCATTTTTGTGCTTTTCTCACCCAAAACGTGTATCTTCACTCCAATAATGAGAAAACAGCGGACGAACCCAAACTGAGGGAAAGCTCCCCAAATAACTGATCAGTACATCTCAGAAGCATCAAAAGAGAAAGAAAGACCAAGGAACGCCTACCAAACTGGGGAGGGGAGGGAATGACAACTGAAGACCACGTGGGAGCTTGGGACAGAAGGTCAGTGGCGGAAGGTGGAGTGGAGTTTGGGAGACAGCTGCAGCTTGCTCGTGAGGACTGCACCGAGCTGACTTCCTGCTCTGGATACTGTGCTGTGGTTGTGTAAGGGCCCAGCCTGGGGGGAGCTGGACAAAGGGTATGCGAGAACTCAGCCTGAGGCGTGCAGGATTTCAGTAGGCCTAAAATTAGCTTAAAATGGAAAGTTTTGGTTTTTCCCCAAGGCATTTATCAGCAGTTAAGCTTAAAGACACATTTGAATCAGTTATAGCCACTGAATGCTGATACCCAGCCCCTTGTCAGTCAGCTGGACCAGCATTTGCAGGGGAGGGAACAGGATGTCCAGACACCACGAAGGGCGAGGGGCAGCCTGTCTGTATGCGAGTGGGCCCTCAGGCTTCAGTAAATCATTCCCCCACATAAAAGAGTTGGCTCCTCAATGGACATCTTTGTTCATACATATGTTATCGATCACCTGCTACGTACAAGACACAGCAGTGAGGCAAAAAGATGAGGTCCTTATATTCTAGACTAATGAGATTATTACACACATGATCGCAAACTTGAAGCGAATAAATGGAACTGAGGAGGAACGAGAGGAGAGGTGGGAACCCCATCAAATGGTGCTGATGGGCTCAGGGTTCAGGACCCCTGAGGAGGTGATGTGGAAGCTGAGGAGGAGGTAGGACTCAGGAGAAGGGAGGGGCAGGGGAGCACTTGATGCAGAGAGGACACGAGGCGCCAGAGTCCCAGGCAGCCCTGGGCCAGAGAGAGGGAGGGGCCGTGAAGAGGAGTCTGAACCTCATTTCATGTGCCGTGGAAAGACTCCAGTAAGGCTTAAGCAGGGGGTGGGGCAGTTGTTCCTTGATCTGATCTTAGAGAACCATACTGCCTGCCTGCCTGGTAGAGATTGGCCAGTGGGGGACTTGATGGGAGGCTGCTCGCTCTGACCAGGACAGAGCTGATGGTGCCTGCCAGGGACACAGCCACAGAGGAGGTGACATGTAGACCCATTAAAACAGGCTTAACCTCCCACACCCAGCCCAGCGTTGTCATGCCTGTGACATCCCCTCCTCGAGGGGAGCTGCTGGCAGGAGCTGCCCTGGCATTCTTAGCAAAGGAGGGCAGGCAGGACTGAGCCCGGGGCAGGCGAGGTCCAGGCAGCCTGAAGATGGCAGCACTGTCATCTCCAGGGTGCACAGAGATGCCTCGGCCCAGAGATGGCTCCAGCCCAGTCCCTGGATTCCTTGACACCTGAGCCCAGAGAAGCCAGGCTCCCAGGGAATTCATTCTTACTAAGATGTGAATGACTGATAGCTAGTCTTTTCCTGAAAGGGAGAAAGAACATGGGGACATAAGTTCCAAAAGCAGGAGAAAGGGGAAGGCACTAATGATAAACGTTGTCTCCCCTAACCCCTGCCCATTTGTACCCTCATGGCAGCTGTAGCCCCTTGGGGCTCAGTTATTAGTTGCAAACTCCTCCACTTAATTCCCCAAATCAACAAGTAGGAGTTCAGCCTCTTCTCCGCCCCCACTAATGCTTATCAAGGGAGTGTGTGTGTTATTTGACAACTACAAGAAAATTCCTTCACACTGGCACAAAAGGTAGAAGTGGGACTAAAACAAACACAGGTGGGTCTCTTAGTTTTCTCTCTGTAGATGAGGAAACTCGGGCACAGGGAGGTAAAGCTTGTCTGATAGCACACAGGAAAGAATGGAGCTGGGATGCAAACCCAGGTTGGGAGTCTGATTCCAGAAACCTCTAGGAGGATGTCTGGCCCACTTGTCCCACCATTACCTCCTCTTTTGGTCAGAGGGTAGGTCCCTGTGGGGTGGTGGCAGGGAGATGGCATGAGAGGCACACAGGCCTCATGGTCTCAGGCCAAGTTCAAGACCAGGCTCTTCCCTTCCTGGCAGGCTTAGGGGGATAGGGGGGTCTCAGAATGTCACTCACCTCTCTGAGCCACAGTAAACAAAGTAGGGCACAGATGCCTGCTCACTGGGCCTGAAGGGGAGTCCCTTCCCAAGCGTCCCCCCATGCTGAGCTGGGGTTCTCCCAGGGTGACTGTGAAACTCTAGGACCGAGAGGCCACGGAGGCCAGCTTCCTCTCCAGCTGGAGGCCCTGGACTCCCCCTTTTGCCTGCTCTCACATTCCTCCAAGGCCAAACCACCCCTTCCTGGTTCTCCTGGGGACACCAGGCCCCCAGCCCTATCCTCCCACCCAGGTCCCGGCGCCTGAATCCAGGCCCCCTCCCTCCCTGCGAAAGGCAGCAAATGCTTCTGAGGGCTGGAACATCTGGCTAATGACGGGGAAAGTGCTGAGACGACAGGTTATTTCAACACTGTCATCATCCGTTGGGTATTTCAACACTCAGGGCTTGTGCAAGAGACATAATGGGACCTGTCATAAACTCACGCTGTCTCAAAGCTCGGGCACGTCGCGGCGGGGCTGGCGGGAGCTGTTGGGGTTTAGCAATAGGTGCTGTCTTGGGGCCTGCAGCCTCCTTAGGGTTATTTTGGCTCCACCACGGAAGGCCCCGGAGAGAAATCTCAAGGTGTCAGAGAAAACCCAGAGCAATTACCTCTCTGGGTAATTAGATGGTGGCAGAGATAGATAGGCCGCCTTCCTGATTCCCGCCTTCCTCCTGCCCGCCTGGGAGAGGGAGGACCAGCCCACCCCGGCCCTCCCGGCCAGCCCCCACCTAGCCCAGCCCGTGGCAGGAGGAGGCCACAGATGACCTCATGGAAACAGCAGCTGTGAATCATGGCCCTGACCACGTTCCCACTGCCCTGGGGGTGGCATGCATGTGGGTCCTCAGAGGGGCATTGGCCGCAGGACTGTGGAGACTTTCCCAGCAGCTCTGGACCATGTTCCCTCTCTCTGCAGACAGAGTAATGACGAGGACCCAGAGTCTGTGGTGCAGAGCAGCCCTGGCCCAAGATCTCACCTGAACCCCAAAGACCCTGTAGGAAGCAAGGTGGAGGGTGGAGGCGCAGCGGGGAGGGGGCCCAGAGAGGGTGGCCAAGCACATGGAACAGCGCAGGGCTCCCACGGCCAGCTCTCACGGGCACGACGGCCCACTGACCCGGGCTTGCAAAGGTGGAGGTGAGTGACCAGAGAGCCCCCCAAAGCCAGTGGTGCCCATGTGAGTGGGTCTGGGCTGAGAACCAGGCCCCACCCTGTCCTGATCTCTCACCCCAACCCTGGCACTCAGGCCTCCGAAACATTCTGGAGAAGAGGATCTGTTTGGGTCTGGCAAGAGCCCGTGGAGGACGGGTAGAGAAGAGTACCGGGGCCCGTGCCTGCGGATGAGCGGCAGGAGCCCAGAGAGCGGCAAGGGTGTGGAGAAGGACAGGGGGTGCGGGCCGTGTGGGTAACACTTGGACCTGGCTCCCGCTGGGCCTTATGGTCAGAGGTCCAGAACGCTGACTCCTCTGAGTCGGCCCTGGGGGGCCGCCCGGTCTTTGGCCGTGGGCGTTCCAAGCACACCAGGGTGTTTGAGACCCCTCTTAGGCGCCCACTGGCAGAAGAAACTAGTGGCGAGTTGCAAGAGTGAGTGGGAAGGGCAGGAGGCACGGAACGAGGTCAGAGGGCCAAGTGACAGTCAGAGGGCACAATGGCCAAAGAGGCGTCTGGGCCTGGGGACATTTAGGAGTAGACGCCTTAGTTTGGGGCGCCAAGCTAGGAAGACTGCGATGAGGAGGGGTCCCTGACAGGATACAGAAGTAGGGAGAAATTTGGAGTCTCCAGAATTCGGGCCCCTCTAGGTCCCCGCTGGCTGCATGCCCTCCACCAGCAGGAACACCTAGCCTCTTGAGGGCAGAACTTTGGAGCCGGGTGGACACGCTCCCTAAGGGACACTTCAAGCGATGCTTTCCTGAGTCCTGAGTCCAGCTCGAAGATTCAAACTCCTTCCTTCCTCCTGCACCCCATACTTCTCCCCTGATCCTGCTCCGGGCCTTGTTTACTTGTTTGTAGATGGGGTTTAGTCACATCTCACTCATGCATAGCCCAGGGCAATTCCACAAGATAATCAACATCCCATCTGGATCTAGAAACATCTATTGCTTTTTGACAGCATCTCCCAGAGCACAGTTCAGCAGCTCTTAGACTAGACCACCAACCCCTGCCCAAAATAGCTTCTAAGGTCTCAGTAAAGCCACAACTGCAACCCCCAAAATAAGTCTATTCCCCGGAAGCCTTCCGAGCTGTGTGAGCCAAGCCAAGGGGGTCTCTATGGGCCCTTGAAACCCCCGAGGTTGGGCAACCACAAGCTCCTGACCACCCAAAAGGACTGGACCAGCTCACAGACCCTCCCACTTGCTTGCTGTGCTGCTCTTCCTTTCCTGTCCCGCCCCCCTCGTGGGTGCCCCTCTTAGAAACCCTTATTTGCACTTGATGGCTCTTCCACCCCACCCCCAATGGAAGGCACATTCAAGGCATCTGCAGCTGATGGACATGACAAGATAACCAACTACGAAACAAACGAATGTACAAGGTGGGGTGCAGAGAGGGGTTCTGGCCCTGCACCAGGGCTAGGACACTGGCAGGCAGAAACGGTCACATTCCCTTATGCCTGCTGGGTGCCAGGCTGCATACCAGTTACCTGGGGCCAGAAACCCCTGCTGCCCCCATCCAGAGGACAATCTGAGCCTAGGGGGACCGTTCCCAGCATGAAGAAAGGCCCCATATCCCATCAGAATGGGGCTCGCAGGGCAGACATGGAGCTGGGAGACCCCAAGAGGGGCGTCCCCTTTGCCCTACTCCCTAGGCCCTGGAAAGCCTCTCTGTCCAGCCTCCTGCTTGGCCAGGGGCAGCTGAGATGCCAGCAGCCCGGGCCTCAGGCCTCCCCCACCGCCGTCGCCTCCCCCACCACTCTGCCGGGTGGCACCGTCTCCTAATGCATCTGCCTGTTTACATTCCCCCAACGAAAAGCAGCTTTGTTTATGGAAAAGAGCTATTTTGGTTCCACGTTTTCTCTCTCAACTTCTCCGACTCGCAGGCGGAGTGGCTGCTGCTCTCTTAGGGAGCTAAGCGGACCGATGGAGCCATGGCCGCCTCCTTGAAGAAGGTGCCTCGAGGGTCCCACCGTGGGGATCCGGGACAGGGGACTAGGGCACAGCACCACCTCCTCCCACGAAGGCTCTAGAGGAAGAAGTGACATCAGACCCCCCCATTGCATAGGACTGGCTGGTCTCATCCGGGTCAGAGGACAGCCCTCTAGGGCAGGGACCCAGGATACCACCCTCATGCCGCCCACCGGCCTTGGGCTCATCAAGCAGCCCGCTCCTCGCCCTGTCCTAGACAGTGGTGTCGGAAATCAGCGGACAAAGCGTGAGCAGGAACGATCAAGTTCTTGGCCATGGGCACTTCTGCAGAAGGCAGCTGCCATCTTGCAGACTAGATCCCCAAAGCTGGGAGAGGGCAGAGAGAAACAAGTCCTGGCATGCCTAAGAAAGGGCAAGCGGTGGGTTCCCTGTGCCCGTGTGCCTGTCCCCTGGCAGGAGTGGGTGTGCGGGGCAGGGAGTAGGGATTCTGCCACTCGCTCACTTTGCCCCCATGAAGAAGCTCCCTCCTGCCCCTTCCTTCATGGCCCCTCTCACTTCCGCCAAGGAGTCTGTGATGTCCGGTACCTCCCCATCACCTGGACCGCCCAGGCAGGTCAACAGCTGTCCCCGTGACAACAAAAACAAGAAAAGAAAAGACTCGAGGAGGTGGAGCACCCCTAGAGAGACAGCAGGACACTTCCCTGGCCCAAAGTGGGGGCACCACGGGCCAGGGGTAGGCCACGGTGGGCGCCCAGACTGGGGATGGCAACAAGAGCCTGGTGGAAAGAGCTGGACACGTGCACAACCCGGGCAGGCTCCCCGGATTCCCTCTGCAGTGGCATCTGGGACCCCCACGGAGCTAGAGCAGTGATGTGGGCTGGGCCCTGCAAGGGGCTCATAGACTCTCAGCCCTGGGGAGATGTTACTCCCTTGGGGCCTTTCACTGGACTCTCCTCTCCCCTCTGAGCCATCTGCAAACCGCAGAGGAATCTTTCAGACCGGTGGAGTGCCAGGTGGCCACTTCGCAGAGGTGTCTCAGAGCCATGCTGGTGGGTGGCTCTGGCATTACCTGGCAGCAAAGCAGTGCAGCTCTGCATGCCTGTCCTCACCCCCTGTGGGTTAGTCCCTGGAGGAGAGGACTTACCGAAGGGAGCGATGCCATGCGTGCGCCCAGCCCTGTCTGAACCCCCCAGGCCAGCGATGGCCCACTCAGCTCTGTCTGTGCAGAGGGCTGGGCTCATCTGCCCTTCCAGCTCCACAGGGGATAGGCAAATCCAGGAGGAAAGCGTTTTCCAGGAAGTAAATCAGGAACTACTCACTTGAAGGCCCTCCTCACCCCACATGGGTTTGCATCTCGACACGGAAAGCTCGCCATTTGTCCATGGGCACTTGCTGAGCTGAAGGCAAGGAACCAAGCAGTTCCCTGAGTGGCACTGGGCAGAAGTCAAGTACATCCCCCGACATGGGCAAGGAGAGAAGTTCTCCAGGAAGCCCTCTGAGGAATGGGGCCACTCCATCCCCCCAGCTGGGCTCCTGTGGGCCCCGCAAGAGTCACCAGAGACCCATGCCCTGGAGTTGCAAGCCGAGCCCCCGAGCATGCTGGCCAGCAAGGCTGTGTGGGAAGCACTCAGCACGCACGCGGAGGAGCAGCGCTGGAAGACCGTGAACTCCTTCCTAAGATGCCCGCGTCTTCGCCTGGGGGTGACTTGTCACTTCTCGGGGTTGCCTGTGATGCAGAACCCTGCTTCCTCTGGGGAAGGGCTCAGTCTCTAAGAAGTCTCGGTTCCCCACCAGCCACCCAGATGTGGAAATCCTTTTCCTTACTTTCTATCCCCAAACCCACTCACACCAGGCATCTGTGTGGGCAGAAGGTTTGCTGACAGTCGGAGAGGCAGAGCGATCTGCTTTGCAATTATAGGAACCTATTAAATCCTTCTCCAGAGATGTCTCTTCACCATCCCTGCCTTGGTGTACCCCCTTCTCCTTCCTCCTTCCCTCCACCCCCAAATCCTGCCTATTGTCAAAGCACAAAACTGCCAGCCCCCTGGTCTTCTTGTCTTCCCTGGAGAGTCCAACCAATTTTCCTGAACAGGAAGATTCACTTCTAAGGGGAATCTGGTGCTAGTTCCTAGGTGGGTTTTTATCCCAATATACTGGTTCAGACGCAGATTGTGCCATCAGGGATCCAGAACCGAGGAGAATACAGCTCAGACGTTTAGGCCATCAGGGTTGGGGGACAAGCCTTTAGGAGACTCCACAGAATAGGCAGGGAGATGCTGGGAGGAGAACACAGCAGCACCCGTGAGAATAGGCCAAGGGCGGCTACCTCTGCTCTGAGGAGCCAAAAAGTGTTTCCCTAGAGGGCCGATGGGAAAGACAGCCTTAAAGAGGCTTCAGGAGGGCAGGGGCAGCTGCAGAATCTGCCCCAGGACCTCTCTGAGATACACTGCTGTTACCATCAGTTCTGGTGCCTGCCTCCCCACGAGACTGAGCTCCTGGAGGGTCCCCTCCCCTCGAGGTATTCAAGTCCATACATCTAGCCCCAGAGGAAGGAAGGGAGGACGAGGGGCGGGGGTGGGCCTGTAGCAGCAGCATGGAGGCCCTGGGCATCGAAGCCACAGGACCCCTGACACAGCGACAGAGGCAAGACGAAGAGCTGGCAGGATTTCCATCCTGCACTAAGTTTTGGACATGATGGCTTCAGACTGCAAGAGGCGGGATTGGTGCCTACAGGTCCTTGGGCCACTCCTAGCAAAGGCCTTTTATGGCAAGCACTTGTGGCCCACCCCAGGGGACAGTGAGCTCCAGTATGCATGGCATTCTCCAGTTAGGAAGATGTCCTGCCCAGGAACCAGAGCTAGGGTGTGGACCCCACAGGATCGAGGGAGAGGATGGACAGGAAACACATGGTAAGCCCAGACGTTTAGGCCCAAGCCCCTTAACAGTGCAGTGTGGGATTATTAATCAGCAGGCTCTTGGGTCCCCTCGGTGTCCCTGTCCTTGGATCTTCCAAAGAGAGAGTGGGCAGCTCACCACCAGCAGTTAATGACAGGCCGCTTGCATTGTTCTCCAGTGACTGTTTCAGGCCTGGGGTGCTCCTCACTGCACTGGACCCCCCCTCACAGCACGGACACCCTCTGATTCTCCCTTGTGCCCACCCACTCCCCTGCCCCACCAGGCCAAAACCAGCAGGCTCGGCTGCTTCCTGCGTGCCTTGGCTGCATGTGAGCATCAGCTGGGAGGCTTGATAAAATGCTGGTGCTCAGGCCCCATCTGTGGGGAGGCTGATTAACTGGTCTGAGGTGGGGGCTGGCCATCGGTATTTACTAGACTAAAATGGTCATCCTCCTTCGAAGCTGCGGCAAAGACGGAGAAGCTCCAGAGAGATGGCAGGTGCCCTGGGAAAAGAGCACCTCGAAGAGTGCACTAAGTTTTGCCCCTTTGAGGTCTCATCCACCTCAATGGCTCAGCTCACCATGGCGTCAGACACCACCTCTCCACAGTGTCCAGCCCAGGGGGGCTTCAGCTGCAAAGCATGCCCCAGGGACAGACGTCCACAGCGCCGAGCCCCACCTGCAGCAGGCTCAGCGAGCCGCAGCCCCGACCACCCACCCCGCAGCGCCAGCGATGGACAGTCACCTGGAGCTACTCTGGGCAACGAAAAGACCCGGAGAATCTTCTATAGCTGACGCGCGCAGGGCCTGAGGCCCACAGGCATTTGGTGCTCCGGTTCACTAACAACACCGAGAGCCTCATCTGAGCCACTGAAATATCCCAGGGCGGGACTCTGACCGGGCTGGCCAGGTTGGCAAGTGGCCACCTGAGGCCACCAGGCTGGGGTCACGAGGTTCAGATAAGACTCATATTTGGGAGTTTTGTTTAATTAATTTTTCAGTCATTTACAAGTCTGTATAACTTCAAGATGACGTTTTTATTCCTCCCTGTGTACACACACTTCACTCACCCTGCACAGCACCTCCCATATCAAAGCCTGCACCCCACTGTCTGCTGTTCCCTCCTCCCCCACCCCCATTCTCTCTAGGAAATGGTATATTTTTCACAGAGCCTAAGAACTGGTCTTGTTGAACTTTGCCAGTATTTGGTTATTTATATTCCACGGATAAGTGAAACCACCCATGTGGCATACCCACGCCATGGCAATAGTATTCAGCACGAAAGAAAAATGACGACAGCATGGATGAGGCTTGGACTTGTGCCAGCTGGAGGAAGCCCCTCTCACAGGGCACAGAGCACAGGATTCCAGGATAGATGTCCAGAGCCAGCACATGATAGAGACAACGTAGGTTAGTGGTCGTCAGGGATGGGGAAGGCGGGGAGACTGCTCATGGGTATGAGCCTTCTCTTTGGGGTGATGAAGTGTGGCGATGATTGCTCAACTCTGATTCTACTGAAAATCACTGAACTGCAAACCTTAAATGAGCAAGCTGCGTGATATGTAAATTAAATCTCAAGGAAGGTGTTATTAAAAAAAAAACAGCAATATTCTGGGGCCTCTTAGGAGCCTCCAGTCCAGCCCCCCAGATCCTGGTTTTTGCATACAAATGTGTCCACACCCCACAAACCAAATAGAAGAAAGACATTCTCTCAGGCCAGGTGAACAGGTTCAGCTCGCCCGAGTTTCCTGTGATTAAGACTGGAAGATGCACGGCTGCATTCTGGCCAGCTATCTCCTCCCTCCCCGGTGAAATACCCCGAGCCAGACTGTGGTTTTGTGACTTGAAGTCCAAGGCCATGAATCAACATAATCTACTTATCAAGACCAGAGGCTTCGATTGCTGTAGGTGTAGAAGGAACAACTCACATTACTAGGCGCCTTCACGCCATAAGGCTGGGCGGCAGCCCGCTGCCCACTGGGGCCGTGGCCATGGGTCCCGCCAAGCCCACACACCTCCCCAGGGTCATGCTTTTCCCACAGCCCCGCTCGGGGCCTGGCAGTCTGGGTCTCTGCTGTCCTGGTCAGCGACCCCTGAGGCTCGCGACCTGGCTCTCTTGCTGCTGTGGACATTCTGTGTGAGTCACGACATTCCGCAGAGAGGGAAGGGAAGGGGGTAAGATGAGAGAAGGGGATAAAAGGGACAGACTCCCAGCTATGAAGTAAATGAGTCATGGGTTTATCGTCCATAGTCACACCGTGCTGCCCACGTGAAGCCCCGGAGAGAGCATAGCCTACAAGTTCTCATCACACACACACACAAATGTTTGTAACAACATACGGTGATGGGTGTAAACTAGACTTATTGTGGTCATTTGACAAGATACACAAATAGTGAATCATGTTGTATACCTGAAACTAACATAATGTGATAGGTCAATTACATCTTAAAACAACACAGTGTGCGCATGCACGTACATGCACATACACACCCCTTCAGTCAAGGCCCCTTTCTTTGGTTCAAAGCCCTTCTACGCCCAGGAGCCCTGCCACCACCTGGCCTCATCAGCTCCAGGCCACAGTGCCCCCCTAACTCTCGACAGCCCAGCCTATTTCAGCTCCACAGGGCCCCGTCCCCTCTCACCTCCAGGCCTCTGAACAACCTCCCTACCCTGCTTTCCTTGAACCTAGCTAAATAGTTCAGTCCGTCTTTAGATCTCTGCTGAAACCCATCCTCAAGAAACTTTTCCCCCTGCCCGGGGCTGCATGCTTGCCCCTGCCCAGCACTGGTCAGCAAGGCATGTCAGGGTGATTGTCGACTAACATCATCATCCCCTCCAGGCATGCATCGTGAAGGTGGGGCCTGCCTGCTTCGTTCACATCGGTGCCCCCTTCACCATCGCTGGCCCAGCCTGGCACACAGTGGACGCTGAGAAAGAGGCTGAGAGAACACCGTTCTGAAGTCTCTCTCGAGCCCATTCCTGCCTTCAGCTTGTTGAGTAATCCCGTTCTTCCCAAACACAAGTCAGATGTCTGTCTAGAACCCTCCACAAGCTTCCCACTACAATTATAGCAAAATCCAAATGCCTCACCTCCGTCAACAAGAGCCTGCGGGCCTGGCCCCTGGCCTTCTCTCCCTGCATCACAGGGAAGCCTCGTGAGAGTTACAAGCAGAGAGGGGCCTTGCCTCTGGGTCGGCTACTTTGACTTCTGACCATTCTTCCCAACTGTTCCCTCTCCCAGACACTCTTCTGCCCTCACTCCTCACCCTGGCCCCCCCATCTCCCTCCTCTCTCACCCCTACATCTGAGAGGTTAAGTTCTCTGCATCTTTCTGAGTGAGGAAACTGAGGCAAAGTTACCGCTGTTGGGGAGTCAGCTGGTTGGACTTTGTGTGGGTCCATGAAGTTTGCCTCACTGCCTCTACCAGAGCCTTCCTTTAAATGGGTACCCAGAAATGGGACTGCTGGGTCATTTAGTACCTCTGTTTTTAGTGGGTTCTTTGTTGTTGTTTAAGGAAGCGTCATATTATTTTTCAAAAACAGTTGCACTAATTTACATTCCCATCAATGGTACAATGGTTTCTTTTTCTCCACACCCTCACCAACACTCATTACTACTAGTCTTTTTGATGTAAACCATTCTCATAGGTATAATAAGATCTCTCACTATGTTTTTTTTTTCCTTTTTTTAATTTCATTTTTATTTTGTGGTTACATTTTTCTCTTCCTTACGTGCACGTGTTCTGTTCACCATCCACCAAACCACCCATGCCAATACCCACCCTCCCTTTCAAGGCCCTCTTCCCTCCATCCTGTTCTCTCCGGTGGCCATTAAGTTCTTTCACTAACTCCAATATTGACTCCTGATGTATTCTGCATGTGTATGTTTTATGGTTATTTGTATTCCACAGATAAGCGAAACCATCTGTTATCTTTCACTCTCTGACTTATTTCACTTAACATAATACCTGGAGGTCCATTCATTTTTGTCCCCAAATCACCTTTTCATTCTTTTTTCACGGCTGTGTCGTAGTCCACTGGCTTGTGCTCTGCCGTTTCTTTATCCAGTCATCTGTTGATTGCACTTAGGTTGGCTCCATGACTTGGCAACTGCAGATAATCTGCTGCTACATACACAGGTGTACATAAATCTCATGTTGGAGTTTTCATATTTTTAGGGTAAATACCTAATAGAGTATTGCTGAATCATACAGATTCTCCATTTTTATTCCTTTTAAACTCTCCATATTGTTTTCTAAGGAGGCTGCACCAACTTATATCCCCACCAATGGTGGATGAAAGTGCTTTTTCACCACATCCTCACCGACATTTGATGCTCTTCTTGATCTGGGTCATTCTCACAGGGGTGAGGTGATAACACATTGTGGGATTTTGGACTTGCATTTCTCTAATAATACACGATAATAAGCACTTTTCATGTGCCTGCTGACCATCTGTATGTCTTCTTTGGAGAAGTCTATTCAGATCTCCTGCCCATTTTTTAATTGGGTTGTTTTGCTGTTATTGTTGAGTTGCATGCTTTCTTTCAGTTGGCACTTAATTCCTGCTGCAACTGGAGTGGGAGAAGAAAAAACGGATTTCAAAGATGTTTCAAGAATTACACCAAGATGGAAATGGCATTTTCTAGCACCATCTCAGCACAAATCTGTATTCTCTGGAGACCCTGTGCGCTCCCCTGGATTCCTGACCCTAAGTCAGTTCTGATCTACCTGAGCCGGGTAGACGGGGCGATTCCGGTGGACAGTCATCACTTGAGCTGCGGCTGTGCGTCACCTCCTGCTGGCCTGGGCACAGCAGCAGGGCTGGGATGGCCCTCTGACTTCTCATGGTTTCCACAAACCAGTGTGTGACCTCGTGTGAAGCGGGGCTGGGTTTGTGGGGTGAGTGAGTGCGGGAGGGAGCCATGTCTGTAAAAGAGCTAGATCCCCAAGTAGTTACTGAGTGCCCACTATGTGTCAGCATTACGGATTGCAAAGAGAGTAAAATGGGCCTGTCCTTGCCCTCATGGAGCTTACAGTCAGATAGGATATGAAGAGTTGAGAAACCAAACAAATAGATCCTTCATGAAAGGTTTTGCTGGCGTTTTCTAGCACTCAGACTTCACCTTAATTGAAAAGCCATTACAAAGTTCTAAGTGTGGAGAAATGTGATCTGGTGGACATTTCTCACTCGGACTACTAAGTGGGGACTGGCTGGAAGGTGGAGTCGGCCTGTTGCCGCCACAGGTGTCCATCCTGGCACCGATGGTGGCAGCTGAGATGGGTAGTGGCCATGGGAGTACTAGTTGGATCAAGGTCGTATTTTGGACCTGGACTCTACATAGTGTGAGGTCAAGTTGGGAGTGGAAGGTAAGGGAGAGAGGTGTCCAGAATGATTCCCTTTTCTGGCTTGAGCCACTGGGTGAAGGGTGATGATAGTTGCTGAGAGGAGAAAGAGTTGAGTCTGCGCCATGGAGAGCTGGGCGTGCCTGGAGGCATCTGAGAGCAGGGGACATGGCTGGGGTGCTCCAGAGCGAACGCTAGTGGGGAAGTTGGGGGAACCACATGGTGGATGAATGACTGAAGGGCCCCGCAGGAGGACAGGTGAGTGGGAGCCACGGCTACAGCTAAGGGTGAGCTTGCTGCCCATGGAGTCAGTCTTCCATGGAGCTTGGAGGTCACCTAGGAGACACCCCAGCTAGAGAGACTGGATGGTCCAACCCTTCGTCCTACATCTCACTCCTCACAGGTCTGGGACTCTGGGGCTTGCTGGGGGTGTCCTTTAACAGAGGGTACACATTCCTGCAGTTTGGGAACAAGAAAAGACCTTGGCAGATGGGAGGGGGAGAGAGAGAGTGAGAGGCACAAAGGCAAGCCCTGGAAGACCCCCTCAGTCTGTGTGCACACCTGTCTAGGTGGAGTGGGCAGTATGAGTCATTGGCTTACATTTCCAGTCCTCCACCTCTAGGGAAGGACAACTGGGGGGCCTGGCCCTGGGCACCCCGCCTTCTCCCCCCTTGCTTCTCTGAACCTCTGGCTCTACCCCTTTACCTGGAATGCCTTCTCTCCCTGGTCTCTCCAGGCACCTCCTGGGCCTAGATCTTTCCCCTCCTGCCTTTCACTTTCCCCCTGAATGAATGGCCCCTTCTTCACCGCCTCCCATTGCAGATTGTATTCTAGTTACCCTTTTCCAGCACCCGGGCCCCCCTGCAGTGAATCAGGCCCCATCCTGGGCAGCACTGCCATCTTTTCAGCCTCTCATGGTGCACATACTAGGGCCTCTGCCAACCTCTTCACCATACTACCTCAGCCAAGTTTCGCACCATCCCCTCTGCTTGCCCACTCTTACCCCCAGGTCATGGTTTAGGAGGTACAATTAGGGAAGTCGGGGCACTCAGGAAGGCCAAGTGACCGCCCACAGGCAGCGGGCAGCTCCATGGAGGGCCTGTCTGGTCTTGGTTCCTGCTCCTAGTCATGAGCACCTCTGGGACCTCGCTAGGACCAGAGCATGATGGGAGTTAGTGACTCGCTCCTCAGCTCCCCACCCCAGGTGTACAGAGATCAGCCCTCTGTGAAGGCCCTCAGCGCGAGCCAGGGAGCCAGAGGCCCAGCCTCGCTCTCTGGGAAAGAAAGACGCAACCCAGCCAGTAACGGTTTACCCGCTTGGCTTCCTGTTAGGTTTTTTCTTCCTTCCCCACAGGGGTGTCTCTTATCTCAAGCTTCATGGGGGGCACTGTGCTGGGGTGTTTACCATTTGATGACAGTTGGTGCCAGAACCCGCCTCTTGGGAAAAGTGAGGAGGAGAAATGCAAACCCAGGTGGGCCCTTGGTTACCCTCAGGCCACAGCGTCCAGGGACAGGACAAGCAGGTCCAGTGACCAAAGCCAAGTCCAGCTGCCAGGCTCCATCTCCCAAGTGGGCCACAGAAGTCCTTGCCCTGAGCTCCCTACGATCAGGGACATGGCAGAAACTGCAAATTATCTACCAAATAGATAACTGAGAGGCAGCAGAGTCTGCTAAGCTAAGGGCTTGCCTCGGTCCTTGAATTAGAAGTTCATGACTAAGGCAAAGATACCCACGCACCTGGGGGACACCCCTTCCTGACCAAACATGACTCTGCATCTCCCCCTGCAAGGTGAGGTCTGGACTCCTGATCACCAATCCCCTGCAGGACAGTCAGTGGCAAGTTCCCTGACCATCACTCTAGGCCTGCCCAGGGCCCAAGTTCAAGGCCAACCCAGATCTCACTAATCCTGAACCTCTGTCCATTGTCCCAGCCAAAGCCCTGTCTGGACTGTGGAGGAAACAGACACAGTGGGGTAAACAGAGGGGCAGAGCTGACTTGGGTTCAATCAGGAGACATTCACCTGGCCACCAGGGAGGGGGTTCAGCTGAGGGCTGGACTGTCCAAACTCTGACCAGAGATGAAGAAAGACACATTCTCATCTTGTTACCAGATGAGACTCCCATAGCCAGGTGGGGTTTTAGCAAGCCAGACAATGGACCCACAACTTCAGAGCAACCTAAACTCAGGAGAATGACTCGCACAGAATCCCAAAGGCCTTATGAACCCAGCAGACTAGAACTTGAGCTCCAGGAAAGGAGTCAGCACAGAAGAGGGTCACAGAATCACTCCAATCTTGGTCATGAAGGAGGGAGGTGTAGGAAAGTGAAGGTGGGGGCCCCCAGGATCTGGTGCCTGGCTGCCTGCCTACCCCCAACCAGGCAGCAGAGGGCTGTCGAGGAGGAAGCTGGGAGAGGCTGGGGAGCCCAAGGGAAGGAGAAAGACAGCCCAAAACAGAGACTGCTATTCACAAACCTCCACTGTGAGGACACACATGGGCACCGCATGTGCCCGGGGCCACGGGTAAGACAGGGACACCCAGGCGCCAGGGAATGGAAGGAGAGAGACAAGTGTCACGCCTTCATATTCCCATTCTTTCCTTCAGCCAGTACTAGCTGAACATCTTGCAGGGATCTAGAATGGAGCAGTGATAAGAGCACAGACTCTGATGTCAAATGTCCTTAGTTCAAATCCTTGCTCTGCATTTTTTTTTTTATTGTGGGGTATAAAGTACAGATAAGATGACACCCTCTTCAGCATTTCTAAGTGAGACTTGACTCTGACCTGTGCAAGGACTGCCTGTGCTCCTGGTTCCACCTGGCACTGTCTTTCTGGTGCTTTCTGTCTCCTGGTGGGCAAAGCCTAGGAGAGAGATAAAAGTATGTGTAGAAACAGTGGGCTTTGGGATGAGCAAGAGGAGCCGTGTGTGGCGGGGGTGGCGTGGGGTGGGTGGGGGGGTTCCCTGGGAAGAGAGTACTTACTTCACTCATGAACCTCCCCAGTTCCCCACAGCCAACCTCCCTCTCTAACTGCCAACCCCAAAGGCCCAGCTGTTTAGAGGCACAAGTTTAAGGACACCTGCTTTTGTTCCTACTCACCAATGCTTTCTGGGGAGCAGACCATTCTGCCATGTGAGGCTGGGGGAGTTTGGGTCGCCTTCAAAGTGACTTGGGGGAGAGGGATGAGGTAGACTGACCCCTTTGGAAAGGAGTCCAGCAAGGGGGGGGGGGAGGGAGCTAGGGGAGTAGGATATAAGACTGAAGGGACTTTTAGGGAGACAGGGATGTTGGGGGTCTGAGGGAAGGAGGGGTGTATTCAAGACTCAAGAGGTGAGACGTGGCCCCAGAGAAGTCCGGAAGGGAGGATCACCTTACCCCTGAGGAAAAGGGACTGTTCCATAAGGGGGATTTGGCCTCACTGAGGAGACAACCGCTCACTGAGAAGAGGTCATTGGCTCTGGAATGTGGGGGCTGGGAATGAGATGACAGAGCCCAGTAACCCGAGAGATGGGGACCCTTCTGACCCTCACCCAAGGTTTGGTCCCTTTCCCTCCATCTGGGGCACACAGAGAATCCCAAGTGACAAGAAGGGACTCAGTATGTCCCCACTGGCAGGGCCCTTAAAATCCAGCCACCTCGCGTGCAGATCGGGAAACCGAGGCTCAGAGAGGCGGCCCCCGCCCCCACATCCACGCTGACCCCGGCGTCTGCTCCACCTGCGCCAGGCAGGGGGCGCCCTTCTCCGCGTCCGGGCCCCGCGGCCGCCGCGCCCGACAGGTCCCCCAAGGAAAGCCCTCTTAAAGTTTTTACTTTGGCGTGAACTCACCGCCTCCATCCAGCCGCGCGGTCTCAAAGGTGAACATCACACAAATGCGTTACAGATGTGCTTCCTTCCATTTTCGGCTACTGCGCCGCGCGGGCAAGCCGCGGCCGCAGCCACAGCGCGATCCAGGCCGCGTTTTCCATCCCGCCCGCCAACTTTTTCAAGCTGTAGTTATTTGATAATGATTTTTTTTTTAAACCTCTCCCAATAATTGTTATCCTCCCCGCCCGGTGCAGCTCAGGTGATGGCACAGACTGCAGACGCCTCCTCCTCCCGGCGCGCGGCGGCTGCCCGGGGGTGAAAAGCCACAGCCTGGGCGGCTTCTGCGAAGCCAGAGTTGAGGGTTCCTGTCAGGCCGGGCCCAGCCGGCAGGACGCCCCCCACAGTGGTCCCCGACCAGGTCTCTGCACGACCCCAGTACCGCGGCTGTCTGGTGGGTGATTGAACAGAGAGGGTGTGCTCGGCAGAGTTCAGCCTGCGAACGTTTATTGGGCACTTACTGAATTCCGGGTCCTCAGCAAAGCACTCGCCTCTAAAACAGGAGACAAGAGCCGGGGGCCTCAGGGTCCCTGTCCACTCCGTGGACTTTGGGGCCTTACGCCCTCTGTCTGAGGAGTTGAGAGGGGCTGCCCAAAGTGTCAGGGTCCAAAAGCAGGTCTGGGTGCACCACGAGGCGCAAGGCAGGCTCTCCCCAGCCCACAGCCTTCCTCTGGCCCCTGCAAAGCGTCCCCATCAGCGGAATGAAGGCTCTTCTAAGAAGCCCCAAGACTGGGGAAATTGGGTCCTGCAGTGGAGGACATTAAAGCTGGGACCCAGGCTGCTGCGGTCTCAGAAGTCACCCAGACAGATGGAGGAGAGACAAATCCCTGAGCCCCAAGGGAGGGGCAAGCTGGGGAACAGCCAGGTGAGCTCCTGCTTCCTCACAGAGGGTCACCTGTGCTTTTCATGCTCAACCACAAGCGGCTCTTGGAGAAGAGGGGAAGTCCCACCACAGCTTGGTTACACCCCCAGAAAACCCAAAGTTCCCAAGTTAAACCTGAATTAATTTAAAATTTTTTAATTAATACATCTGAGGTGGAACTTGGGCATCCAGCAGCGGGGGTTGACTGAGGGGGAAATGAAAGGCTAAGGCCAAGGGGGTGCTGTTGGGTGCTGGGAGGAAAGGGGGCTCTGGATGAGGAGCTAGTCTCTCTGGAAAAGAGTGTCCTTGGGTAAAAGCAGTTGGTTCTGCCCTCCACTTCCCTTACCACTGGCTCTTCTTACTGACTCATACACACCCCCCCAAGCATGTCGCTCCCTACTGTCCCACCCGTTAGCCTGGCTCAGAGATACAAAGTGCTGAGGGGATACCAGCCAAGCCCAGGGAGTCCAAGAGCGGCTGAGGCATTGCTGCAGCCTCGTGCCCAGGGAGGATTTCCTGAGGGGCCTGGGAGTGCCCCTAGCATACTGATAGTGTCTCCTCATCCTTCAGCAGATGAAACTGGGGCTCAGAGTGTGGGTGCATGGGCCCCTCTGTTCTACACCAGCTTCTGCCTCTGCCTGGTTAGTGCAATAGAGGGGACACATTCCCTGTCCCACAGTCAGTGTGGGAGGCACCTCCTGTCTGGGCCCCACTCTACCACCACACTTACTTCCAGGTACCCACAAATCCAGCATGAGCATTAGAGTTATTGCCAATTCTAACACCACTGCATTTTCCCAGAGTCTCCTGTGGAATTCCCACACATACGAAACGCGTGTCCACACTCATTCACCTTTCCTGCCCAGTCTTCTCTCAGCCAGTGCTGGACAGTCGCAGTCATTCATCTATGACTACAGCAGAATCAAAAAGAAAAAAGAAAAATTTCACTGATGAGCGTACCCAAATTTTCCAATCAGAATATCTAGAAGAGCTCTTTCATTTCTGGGCTCTACGTTTTATGATTTAGAACTTAATATCCTTTCCCTTTTTAATTCTCTATACTTAGGGCACATCACCTGCCCAGTGTGGGACCTGCACAAGTCCCAGACCAAGGCTGCCTCCTCCAGGATGCCTTCCGGGGTCCCCAGACTGGGTCAGGTCTTCCTGGCCATGTTCCCATAGCCCTTCCACTGTTGCCACCCGGCACACGGATTGAGGCCATCTGTCTGCCCAGCCTCTTCTTCTCCGTGAGCCCCTGGGAACAAGAAGTAGGTCTCATTCCTCCCTGTGTCCCCAGCAGCACAAGGAAGCTGTCAGGGACTGTTTATGGAACTGAGCCTGATAAACGGGTCGGCCTAAGTGATTTCCCTCCTGCTCCAGCATGTGCCCCTGACTTGCTGGACTAAGATGTGCCTGGCCAGCCCTTCACAAACCTGCCAGCCTCACAACCAGGTGGTGGACTCTCTTTGGAGCCTTGGAGAAATCCCTTTCTTCCTGTCTCCCTGGGTCCAGTCTGCAGGAGGGGGTTCCCTGGGAGGACCCCCTCCCAGTCCAGCCTGGAGGAGGGGGATCAGATGCAGGGCTGGAGTCCCCTGGCCTGCACAGAGACAGGATTTATCTCAGTTTGGGGAGGTCCAGGGCCCTGGAGCCCTATATCATCATTAGTTCCATCAAAGAGGCGGCTCTGATCTGAAGGAGCAAGATGCATGGCATCCAAATTGGAAACAGTGGTGGGCAATGGAGCAGGAGCCAGTGGGGAGAGGGCTTGGGCTGCCCCAGGGGAGCCCAGGACACTGAAGGAGTCCCACCACAACGGTGCAGGGAAGAGGAGGAGGAGAAGAAGGGGGAGGAGGAGGGAAGAGAAAACATTCCACTGGGGCTCCAGGGAAGAGATCCGGCAGTGCAGTGTGAGATGGAGCCCAGCCAAGTCTGGAGTTAAGGCGACCTCCCCCAGGAGGCTGGGAGAGAAGGCAGTTAATCCCAACAGCCACGTGAGGGCCTACTGTGTGTGACTGCCCCCAGGTGCATCACTGCCTCCAGCAATCTGGGGAAATGTGCTTACTGATGGGAAAACTGAGACTCAGCGAGAACTGAGAACTGAGGTGACCCAAGGTCACCACAGGCACCTCACACCGCTGGGATTCCTGTCCAGGTGCCCTGGTCTCCAGAGCTTGTCCACTCCCTGGAAAGGTAGAACAAACAGAATGTTGGGCTCTAAGATTCTCCTTCCTCGAAGCCACCTGTCCCATACCCACGAGGGCAGCGGTCTGATTTTAAACTCCAGGTTTAACCTAGAGGAAACAAGACAGAAATCTCTTCTAAACATTGGAAAGTGGCCATACTAGCAGGATGTATTCATACAATGCAAATGACACATGCAATAAAATAAATTTTAAGAATTATTAAACAGCTATGGGACACGCTACTGCCCTTTGTTGATGAGCATGCTCTTGCTGAACCTCCCACAACAGAGGGTGTTCTAAAAGCCCTGCACCCCCACAGGCCTCCAACATCTCACCCCCCTCACCCTCCCAAGCTCCTCTCTCCAGTGGACAGAGACCCACTGGAGCTGCAGTCTTGCTACCAACTAGCTGTGGGTCACCCGGATGCAGCTCTGTCCCTACCTGGGCTTCAGGGCCCTGTTTTGGGGGGGGAGGAAGAGTCCCCCTGGAAGGTCTAAGGTAGGGTGGGGGAGGGAGTTGGTAGTGATTCTTTAATGGGAAATAGCGCAAGAAAAATACTCAGGCAAGGAAGCAGTCTTGAGGGAAGGGGCAGGGAAGAGCAACAGGACTCTCTCTGCCTGATGGTGTTCCAGAAGCTTTGCAGAATGTTGAAAAGTGGGAAACAACCTAAACTTCCAGTAACAGTTCAATATTCCGTGTGCCTGGAAGTCATGGAGGGACGTCTATCCACGAGGGAGAGACGCTGTCAGTACGGATGTGAGGATTAAATACTGGAACTTTGGTGAGAGACCCACCCCAGTGCCTGGCACAGCATAAACTCTCACACTCCAGCGACACCAGGTGTGTGGCAAAAGCAGGAGTGAAAATTATATATGGAACAATTCCAGTATTGAAAACAGCAACAACAAACCCACTTAAATTTAATTTTTTTTTAAGATTTTATATACAACAAAATATTGCTGAGTTGTGAGATCAGCAATTTGGGGGTTCACTTTTGAATTTTTCCTATTTCTTTATGAAAGGATTTTTACAAATCAGTTTTAACCAGTTAAATTTTCCCCAACACTTCACTTTGATAAATTTCAAACATACAACTAAGTTGACACATCTTCAAGGATTCTAGCATTAATGTTTTATTATATTTTATATTTTATCATCCATCCATCCCTCCCTCCCTCTGTCCATCCACAAATCCATCTTATTTTTTTTCCTTGTGCTTTTTAAAATAAATTGCAGACGACAGTAAACTTTCCCCTAAATACTTCAACATGCATGTCAAGAAAAATTGTTTTTAATCATTTCCTAGAGGCCAGAGGGTATCCTGGCCGCCAACTGAAGCAACCTCCAGCTGTACCTTCCCAGCTACAGGCTGGCGGGGAGCTGGGCCTGGGTGGGGGTGGGGCTGGCGGCCTCCTCTAGGTGACACAGTCCCTGGAGCCCTGTGGTTTCCCCCACTGAGGCAGGGATAATGAGATGTAAATAAACCTCTCTCGGAGCAATCATCTGAGGGTGTGGTGAGAGTTACCTGAGATAAGGTCTGTATTCACCTTGGGTTCGCTGCAGGAATAGAGGTGTCATATTCAGAGAGGAAAAAATACAAGATACCCACTTAAATTTAAATTTCTTTTTTTTAAGATTTTAAAATTTAGTTTGCAGACAAATAATACCTTTTTCAGTATGAGAATGTCCAAAGAATCATTAGGGCATAGATTTGGAAAAAAACCAAAAAACTATTCAGTCTACATTTATCTGGTAACTTCATGCAAGGCAGGGAAATGGAAACCTCAGGAGATGTTGGGGGTTTGAGCGTCAAGGCTCACATGTGTGCTGTGTTTTGTAGCTCACGGACTGTTTTTCCATCTGTCATCTCACGGTGGATGTCCCCCTACAAGAGAGTATTATTTTCTTCCCATTATAGTTAAAGCACCGAGGCTCAGAACAAAGTCCAGAGTCTCAATTCTGGTCTGGGGAAGTTCTCTCCCACCTGGATTCCTCTCCTTGAGACCTCAGCACACCACAGCTGTCACCGGACCGCCGGTAAGGCTGCAAGACTCAGCCAGCAAGTCTGCAGCTTGGTGCTTGGGACTCACCACCTCTGTGATGGTTAATTTCACGTATCAGTCTGAGACTGGGTATGGGATGCCCATTTGTTTGGTTCAACATTATTTCTGGGTGTGTCTGTAAAGACATTTATTCCTTTCTCGATGAGATTAGCATTTGAATCAGCAGACTGCTAAAGTGGCTTTCCCTTGCAAGTGGCTTTATCCAGCCCTCTGCGGGCCTGTGCAGAACCAAAGCAGAAGCAAGGGGAAGCTGGCTCTGTGTGAGGCCTGAGCTGGCTCACTGGTCTTTCCTGCCCAGGGACCGGGACTTCCCCACGGCTTCCCTGGCTCTCAGAAGGCCTCCAGGCTCGGACCAGAACCAGAGCGTACACCATAGGTACTCCTGGGACTTCCCTGGACTTCCAGCTTGCAGAAGGCATAATCACCTGAGCCTATTCCTATAAGAAATCTCTTTGTCTCTTATATTCTATTGATCCTGGTTCTCTGGAGAACCCTGGCCAAGGCAACCTCCCTCAGAGTGGTTGTCTAAGTCTCTAGGGGCCCACTGCTGGTCCCGCCCTGGGGAGCTGGAGGGAACAGGTGTGAGTTAACACCATCCTGTGGAGGTCTTGGCAGGTCACATGCCACACAGTGAGGCTGAACCCCCCAGGGGTCACAGGGCTACAGCAGGACAGAGGGAGCAGCCAAGTTTCCCACCTCATCAATGCTCTTTTCAGGGCCCTCTCAGGCCCCACACGTGGCTTCTGGGACGGGCACAGCTGCAGGTGCTGATGGTGTGGCAGTCAGGAGCTATTGGGCACACCGCAAAAAGAGAAGTGGGTATCTCTGCGGGGCAGAGTCGGCCAGTGTCTCCTCTGGTTCCCTGACTCGACTCTGCCCCTTCAAGCAGCAGCACCCCCTGCAGCCCAGCGCTACCTGGGTCAGGGATGCAGGTCAAGGGCAGCATCCTCGACCCCACATGCTGGGTCTGTGCAAAGGTATTTAAGTGCGCACTGGGCCACTGCTCTGACTCTCCTCCTGGGCTCAGGCTCTCTGGCCTCTAGCTCGCTAGTCCTTCCTGCCCGCTTGCAGCCATCCTGGAGACGCACCCTTTTGCCAGTCCATTCGCTCATCCAGTAGAATCTGCATGGCGAGGGTGACGGATTGTTTACACGCTGTGATAAGTAACCTCTCCACCAGTGGGACGAAGCAAGAGGTCGACAAGTTGTCTCCAGTTAATCATTTTCCAAAGGCTTATTTATTTTTAATAACCTGTGAATGTTTTCACAAAATAACATGGTTATTTCTATTATGTCATTCCCACAACCACACCTCATTCAATTGAAACTGGGGCAGCCAGTTTGGGGAACTGTGAATTAAGGTTTCACTCCAGGGCCAGCTTCTCAGAGGTGAGACAGAATTTGTAAAGCTCACCCACCTCTCAGACAGGGCCAGATGGTTCTTTCTCCAAGGCACCACCAAACTCCTCCCTCATTTTGGAACCAGGGCCTGCCCAGCTGTTCTCAGAGTCAGTCACCAGGTCCAACACAGGATCAAATAGAGCCTTTTTACCTGCCATGGAGGTTGTCCAGGCCAGGACCATGTGCAGAGCTGAGCCATAGACGTCACAGGGTGATGGCGCTCACTGGCTGGGCCAGCCGTCGGGGCAGAGACTGAACCCCACATGCAACTGTGGCGGGACTCAAGTTCTGGGATCTTTTCTGACATCAGGTCTGCAAATGTATCCCATATGTCTGGCCATTGCTTCACTTACCGGTTCACTGCATTTAAACAGTTGTTTTAAAGTATAATTTGTACTGCTATAATCATTCACTGAAAGCAGCGTGCTTTTTTTATTATTAAATTTAATAATACAGAAACCAAACTTTTCTAGGTTGGCTATTGTTGGGTACTGTTCAAACAAATAGGAAAAAAAAGATTCATAATGAAAAAGAGAAAAAAAGACTATGTGAATTTTCATGAATCTCTTCCCACCCCCCCCACACACACACACACCTGCCCCATGCCAGAATTTTTTTTCTCTGAAAAGAAGGGTTTTTTTTGTTTTGTTTTGTTTTTACTTTGAACCCCTGAGATTAGTTTTTGGCAAGTTTCCTTTACTCTCTACCAAATGGTTTTGAAATAGTCATCATTTCTCTGAGATGATAAACAGTAAAAAAATTGCTTTTACTTTTGAAGGCAACGAAAACACGTCTATGGTTTCACTTTGAAGCTCATCAGGAAAAACTCCTATCACATTCAGCACGTGTGAAGGAATTCTCAATTCATGGGCCACCTGTGTGTCTGATAATCGTTTAATGCTGCTTCCAAAGTTTCAATAATCTCTGGAAGCCACTCAATCACAGAGATAAAACCTGGGGATGTACGAGCCAATGCGATGCCAGCAAACTTCCTGGCGTTTCCATATGGCTCTGCCGCTCCTGTTACGTGTGTTCTGGGTAATCGCCAATCTTATCACAGATGAATGGACAGCGTAGAACAAAGGATTGAACCAAGTGGAAGCAGGTCACAGCTTTTTCCTTTTCTGCAAAGACCTCAGCCTCACCAGATCCAAGTGGGGCAGAGACAAGGCGTCTGCACAGCGCCGATGCCTCTGGGCACATGGTCTGCGCAGGTCAAAGTCAAACCATCACTGAGAGCTGAACCACCTGGGTTCTGCACGCACCTCTGATTGACTGCAGAGAAGTCTTACGACCCTATTTAAGTTGATCTTTCTCATCTTTTTGAGATTAACAAAACCCACGCACCCCTGTCACTGAGAGGGTGACGGAGATCCTCCTTCTATCAGCTGCCGCGTTCCTTCACGGCCTGTCCTGTGGTCTTAGCTGTTGAATCAGGAAACGTGGATTCCATCTGCCATGCCCTTGGTGTCTCGGGTTTTATTCTTCTGATGATCTCGTTTTGAATTTGTTCATTTCTGTAGGCATCAGCAGATTCATACGTTAGAAACCCGGCTTTATCTCTTCCAGCAACTCCCTCCAAATTGCTTTTATTCACAGATGAAATATACTTGTCATGACTTCTTAACGATAAACACTGTTTTCCAAGGAATAAAATATGTTTAACTCTGAATTTCAGATAGGTTCTAGTTTCCCCAAGCTGTTACGAGTGAGCAGATAATAATTTGTTAGCGACAGTTTCACCAGGAAATCAATATTCTTTCCCTCCACCCTCACTGAATGATTTCAGATGCATTTTATGTCTTCTGTGTTTTCAGATTTTGAGAGTTTTTTTTTCCCCCCAAACAGAAACTCCTTGTGTTATATGGTGTGATCTTCTCTGCAGGTGCATCTGGTTGGCAAAACACTGGCACAAATAGCAAGGGGAGCATGACCAGCTACCCCACTACCCACTGCTGCAAATCTGACACCCGGAGTCCCTCAGGCCTCCCAAATTGGCCTTGAATCACTCACATGTTAAAAATAAAACTTAGCTAATCCATCGAACTATGTGTGGTATCCCAGCTTGAAACCATATTATTTTCTATATTTATACTGGCATCACTTGTGTACAGAATAATTACGGGTGGGAAGGAAATACCTGCAGTCCTGCATGTTGGCTCCGTCATTAAAGGAGAGAAAGCCTGCGTGGCTGGACCCCCGAGCGTGGGGTTAACATCCTCAGGATCTTGACTCCCCGAAATGCTCACTGGGGCCATATTCGGACTATCCGTATGAGTTTTAGATTGGTGGAGCAGAACTCTTAGAAATATGAACACAGACTTTGATTTTCACATCTTTTTCCAATAATGGCACTTACCCAGAAAGAAACCATAGCTGACCATGACCAATATATCCAATAATTGAAGGGGAGTAAGACATTTGTCTTCCTGGCAACACAAAGCCATACACTTGTCAACATGAACACGGGGTTTACTTGAGTGAACGGGCAGGAGATTTGTCAAGGGAGAGGGCATAATTGATGGATTCTGCTACCGTGCGTGTGGTGCTGTTAGCTTTCATCGTCTGTCTTGATGAGAAGATTACTATTTTTTTATACTACTACAACATAAAGGGAAGTGTGAATGGGGTTTTACGTGTATCTTGCTAATTTCATGTCTTTTTGACTCATCTCTGTCACGTTTCTGACAGTTCAATCCGTCACTCCTCTGTCTTTGAGAAGTTGGGGTGCTACTGTTCTTTCTCTTACAAACGCTTGGGCTTTCAGGAGGCACTTCCATGCCTGGCCCACAGCTGGGTCAGCTGAGGGCACAGAGCTGAAGTCTCCAGCTCAAGTCCTGGGAGGTTCAGAGCTCAGAGGGCAAGAGAGAAGTTGATGCCTCTGAGCTGTCTTTACTCTCAGCTCCTCTGACCTGAGACGCGAAGGGTTATTTCCCGCACCAACCGATGCTCTGCCTTTCTGGACACCAACGGGTATCCTGCCAGTCACCTCAACTCTGACATAACTGCCTGAAGTTAGGGGAGACCCACGAGGGAAGGGCTAAGTCCCACAAGAGCACCCCTGCCTAGACCCTGCCAATCACAAGTACTGGGTGCCCAGGAGACCCTCACTTCTGTCTGACTTAGTTACTAAGTCAAGTCAAAGTTGACCCCCCACCGATGGGTCAACAAATCATTAGGTTGCCTCCCAGTCCTCAGAGAAACACTTTTCTTGCTGCTAGTGGCTTATTATAGAGAATATTAAAAAGAGTATAAATGACCAACCAAATAAAGAGTCAGGGACAAGTGTGGAATGTGCCATTCTCCAAGCTTCTATGTCTTCTTCAGGGGGACCCCTTCCCAACCCCTGGATGTATTCAGCAACCTGGAGCTCTCCACATCCCTGCTTTTAGGGGGGCATATGGAGGTGCTATGCCAGAGGCAAGAATAATGAGATCACGAGTCCTTGGTGAGTGATTCAATCTCTAGCCCCTCATTGGCGGGTGCTCTCGTCCCACGGTTGGTTTCTCTTGTGACCACCCTCCATCCTGTAAGCCATCAGGACCCGGGCCAGTTCCCAGTCCATCTGCCCAACCAGATTTTGGTCTTCAAATATCACCCCAAATAGACATGGGGCAGAGGGTTCTTATGACCTTCTACCCACCCCTGAGAAAAGTCAGGCCCCTCGGCTAATGCTGTCCTGTACATCCACAGAGGACCCCTGCAGGGTAAACGAAGAAGTTCACTTAGTGGCTTCAGAGCCACTGGCCTCTGTGGCTACCACCTGCGCCCTTGAACGCAGGAGACCCCTGGGAGCATGGGCTCGGGGTGCGCAAGCCTGATGGCGGACACCTGGAGTCTGGCATGGGTGTGCATAAGTGCACACCTGAGCCTGGAGGCTGAGCGTATAAGCGCACGTCACAGAGGCTGGTGCACAGAGGAGAGACCCCAAGAGGCCGCCAGGGAGCTCTGGAGAGCCCAGAGAGAGTAAAGCATCTCAGGGGGCTGGCCAGCCTTCCCACCCCGCTGCCCCACTGCCCTGCACCTGGTTGCCTCACTACAGATGATGTAGAGAGATCAGCAAAGGCCTGAAAAAGCCACCGAGGGCCCACCCTGGCCTACTCCCTGCCTGCACTACAACCCCTGCCAGCACCGGAGGTCCATTCCACCCATGTAGCTGACTGGGTCTGCCCCACCCCCACCCCCGCCGCAGACTCAGAACCACTGCAGCAGGCTCTCTTAAACAGCTGCTGATGGCAAATTATATAGGCCAAATGGGAGGTCCACCACAGAGTGCTTTTGGTTTAGAAAAGAGGGGTGAGAAGCCATGCCCCTCACACTGTCATTTGAGGTCAGTGTTGCCCATCGTGAGCCGGGGCCTGCCTGGAATGGAAAAGCCTGTCTGGTGGTGCCCTGCAGCCTCCTCAGCGAGTATGTGCCTGAGCCCCTACCCAAGTCAGCCCACAGGAAGGGAGTAAATCACATTCAGTCTGAATTTAGTGAGTTGTGGGCACATGGAAGACCTCCCCCACCTACTTCTCCATTGACAGAGCTCCCCTCGTCCACCCCGTAACACTGCCTTGGATCCGACCTCCTCAACTCCCGCTAGGGCCACTTCGCCAGTGGTCCCTCTGCCTCTGGCCTCTTCCCCTCCGATCCACTGGCCAGACTGCTGCCTGGGCAGTTGTCCATAATGCAAATTGATCTCATTTCTTCCCCATCGAAATCTTTAAATGACTCCCCATTGTCTGCTAGGAGATGTCTAAACTCATCAGCCCTGTGTTGGAGATCTTTCAGAATTCTGAAAGACTTGAGAATGCCCCACCCCCTACCTTCTATGTCTCTGAACCACCCCATTAGTGCCCCACCCGCTACCTACCAGCCTCCTCCACCTGGCGTGTTCCAGCAAACCCATGTCATGTAGGAAAGTGGTTAGGAACCCAGCTCTCGAGCCAGGCCCCCAGGTCAGGTCCTGGCAACTCCAGCTACAAGTTTTGGGGCACATGAATTTGAGTAAGGTACTTAAATTTATTCTGCCTCAACTACCACATCTGTAAAATGAGGATAAAGATTCCTACTTCATGGAGTTGTAATGAGGATTAAAAGATTTCACACCTGAAAAACCCTCAAAAGGCTGTCTGGCCCAGGATAAGTGTATTGCTGTTATTATTGTGTCTTTACTCACACTGCTCCTTCCACCTGCATGTCATTCCACTGCTCTTACTTAGCAAACTCCTATTCATCCCTCAAAACAAAATGCAAACTCCAGCGGTGGAGCCCTCTGTGACAGCTCTGGAATCTCTGTCTTCTGCCTGGCCTCCACCTATGGGGCTCACCTCCACCCCTGCATTTCTCACACTCAGCCCTGAGTTCCCGTGCTTAGCTCCTCAAGGAGACTGAGTTCCATTAACCCTTCCCCAGTGCCCACAGGGGCCATTTAATGAATAGATGAAAAAAATTTCAGAAATGGCAGTAGATTTTTATCTAGTATCTTCTTTGGGAACAAACACTAAAGACCATGTTATGAAGGAGAAATGTGATTTCTATCTACACGATCTTTTTTAAAGCCATAAAAGACTATTAATGTTTCTAAAATGAAGAAAATTTTGAACAAATGAATAAAAGGTTGGACTCTTTATATTGGAGAGGTAATAAAATAGAAAACCTTTTTTGTTTAATTAGTCATTATGATCAGGTATCTATGGAAACAACTAGATGTTCACGCTCAAAATAGACAATCATCTATTCCTTTAACAATGCATAATCAACAAGAAAGTTGGAGCCTTGAGCATCAACATCCATTCCTTCAACATGTGCTTCTTGACCATGAATAATATGATGAGAAACAAAACCTAACCCCTGCCTTCAAGGACACTTCAGTTCATTGGGCAACCTCAGCCCACCTGTTCTGATGGAAGGTGTTTGGGATTGAGGAGGGGCTGACAGGGGCTGTTTGCTCACAAGTGGAAAGACCTAGCAGCAATGGAACTGAGGTGGAAGAGATAAGAGAGAAACGTAGGAGCAAAATCTTGAAAAGGTTGGCTGGGGGTCAGGGAGATCAACAGCAAAAGGGCATGTCACAGAAAGTTCTAGAATTCACGAGGGAAGTTTCCAGAACTCAAAAGAGGGATGATGGTTGAAATGAGTGCATATAATTATTAAAATGTGTTGCATTTTATTATGTATAGATAATATCTCCATGAAGTTGATTTCTTTCCCCTAAAGTCCCTGAGAGGCAGAGAATGACAGTGGAATTCTCTCAGTGTGGAGGGGGAACATAGACTAAAGGCAGATGGGCTGTGAAAAGGAAGATAAACCCATAGCTAACATACTTCATTTTGGGCATCTGTAGTCTGCTTAGAGGGTGGTCTTGGACCGAAGCATCAGTGTCTCCAGGTGCCAACAATTCTCTCCTTGACCAAACTCTACTCTCTTTTCAATGAGGTCCTGGCTTTTGGGCTTCTTCTGTTTTGTTTCTACATTGTCCAGTTCTATAAGAATCCTGCTAAGTCAGTTTAACCAGAAGGCGCCATCCTCCATATCTGATCGCCTTCGATATCTAGCCAAATTCCTCCCTGCTCTCCCCTGAGGGATTCGATCCCTGGGCCTGCCTTCAGCAAGAAACCTGTCAGGTCTGTTTAGCCAGGACCCCCTTACCGCTGAGATTTCCGCCTAGTAATTTTCCATCCACTGACCCCATGACTCTGCCTGTAACTAGATTCCCACTTTTTTGTTGTCTTCAGAGTTGAGTCCTAGCTCTCCCTTCGGACCCAAGACCCCACTGCACTGGTCCCCACACCTACCCTGGTAGCCCTCTGCTCCCCAGTAGTTTCCTGACCATTTTTAACTAGTGTCTGAATACTTTTTTCTTTCACAGCAGGACATGGTTACAAGTGTAGGACCTCGGGGCCACCTCAAACCTTCTGCACCAGAGAGCTCACATGAATAAGACACCCAGCTGGTTCATGTGCACGTTAAACTTGGAGAAGTGAAGCTTTCAGGGACCTGTAAGGGCTCCTTGAATAGATGGGCACACAGCTGTGAGGACTTAAGACTCAATAAGTACATGGAAATACAGGGTGGAGAGCCCAGGCGGGGCACCCCAGGAGAGGCGTCACCCCCTCAGGCAGCAACCTGGACAAACAGAACGGACAGAGCAGGAGTCCAGGACCCCAAGTTGGGTCCTAGCCATTTTCCCAGTGAAAACCACGTTGGACATGGTCTTTAGGGAGATTGGCTGGACATAGAACCATCCAATTCACCCAGGGCTTGCCCATATGTGGTCGCGTGTGAGTCTGGTTTAATCCCATAAGAGCCGCCCTTGCGAGGTCAAAATGAACTTTCTCATTTTTACAAGAAACTTCAGCTCAGGCAATGGGGGACTTCCTCAAGAAGGCTCCGTCAGGTGGCGTGGCACTTGACTGCAGAGGGCCTCACCCTAGAACTGAGAGCCTACCCTGGTGATCTCCATGGCCCATGCCAGGGTACCCTGGGAGGAAGAGTCAGCACAGGCACAGAGGGCCTCCCTGGAGCAAGTCCCCGCTTGCCAAAGTGCTTCCGGCTGGCTGAATTTCCAGGAATACAGTGCAGCTCCCTGCAACGCCCACTCTGACCATGGAGACTTTCTCTGGTATCCGGCCTGAACAGGTGAAATACAGAGACGACTGTGCTTGTCACCTGGATGTGCAGGGAACCTGGGGAGCATTTCCTCAGCCACCAGTGCCTGTGCTGAGGTCTGTCCCTGCAGCGACTGAAACCAGGGGGAGTGGAGGGTGAGCTCCCAGGGGCCACGGGGCAGCTCTCTGCAGCAGTGGGACAGTGAGTGTCCATTTCCAGCCTTGGCCTTCCATCCTCTGCTCCATTCCTAATATCTACTCCACTGGTCTCCAGATTTCCTGCTCACACATGTAAGAGCCCATCGTTGGTGCTCAGACGAACACTACATGGTGCAGAGAGCAAAAGAAAGCCCAGAGAATGAAATGGAGCTTTTGTCACACAGCAAACCAACACAGAAGGAGCTGGTCCTTCTAATACTCAGTGGTCTCTCCAGCCTCCCAGATGAAGCGGCAGACAGAAGAGCTGGACACCCACACTTCCCCTTTTCAGGGCTTTACATGTAAGCACTAACCCAGGCACAGCCAAAGCCTTGCTCACAGGAAGCACCTCACAAGCAGGTGACAGCAGTGCTAGCCTCAAACACTACCTCAGGGCCCTTGCACCTGCTGTTCCCTCAGCATACCCAGAGCTTCTTTTCTCAGGTTTCTGCTCATAAGTCAATCCATCAAGAGACCCTTCCTGACTCCCCCTTTATAAGTGCCCCCTTCACCCTTCTTCTTTACTCTCCAGGGCTCTGAACATCTCCTGATACTATGTTCTCAATTAATTTGTTTACTTTCTGACACTGCTGACCTGAGTATGAAGGCCATAGTGGCAGGACTTTGTTTTGTTAATTGTGCCTGACAGTACTTGACATTTAACAGGTGCTCACTAAATATTTGTCCAAAGAATGAATGAATTCAACCTGTGCTGTCCGGTTTGAGGGTAGAGAGGAATTCCCACCCCATTGTGTCTGCAGATCTGTTAACATCTCTTCTCCTCCGTCTCTTTCGTGGTTTGCATGGAAACCTCACTGTTCCCAGGGCATCCTCTGGGGCCTCATCGGTCTGCTTTTTCCTCCCTCCCCAGTGCCTTCAGCACTGTCTTGCCATGGAAGGTCGTTCTCTCCCTTCCCTGTGCTGCTCTGGTCACAGCGCCATCCCCTGGGTCCTTCTAATACTCAGTGGTCTCTCCAGCCTCCCACATGAAGCGGCAGACAGTCCGTAACACTGTCTCACTGCCTATTTAATTCTTAACCACCACCCATGGAGGTAGACACAATTACTGTCAGATCCAAGGCTCAGAAAGGTTAAGTAACTTCCCAAAGGCCACACAGCTAGTAAGGGAGCAGCATGGAGACTATAACCTAAGTCCTCCAGTTCGAGATCTATTATCTTTCCCCATCTATGCCAGATTTGGGGTCTGGCATGGAGAGAAGAATACCAACACTGAATCACCGCTGGGTAATAAAGGTGATGTGCTTAGTGAATAGTTGGCACTTGGTGAGGCCTGAGAACCCAGACAAGGCTCTGCTCCAGGAGTCTGCTCTCTTGGAATGTGGTCTGACAGGTCAGGCAACTTTCTCTGGTCCCTTCTTTTAGAAAACCCACCAGGAACATGTGGGACACAGTGAGCTCTAAAGTCACATCAGTTGGATGCTTCTCACTGTTTTGTAGATGACGCCAATGTCAGGAGCAGACAGGAGGGTCTGGTTGGTAACTGGGAAACCCAAGCAGGGAGGGAGAGTTTCCCACCCCACAAGTGTCCTCCTGGTTGTGGATCTCCTAACCGTTCTGCAATGACAGAGTTCCCTCATCAGCCTGCTTATTAAAACACTTACGTATCCCAGAGGACTATCGCATCCCTTCTTAAGGAGAGTAGATAGCTAGTAGTGCAGACTGAGTTCACATTTGCTCTTTGGGTAGCCATCTTCTAGAATACAAAAAGTGTGAGCTGAATTTTGAAGAATGACAGGATTTTAATTCGGTATCCAACACAGTGGCTTCAAAAGTAAGCAGAGAGGAGGGAACAACCAAATTCATGAAGTCAGGAATGACCGTGGCCCATCCGGGGAAAAACAGGTCAGGCTGAGTTAGGGGTTCATGATGGAATTCCAGGGTCGAGCTGAGGTCTTTGAGGACAGATGGCGCAGAACCTTGAACAGCAATTACGGGAGCTGGATTCTTTGCAGGTCTAGGGAAGTGACTGAAGGTTTGTCAGCAAAGTGACATGACAGCCCTTGAGTCAGAAAGTTTATGGGATGGACTGTGGAGGTGGGTAGGGAAAGGAGGGAGCCCATCTTAGGAGGCTGTCCTGCCACCCAAGCGGGTGGTAGGACTTAGCAGAGTGTCTGTCATGATGAATTATCTGCTTTCACCCGCAAGTGAGAAAATCAGGGCCCAAAGAGGGACAATGACTTGCCCAAGGTCATATTGCTATCGAAAAACAGAGCCTGGGCCTGATATTTTTTTAATTTCAGGCCAAATGTCCCTGTGAGATCAGGCCTTCCCAGGGTACAGCAGGTCCTTGGCACACTGAAGGTGTTAGAAGGTAAGTGTGGGCTTCACTTGATGTGCTGCCAGCCTCGGTTGGTGCTGCTATGGAGGCGTTACAGAATGGCAGCTGGCGGGGGGCAGGGTTTCATTCGGACCACGGAAGCATCCCGGAATCAAGCTCCTGAGAGCACCTTCAGACCCGAATGACTTCAGACCATTCTGGTCCATGAGCAGGGTGTGGGCACAGAAGGGGGCATCCGTCTGACCTTGGAGAGTGGCCCACAAATCCCTGGAAGGCCTGAAACATCGCCCTGGGCAAAATCCCCCCTCAATGGTGGGAGACCCAGCATGGGCGAATGGACTCCGTAGCTCCCGCCAGCCGAGTCAGGGGCGGTCTGTGTGCAGCGGGCTAATCACTTACCCTCTTTGTGTCCTGGCTTTCTCATCCGTAAAATGGGGATGATGATACTTACCTACCTCATCGCCGAGTTATGAGAATTAATTAATGTTTATAAAGGACTTGGAGATCCACAGATGAAAGGCACTATAGAACTACAAAGTATCATTACTGTAATTACATTACACTATTATAGCTCGGGCCAAGGGCTTTCTGCAGCTTCGCTTATTACTGAGAATGGGCGATGGGGTGCAGATAAAACCCAATCTCCCCCAACCATCGCTCCAAACGCCAACCAAACTCCATCCAGATCTAAACTCCTGGAGACTCCATCAGGTTTGGAAGACATGACAAGCGTCTCCCCAGAATTCCCCCAGGGGCAGAGATGAAAAAGATTGAGTTTTTTTTCCTGAAAGCAAGAGTTTGGGGAGGCGGGGAAGGGGTTCTTAAGAGATGAGGGGCTATTCTGAACTCATCCAGGGGCTGCACCCCACCCCAGGCAGCCAACCCTGGGTTATTGGACCAGGCTCTCTCTTCTTGGGGGGCCTTTGTGGGATCTCTCTCAACAATTTCCCTGACCCCAAGTCAGCCCCGACCAAAAGGAAAAGTCTGCTTGGCCTCAGATGTCAGCTCCCCCGCAGTTATTGAACCCCCCAATGATTCTGTGCGCCCATCATCACTAATTTCACAACACCCCAACCTGACTGGGTAGGCGAAAGCTAGATCAGAAAGAAATATAATTACCTTTTTACGAGCTTATGACATGGTTGCACCCTTCACGCCTGCCAGCTTGTCCAGTCACTCACAAATGATGATATACATACTATAAATTATATCATTATCGACCTATAATTACAGGCAACATATATATGAATCCCCCTGAAGGAGACTGAGGCTCCCAGATTACGTACCCGCGCCCCTTGGTCCCTTGGGAAAAAGTCGGCTGCCAGGAGGGTGGCTCCTCTTTCTAAATATCACAGACACTCAGTTAAAACAACCGTGTTGCCCCCTCCCCTCCCCACGCGTGCACAGCCCCGGGCCGCCTGGACAGACCAGCTCTCCCTGCACGACACACAGCCCAGACACGGGCATGAGCAAACCGGGCATGTGAGGGCAAACGCTCTGGGAGGACAGAAAGCAAAGCACCCTGGCCCATGCGGTTCCAGGGGAAGGACCGGTGTCCCGGCAGCAGGAGGAGGCCCCAGGCACTCCAGCTGGGCGTCCACGAGGCCTGGGGCTCCTCTCAGGCCCCAGAGGACACGCTTAAGGCTGCCCTGGCCTCTAGGACTGACTGAGCATCGGTGCCCTCTGAGATGGCCTCACTCCAGAGGGCCCATTCCGGTGGTGGTCTGGCTCACCCACACCCCTGTACTGTCCACAGGGCAGCCCCAGGGGCCCACCCTAGCTCATGGCAGGGAGAAGCGAGTCCTCACTTCAGCCTCAGTCCCCCTGGGCCCTGGCAGCCAGAAGATGGTAGCATGGTGGGGGCACGGGACAAGGACTGATCTCTAGGTTGCAACCCAAGTTCTGCTCCAGCCATCCCACCCTCTCTCCATCCCTCTCTCCCTTTTCCTACTCTCTCTCCCTTTCTTCCTCCCTTCCTTCCCCAGGCCTCTTTGCAGCTCTGTACCAGGCTCAGGGGGACAGAAAGGGATACAGGCTAGTCTTCAGGAAGCTTCCAGAGGCAGAGGCCCTTGGTCCCAGGGGCACCTATCCTGAAATAAGTGGGACACACCAGAGTTCCTGGTCAGACTGAGGGGTCGGATGGGGAGGTGGGGTGGGAACATCAAGGAAGGCAGAAGCTGGGACTTGAGAGAAGACTGGCAGGTGGGCAAATGGAGGAAGGAGATTTGAACAGAGAGAACCCTCCATGAAGGTGTGGTGGGGGCAGTGGAAGGGTATGGTGTGCCTGGGCAGCAGAGAGCATTCCTGCAGTGGGGTGGAGGGAGGGGCGGCTATGTCTGTGGGCCAGACCCACCCCTGCCACCCACTGCCTGCTCGTCCTCATGCACACACCCGACCTCAAGGTGTCCGCTTCGTCCTTGCACTCCGCTGCTGCTCCTCCTCCACCTGCCAGCCCAGGCCCCAGCTCGGACCCTCCCCGAGACCCTCCCCGAGACCCTCCCTCCTCTCAGTTCCGCCACACGTCTGCTCCTGCACGTGGTGTATGAGGGCCTGGGTGGTTCTCCACCCTGTCCCCAAGGACCCAGGCCCTGCTCAGCTCCTGGGAGCAGTCCCATGTGTCCATTACGTGCTGTCCACCCACGACGAGGAGCCAGGGACAGCAGGACTCTGCCGTAGTCACAAGTGGCAGCTCAAAGCCGCTCAGAGCCTCCTCCATCTGGAAGGCAGGGCACTCCAACTGGGGCTCGTCCTTGAATCACATCTTGTAAAAAATCATTTGCACATTTGAATCCAAAGCCCCTCAAAACAGTATAAACACCACCATTCCAAGTACCATAAAAACCACGTTGAGCATTTATGGAAACTAAAACATGTGTATTAACATATGGCAAAAATTTCACTTACTGCATCTTTTTAGCATGGGGCTGATGCATGAGGCATCTGTGCTAAAAGCGTTTGAATGGAAGCTTCAGAAAAGAGCAGAAGGAGAACGAAGCTGGGCCGAGGTGGCTGGTTGGCAGGGCTGCGGGGAGGGGCTGCAGGGGCTGGGGCTCTGGCAGGGGCACTGAGGTGGGCCCACCAAGGGGCAACCGGGGCCCAAATCACTCACCCCAACCTGCCAAGACGGCCTCTCCCTCTCCTGCCCGTCCTCTGTTCTTCTCTTCCCTCACTTTCCTCCCCTCCCACAAGGAGCAGATGGGTCTCAGGGAAGAGGGTGCTCAGAGCCCGGAACAAGAGAGGGGAGCTCTCCGGTTCTTTCCTCCCACCCCTCTGGTCCCAGCAGGATGGAGCTGACTCTTTCTCCTGCCCCCGCTCGGCTCTGCCCACGCAAGTCCAGCTCGGACAGGGACCCCCACTCCAGCCCCCCACCCCCTGCCTGGAGTCAACAGCCCACCTTGGCTACCCCATCTCAAGGACCAGTTGGGAGTGTTCCTAGAGGAACTCCGGGACACACGGGGTCCCGCTCACCAGGTGCATCTCCTCACACGGGCTCCTTTTCTGGGTGTGGCAGATCCAGATCAGAAGGCCAAGGCCCTGACAAAGCCCGACATCCTGATGACCAGTCAGTCTGAGCATCCCGCGATTCCAGCTCCAGCCTCAAGCTGGCCCCTGCGGGTGGGGGTGGGGGCCCCAGATGGAGCTCTGCCGCGGAGGTCAGCTTGTGAGCGGGGACACCGGGGTAAGGACATGCTGTTCGTTCTGAATCCTTTGCAAGGATAAGCCGGCAATGCAAATAGCTGCTGGCCCAGGGTAAATTAAGCCTTCCTTGGCTAAGACCAGTTCAAAAATTTGCTTTGATTTCCTTTGTTACTATGTGTCTTTAGGAAGAGACCAAGTTGCTTTCAACTTCCCTAGAAGGGAGAAGCCTCCTCCAAGGCTTAAGCAAGGGGGCAGCCCTGATGAGAACACAGCCACTCTCTGGGTCACAGGACAACGGCCTGGAGCCATGGGAACATCAGCACCCCAAAACCTTGCGGGTCTCGTCTGGGGTTCACCCCTGACATCTGATGGGGTCTCTCCTAATTAGGGGGAGTGGGAAGCAGTGTTCCTTTAGCAAGTGGGACACCGTTCCTCAGCTAGCTGCCAAAGAAGGGCCTCGTCGATGAGGTGCCAATGGGCTCTCAGGTTTTCTTGTACACCTGAGCAAGTCTGTGCTTTTCAGGCGGCAAGATCTCAGCCCACAGCAGGCAGTGTGGGGTGACCAAGCTGGCCTGGAACTGGCAGCACCCACGGAGTCTTCCTGATGGCAGCTTTGCAGGTCCACCTGGACAATTCACGCTGTCGGGCTCCTATTTGTCAGTTGATGGCAAGACCCCAGAGCACCTGTCGAGGAAGCGCATGGAGGTCCTGTCTTCTGGGGAAGGGAGGAAACGCACCTCCACCACCCTGCTCACAGAGGGTGTCCAGCTGCGCCAGATGTTACACCGTCACATGGGTGTAGGCACCTCATGTCACGCATCCTGACAGTCGTCTCTTCCTTACAAACCAGGAAAGCAAGAATCAGAGGGTTGAAGTGAACAGCCTAAGGCCGCAGGTGGATGGGTGGTAGGGACAGAACCCAGAATGGCAACACGTGCCCGAACTGACTCCTGACACACTGGCAGCCTGCGGTCACCAGTAGCAGATCCCACCTCCTTTCTTGCACCCTGGGTGCCAGCTGGGTTCTTGCTAACTCCCTACCAGAAAGCAGCCTCTGGTAGTCGGCCTCACTGCCTGGCGCTCCATCTCTTTAACTGTCAAACTTGACAATGAGTCAAAATATTGTCCGGCTCCAGCTCTCCTTCCTTTCTCTGATAAAGATCAAAACCCCAGAGGTAATGTCAAAGGTCACTGACCCTTGCCCTGAGCCAGCATCCTGGAATTGGTATTTACCTCAGCGCCCTGAGGTCCCTGACTGGGCAGAAGAAACCCGGAGCTGCCTGGCCCATTCTTTATTTCCTGTTCCTCCAAGACAGAGAAATGGCCCATGGCACAAACAAGCTGCTAGGAGATCAGACGATGCCCTCCTGTCATCCTCCTGGTAGCCTGACATTCAGAGATGGAGGCCCAGTGCTTGCATTGGCAAAGCAGGTGTGGTAATTGATCTCCCTTACAACATCCTCCAGAATGCACCCCTCCCTGCTTTAATTTCAGCCTCGAGGTGTGGAGAAGGAGGCTGCGCTCTGAAAAACAAGAAAAACACATCCTCCCGTTACCCAGCGTGCAAATGGCTGCCAGCCTTTCTCATGACTACAACTCGAGAGGGCTCCTCCAGGACCCCCAAATTGTCCAGGGGTCTGTCCCACTGGATCTGTCCCAGCTTCTTCTTGTGGGATGGTCTTCCAGAGTGTTCCGTGCTCAGTGGCCTTGGGAAGCCATGCTGTGGCCTCTGGAATAAAGGTGCAGAGACAAATGCATGGACCAGGGAAGACCATTGTGGGGTTGGGTGGGCCGGGGTGGGCAGAGTCTATCTCTGGCATTATCATCCCCCTGTGAGGGGACTCTGAGGCCCCCTCCTGATTTCTCTGGACAAGCTAATCTCACTCTCAGCAAGACACAGGTCTGAAGGGTGTTTGCTAAGAGAACAGCAGGAGGCAGAGGCTGAACCTGGGACATTCCTGTCAGAAAAGGGAGGCTTCCCAGTGGCTGGAGGCCACTTCCTCAGGACACTGAACCACAGTCCCACTCCACAGACACAGCCTGATGGGGAATAGGCCACCTCAAGAACTGCTCACCACTGGCTGGGCGTCCTGCTCTGTGCTAAAGAGACAGTAACCAGGAGTCCCCAGGAGGCCTAGGTGTGGGGCTGGCGGGAGACTTGCACATTGTCAAGTCCTCCCAACTCAGAAGGAAGCCAGAGTGGTGGTGTTGCCTGGCTGCATGACATTTCTGAGCCTCCCCAGTATCCACCATTAGCATTCCCTTGGGAATGCCCCAGGGAGAGCTGCTGCCTTGAGGTGGCTGAGGAGGAATGGCCCGGAGGGGGCGCCTTTATAATTTTCAGAGGAAAAAGGAGGCAGTTGTCTGTGCTGGTTGGCTCACGGTCACACAAAATTTCTGGGTCCTTCCTAAGCAGTGACATCTGGTAACCCCATTGTCTGCTATCTGCAGGGAAGAAAGTGTTAGACACGAGGGGCAGATGGAGTTTGCCTAATGTGTCTGTTCTCTTCTTTGCTGCCTTTTCAACTCTTCTTGGGAATGCAGCAAAATAGCAGCTGTTCATAATTTCATGAATAAAGAACTATGTAAATTTCAACTATGAAAATGTGTTGCATCTCTTGTGGGCAAAGTGTGGTATATGCTCCCGCTCCATCTCTATTTCCATCTCATATGGTTCTTGGAGTTTATCTGAACCACATTCTCCAGGCAACTGCTCAGTTTCAGAATCAGGCTTGGCTAATGGACGACAAGGCACCGTACCTGACACTGGCCAGAGCAAGAGGCTTGGAGGCCCGGCCCCTGGGGTGCGGTTTAATCTCTGTGACCGCTGTGCAGAGCATCAGTCCGTGTGTTTCTTTTTACTATTCAGTAAAATGGGCATAATGATGTGTCTTTCTTTCAGAGAGCACTTGCATAATAATTACGTATTTGTGGACCAACTTCACAGCCTTTGAATGGGGAAGCCAAGTATAGTTATAGTTTTCTTCTAAATACCCGCAGGAGGTCAGACTTGCCAGCAAGTTTATGTAGCATCTCCACTGCACTGAAACAGGTACATGTACCTGCAGCTTGTGCGCTGTCTCCCTTGCATCATCTCTGCTCCTGGGGGCCCCCAGGCAGCCTCTGACACTGTAGACACACTCACGCTACACTCTTCGGTAACAGTCATACCGGTTCATGCCCAAGATGGCGAGAAGGTCCCTGTTCTGTTGGCCAGGCATCGTATGGGAGAGATATCAAGCCGGCTGGGAATGGTTGCAAGGTGTGGAGCTAGAACCCAGAGGGAGGGAGCTGTCATGAATCAGATTTCAAATCCTAAAAAGGGGGTTTCTGGGAAGCCTCAAGCGATGAACCATCCACTCTGGAAGGATCGGGCAGAGTTCTGGTGGCTGCTTGGTCAGGGTGCCGCAGGTACACACAAATCACCTGGGACCCTGTTAAAATGCAGATTTTTTTTTTTTTTTTTGCTCAGTGGGTCCGAGGAGGGGCTTGAATCCCTACATTTCTACCCAGCTCCCAAAGGGTGCCATTGCAGTCGACCCCAGGACCACCCTCAGGACTAGTTGAGCTTCCAGCCCCTGAACTCAGACTTCTGAGTCTTTGATCAGGTGAGACATTCCCCAGAGAAGCTTGGGCCAGGGAAGGCAGAAACAGGAAGTTAAAAGGCCTCCGTCTCCAATGACTGCTGCCCGTGATCCTCCTGGATGAGGGGGCCACTTTCTTCTAGTGATTAACCGATGGTGACAGCATCTCTGACCCCTCTCACTGAGGCTATTTGGAGACCCTGGAATATCAGGGTCAGGCCATCTTGGAAAGCTCAACCCAAAGGCCCCCACCACCGCTGGGGCGGGCATGGTCAGTGAGCTTCAGAGAAGGCACACTAAAGTCTGTTCCACTGTCAAGGTGAACAAAAGAGAGCAAGCAACAAGAATGCCAGTAACCCCAGGTAACTGAGTGGACGGAACGAGGAAATTTATGAACAAGATATTGTTTCTGCCTAGTTGTTTTTGTTGTCTGAGGCACCCTCCTTTCTCCAAGGCCAGCGCAACCCTGCTCACTCCCCGTCAACATGAGCTCTGTTACATTGGAGGGAGCAAGCACTTTCCAGAGGTTTCCCTTCTCTTACTAGGGACTAAGTCTAGTGCAGGTGGCATCAGAGGTGAACCATGAAGAGGGCCTCTCTTCATGAAGACAAAGCAACCAGTACAGGAGAACGGGAGGAAGACCTCTGCACCCAGGGATAATCAGGGAGGGCTTTCAGTAGGAAGGGGGATTTCAGATGCTTAAGGATAATAAAGATAAAGATCACTGGAAATGGGGAGGAGAGTAAAGAAGAGGAAAAGAATGAGCATCTGGACCTCCCTGGTGGTGCAACGAGTTACGTCTTTGCACTATGAAGTATCGGTAGCCATTGCAGCATGAGTTCAATCCCTGGCCAGGTTCCTGACCCACATGGCGCACCAGACCTCTCCTGTCCCACCCGCTGCTCCCCTCAGCAGTGTATCTCAGTAGATCTGCCTGTTCTGCTCCCTACTCTGTCTCTGGTGAGTCCTCTCACCCCCTGCAACTCTGGCCTAAACCCCAGTTCTTGTATGCATAAATAAATAAAAATAAATCTTAAAGAAAAAAAGGTTAAACATAAAGTGAATAACCTATGACCAACAATTCTACTTGTAGATATGTACCCACAGGAAAACATATGGATCCGCAGAAACTTGTATAGAAATATTCATAGCAGAAGTATTCATAAGAGACAAAAAGTGAAAACAACCCAAATGTCCACTCCCTGATGACAAGATAAACAAAATTGGCCCATCCATAAACTAGAATATTATTTGGCCTAAAAAGAAGTGATTGGGGAGGGGGGAACTCTCTGGTGGCACAAGCGGTTAAGCACTGCACTAAGAAGCATCCGCAGCCACTGCAGCACAAGTTCGATCCCCAGCCTGCGAGGTGACCCACATGGTGCAGCAGACCTCCACTCAGCAGTGTATTTCAGTCCATCTGCTTGTTCTGCTCCTCACTCTGTTTCTGGTGAATCCTCTCACTGCCCCGCACCTCCGCTGTACCCCAGATCTTGTGTGCATAAGTAAATAAATCTTAAAAAGAAAGAAAGAAAGAAATGACGTTCTGGCCCACAGCACAGCATAGGTGAGCCTGGGGCGCATATGCTAAATGAGAGGAGCTGGTCACAGAGGGCCACGCAGTACAGGGATTCGTGTTATGAAGTGTCTGCAATAGACAAAAGCCTAAAGAGACAGAAAGTAGGTTAGTGGTTGTTGGGGCCGGGGCATGAAGGAATGGGGAGTGACTGCTAATTGCTCTGGGGTTTCTTCTGGGGTGATGAAAGTGTTCTAAAGCCAATTGAGGTGATGTGTGCAACTTGGTGAGTATGTCAAAAACCACCGAGTGGTACCACCTAAACAGGTGGCCTGCACGGAATGCCAATGGCACTCCACAAAGCTGCGCAAAACAAAACAAGAAGCAGCACGAGGGTAGTTCTTCATCCAGGAATCATCAGACCCGTACTTAGCGCTTTGCCCTTGACAAGCACCCCCACCCCCCATCGGCCAGCCCCCATTCACATCCCCTCTTCTCTCTCTATCTCTGTGAGGTCAGGTTCCCCAGGAAGCAGACACCAAGGGCAAGATTCCAGTGCAGGAAGTCTATCGGGAATGAATCAATATTTCTGGATCAATACTTTTAAGGCTTAAGTGGAAAACAGGGGGAAGGGTTGAGCTGTGATGCAGTCACAAAAAATGCCCCTGCCAATCCCACGGGGTGCTCTGGAAACCATCAGTTGTCCCATCTTGAAGCTAGGGGGTTGGCCTTCTCTATCCCCCCACACCATTGACCGGCCATGCAGTTGGAGTTGCCACACAGGAGGGGCGTGCCCAGCAAGGTGGCTGGCTTTGGGGAAGGGCGGTTCTCAGGAGAAGCTTCAACTGAGCGCTGTCAGCCAGCAGCACTCCCAACAGTGGGGGATGGAGGTATCCTCCTGGAGGGAGCACCCAGGACCCCTTCATTTGTGATGCTGCTTTCCCAAAAGGCCGGCCTGATGCTCTCTCCTCTTGGTGAGAGTGAGGAACTACACTGCTCAGGAGTGAACCTACCCTTGGCTCACAACATAAATAAAACAAGAGAAGGCAAACTTGTTCCAGAAGGACCGTAACAGGGCTATTCTTTAAAATAACTGCATAATAGAAGGAGGAACCCAATCCTGGGATTCTCTCCTGTTCCTTCCTTTTATTTTAAATCAAGATGGAATCCACAAAATGTAAAATTCATTCCTCCTTGTTTTAAAATCTTTCCTCTCCTTCCTGTTGTTTGAAGGAGTTTGGCATCAGGCTTACCCTTGAAGCTGCAACTGTTCTGACGATAGAGAAACAAAGATCAATGGAGAGTTTCTAAATGGCAGTAATGACAGTAACGAGCTGTCTTGCCTCTTAGTGGAAAATTGGTAAAGTCAGTCTTTATTCAAAGAGATGGGTCTCAACAAAGTTGTGATAAGCCCTTTATCGGTTATGTGCACAATCCACTGGATAAAACGATGTAAAATAAAAGGAGCTGGGAGCCACCCTGGTGGTGCAAGGGGTTGGATCGCAGCACTATGAAGCCACCCAGCCACTGCAGCACGAGTTCGATCCCTGGCCAGGGAGCAGACCCACATGGCACAGCAGACCTCTCCTGCCTCGCCCACTGCTCCCCTCAGCAGTGGATTTCAGTAGATCCACCTGTTCTGCCCCCACTCTGTCTCTGGTGACTCCTCTTGCCCCACATCCCCACTCTCCCACCCCTGTATCTCTGACCTTTACCCCAGATCTTTTACGCATAAATAAATCTTAAAAAAAAATAAAAGGAGACAGGCATTTCCTTTTAATATTCTTTGGGCAGAAAAGGGAGAGGGGCTGCCTATAGGATATTGCTGCAAGTTTTTTTTTTTTTTAATAACACATGATGTTCTGTCCCACAAATGAAAGCAAATTGGATCATCAAATTGCTTGAGTCAACTGAGAAGCCACAATTTAATGCCACCTTCCAATACCCAGAGTTCCTATCTGCAAATCAAATTAAGTAGAAAAACAAGTAGGGAAAAAAAAATCCTTAAATAATTATGGAAGTGGGCAGAGTTTTTTTTTGTGATCAAAATCGTTGATAACGCTTGTATAAGGAGCGAAAAACATCTCGTATAAAAATTTAATCTGAGTGTTTTTGTTGTTAGAAATCTCATGTGAATCATGAATTATGAAAAACATGACTGGGGAAAGCTGTGAACAAGTTGATTCAAGTATCTCAGGCATCTGATGATCTCACGCCCCAGTCCGGCTTGGCTTCTGGGACAGTGAGGATTTTATCAGGTTCAGCGCTTGCTGATGGCCTAATGCTGGCTCCAGACCTCACCCGGCTCCTTGCACACCGGCGCCAGATGTTTGGAAAGGGCTCAGGAAAGTGTGGAGAAGCAGGGCTCGGGCTGCTCACCCGGGAAGGCGGTGGGCGGAGGCCGGCGTCACTCTCCCAGGCTTAAATAGGAGAAAGAAAGATGCTGAAAATCGAGGGCACAGCTCGATTGAGTCAGACTTCTTGATCCTTGACCTTCCACTCGGCGGAGGCGTGCACCTGGCGCCTTCTTGCCTGCCTTCATCAAACATTTACTAAGTACCTACTACGTGCCAGGTGTACAGGTGACTGGAATGCAAAGAGAAATCAGAAGAGGTCCCTAAGTTCGCAAAGCTCAATCCAGTGGATGAAACAGAAAAGTAACTAAAATGTGGTGAGGCACATGCAGATAATGCTTGAAAGTGGGGTGGGATCTATGTGATAGGCACTGGAGGACAAAAATGGGGACACCCGGATAGTAGCCGTCTGAATTGCCTTGTGCAGGGGAGGGACACCTGCCTGTCCCTTGTAGGGTGTGGCCCAACTCTGGACCAAGAAAGAAGGCAGGCATGAGCTTGGTGACTTGATGGTGGAAAGCTCCAGTAACTAGCTAGTCGGAGTAGAGAGGCCCTGACCCATCAGATGGAGGGCGGCCAGCAGAGGCTCTGCCAGGCCACAGTGGTGTGTGGGTTGGGGAAGCAGGGAAGAGCCTTGGTAGCAGCGCTGACTTATGAGACAGGGAGATGCAGGGTGAAGCTGAGAGCTCACTGGGGGCTCAGAGCTTGAACTCCAGGGAAAATGGGGAAGAGCTGAAAGATTAGCAGGCAAGGCCAGATGAGAACATTCCTGGATGCTCACCAAGGTGGCTCAGTATCAGGTGATGATTTGGTCCCAACATCTTGTGTCCTCGAGGGTGCGGAAGCTGAGCTTGAGGGAGAGAAGGCATGTGAAAAGCAGGGAGCCTGGGCCATCAGTCCCCATCTCCCTGCTCCCCTCAGCAGTGTATTTCAGTAGATCTGCTGTTCTGTTCCCCACTCTGTCACTTGGTGTCCATTTCCACCACATCACCTGGCCCATGACCTAGAAGCTGAAAGCAGGAACCAGATTTCTGCATCTCCTAGTTCTCTTTTTCCAGCCCCACCCAAGCCCTCTGGGGGAGGAGGATGCTGTCTTCACCAAGGCTTTCTTTAAGAGTTTGGCTAAGAGGGCTTGAGACAGTCAGTCCTAGCGCCACAGAGAGGGCTAAGGACCTCCACATGAAAGTACAGTATCTCCTGGCTCCCAAGAATGGGAGCTTCTCCACAGGATACCAGGTGCCACTACAAGCACCTCACACACATTACTTAATTTATTCCCTACCACACATTTTTAAAAAAGATTTATTTATTTACGCATACGAGGGCTGGGGTACAGGCCAGAGTCCAGGGAGGTGAGCGGATTCACCAGAGACAGAGCGGGGAGCAGAACAGGCAGACTGACTGAAATACACTGCTGAGGGGAGCAGTGGGCGAGGCAGGGGAGGTCTGCAGCGCCATGTGGGTCCCCTCCCTGGCTCGGGTTCGAACTTGAGCTGCTGTGCCGAGGATGCTTCACAGTGCAACGCTCAACCCGCTGCGCCACCAGGGAGGCCCCCCTACCACACATTTTAAATACTCCCTCCTCCAAGTCACAAAGTCACAAAATAATACTGAGCATACTCCACTCCTAAAAATGGGTACACAGTGGTGAACCGTGGGGATAGCCCAAGAAGGATGCCAGACCGTATGCCAGGAAACTCATCAGCAAAATGAGCAGCTCTCACTGGCATCCAATAAGACTGCATGTCGACCCAGACCATGAAACTTCTGGGGTCATGCCCAGTCCTGGAACCCACTGTCCTTACGTTCACCAGAGTTGAGGATCTGTGGAAACACTGCCGCTTGGCAGATCAGGGGGCGCCACTCAGTGTCAGCGACTTGCCCCCGTGGCCCAGGTAGACAACGGTGGGGCCACCTTCACGCCGGGTTTGCGCAAGTTAAATCTGTGCTGTTTTCTCATCCCTGTCCTTATCCTCTCTGTGATGGCTACACCCTAATGATCTCAATGTCCAAGCTGCTGGGCTTCCGTTTCCCTGTCACCTTCCTTCCTCTCACCCCTAAATCCAACCCCCCCCACCCGCCACCCTTGAGGGAAGCCCTGTGTTCTGAGCTGAGCTGCAAAGGGCCTCAGCTATACCCTTTGCACGGTACCTTTTGCCAAGCCCACCAGTCTCCCTGAAGAGCACGGGGCTCCTGTAAGACTTCCCAGGTAACTTTAGCCCCTCACAAGAGTCCATAATCCTTAAGTGTCTTTCTATGCTCTATGAGTTACAGGGAAAAGGGGTGAAGCTGTCCCACGCTTTGGGTGCACTGCCTCAGATGGGCCTCCCCTAATCCTTACAGCTACAGTCCTCAGGTCAGAACTGCCGGGGCTGAATCAGGGGATTCAGCCAGGGGGGTTGAATCAGGCTGGCCACTGCTGCCTCCATTCATTCCTCCTCCATTCACTCTGTCTGCATGGACAGAGCCAGCCCTGGAGAACTAACAGTGAGGGGGAACAAGACAGATCCTGTCTTAAAGGTTAGCAGGAAAGATAAGCAAAAACAGTGGACTCTTAAAAAATTTAGTGTTGTACATACTGACAAGAAGGGGGAGAAAATGGAAGCAAGTCCTAACTTAATTCCATTCTGCTGAGTCACTCATGCGCTTTACCCCTTCACTTACATGTTAGTTAAATATATTTATGAAAAGCCCTGCTCTATCAGACAGGGCTCCTCGGGAAACAAGAACCAAACCTAGGTGATGCAAGAGAAGGTAAGGAGGAACAGGGTGCAAGGTGTGGGCCAAATGAAGGGCCGTCAGGGGAAGCCCCTGAGATTGGCAAGGGCAGGAAGTTCTTACCACCCCTTGGCCGAAGGGGCAGAGGGAGAGTTGTGGGAGCAGGGTGACAGCAGCCGGGTGCCTGGTGAGGATACAAGTCTGTGGGAGTCACAGTGCAGGAGCAAAAGGAGAGAAAGGGGAGACAAAGCCCCAGCTGCCCTTTCTCCACTTGCACCCTCACAGAAGGCAGGGATCCCCCCTAACTCACCCAGTGGGAAGCCAAAGTGCAGGGCGACCTGGCAAAGTGTTCTTCCCGGGGCACAGAACACAGGACAGGGGTTATTAACGTAGCTGTAGGAGCCAGGGAGGGGAATGAGAGTAAGCATGGACATGCAAGAGTGGAGGATGGATTCAGAGAAGCGAGCAAAGATGCCTGCTGCCCTCAGGAAGCCTTGGAGCTGCTGGCTGAAATCTTCTGTCCTCATGAATGCCGCTGAGAAGGTGGAGGTGTTGAGGAAGAGTTTCACGCAGAAGGAAAACTAGGGTTGCTGGTCAATCCATGCTGTTTAAGCAGAGTGTGTAATTTTGTCTCAAAATGGGATAAATGGGAGGGGTGGTGGGTGGGTGGGAGTTTCTCTCCATCCTGTCTGTATTGATCAAGGAAACTGATAACCTCCAGCTGTCCCATCCCATTGTGCTGCGAATTTACAACCATAATGTCTGTGCATCTGGCCTTTAATGAGAGATCATGGAGGCCTGATAATGTTTGGATGGAAGGGGAAAAAAAGATTGCATTCAGCAATATGATCTTCAGCAATCGACAGCTGGTGACACAGGAGCTTTCTATCTTTTATTTTGTCTTAGGCTGAGCAGCTAAGTCTGGTGTTTAGCTGTATTTTGTATTGATTTTCAAAATGACAAAGAAAATTTCCAAAGCTGTCAAACAAACATGAGACATTTATGAAATGAAGTTGTGTTTCATTGCAATTTATGTCTTCTTCCTCATCAATTATGGATATTTCATTAGCGATTAGTCAGAAAACTTTTGAAGCTAGCTTTGGAGTTTGTCATTTAGAGCTTTCATATCAATTTCCTCAAAACACAAGAAATAACACTCCTATAAATAAAGCAAAAGGCTAAGTATGTAGGCAGATAATGCAATGCAGAAAGGAAAACATAATTTCCAAGCATATGCAATTATGAAAAATAGAATAACAAAGCAGGCAATGTTTCAAATTAAGTTCCTAAATGTACATTTCATTTAAGCTTGATAAAATATCACTTATATTGTAGTGATACCATTTAATTATTAAAAGTCCTCTCCCACCAGATTAATAACTATATAAAGGATGCTTGTCTAAATTCTAAATTTTTCTTCCATTCAGCAGTCCCTCATTATGAAGACGATCTCTCATTTTGGAAAGAATCTCCTTCTGCCCCTCAAAGACCTGCTGCTAACTCATTTTTAACACCGTAAATTATTTACACCAAAAGCTTGGGAATGCAAAGCAAAATTGAGAAGATGTCACTGAAGCATCACTTTATGTTTATTTTTCACCTACTTTGTCTTCTTGGGCTCAGACAAATTTTAAAGAAACAGCATTCATAAAGATCTACAGCTATGTTTTAAGGAGACCAGCCAGTGTTGGCACACGAGTGAGGTACCGTCCCGACGCCGACATGTGTTATCTTAATTACTCATTGCAGCAAGTCTGTGAAGTAAATGTTACTGCCCCATTTTGTAGATGAGAAAAGAGGTTGGAGGACATCACATACCCAGTTAACAGCCAGGCCTGATCTGACCCCATCTGTACTGCTTCTCCATTTGGCGCTTTCTCGACTAAATCCTGCTGTTAAGACAACTTATTATAATGACCACTTATAATTCCTAGCATTGCCTTTTCCATCAAATCCCAACACTTTATGATTTGGTTTTGTTGGCTCATTAGCAAACTTAATGCCTGGTCATAGCACTGGGCCTGCACCCTTCTATGACACACTGAGTGAATGTATCTAAATTGATGGTTTTATTAATCACTGACAATGCCCTAGAAATTCAATCTCACCGGGTAAGAGTTTGGGAATTTGGCAATCAGACAGGATGTGCTGGGGAAGTTTTTGTCTATATTTAAAATATGTTTGGAAAGTTTCTGTTATCCTTTTGTGGTTGTGTTTTTCTCTATGGTTATTGTGATCTTGGCTTCAGACCCTCAGACATCAGACCTCAGTTACCCAGTGGGATTTGCATTGCGTAGGAAGGCTGTTTTGACCCTAGGGGATCCACTGCTTCTTTCAAGGACCCTGTAAGCTCAGCCACAAGTTTTGTGTTATGGAGAACATGCTGTGTCTAGAAACTCAGGATGATGCGGTCAGAGCCTAGGAAAGACAGGTTCATTACCATGGTTACAGCAGAGCCCAGTGGTGGTGGCAAAGACAGTCCACCCTGCTTTGAGGACTGGGGGATCAGGTGGGAAGGCTCGTCCGTTCCCAACACCGTCTACTCTAGAACCTATGAGACACTGAAGTGACCTTAATCCAGAGAGATCCCAGGCCTGGCCTGAGAAAGCTTCCTGTCTGATTCACCACCTCCTGGGGCAAAGCTGACTCACTGTGGACCATCAGCCTAAGACTCCAGGACAAGATGGCTGCTGCTAATCTCAGAGCACCCAGGAAGGGGTGCTGTCACTTCTGATTTTTGGTCATCATTTGGGAGTGCTGTTGGAGGTTAAGAGGTAGATAGGAGCTCCTGCTTTACCTTGAAATATATATATATATATATATATATATATTTTCCATAAGTTTTAGAGGTACAGAAAAATTGAGCACAGAGTACAGAAGATTCTCATACGGCCCCACACAGTTTTCTCTATTATTTCTGGCTTGCACTGGGATGGTAGGTTTGTTACAATTAATGACCTGCAGTGATGCACTAACTAGTATTGAAGTCCAGGGTTTGCATCAAGGTTCGCTCTCTGTGTTGTATATTCCATTGGAGGAACATACAATCTCCTGTATCGTCCACTGCAGCATCGCAGACTTGACCCCTCACCCTAAATTGCAGCGCTATGGGTCCATTCCTCAGCATGCACGTCATCAGAAGTTACACAAAACCACACTCCTGGCAGGAGAAAGTATGAAGAAGTATATTCCTGACGGGTTATAAACATCCTGGATCTGGACCGGTGAACAAAAACTATGCTAGCTATGAAAATAGTCAGTGACAGAAAGGTGTAAAACACAGTTGTGAAAGGAAGTAGGAGCAGAGAAAGGTCCCTTCTGGGGTGAGGAGGAAGAGGAGGAATAAGAAATTGCACTGCCTGATGTCCAAGTCTAATGCTTTAAGTATATTAAGCCTGTAATCCTAACAGGTAGGTAGGATAATTATTCTATTTTACAGATAAGAAAGTGCAGGCACAAGGTTTAAGCAATTTAAGCCCAAGGACACAGAGAAAGAACATGTTGCAGCTCGGGTTTGAATCCGGGCAGCGTGGCTTCAAGGAATGTGCTCTTAATCTTCATCATTAGACAGGACTTTGCTACAGGGTTTCTCTCATTTTCACCACTGCCCTTTGGGACGGGTTAGTTAAGGTTCAGATGTTGGGGGTGGGTGGGGAAGGACAGAGACTCAGAGAGATTAAGGAACTAAGGAAGGTGGCCCAGCTACATAGCTGCAGAGCCCAGGCTTTGCCCTCAGGTCCACCCGTCTGATGTCCACCCCAGGCCCTTCTTTGCCCCCACGACGGCCCTGTGGCCTCTGAGAAGGGTGGGTGAAGATTTACCTCCTTTCCTCATCGGTGGTGGCTGCTGCAATTGTTCCAGGGACCTCGAGGGAGGCAGTTTTTAAGAGAAGCAGGGACAGGAAATTTGGTCTATTGTTTGAAACAAGAGGTGCAAACAAGTCTCCGCTTTGAAGTGCTGAATAACAAATTCCGCCGGGAATGGAAAGGCGAGAAGCTACAAGATTCTTGAGCTGGTGTCAAATGCGCACAGCGGCAGAGGGCACGAGGGGAAGAGGCGGCCCTGGGAGAAACTGGGGCAGGATTTGTTTGAGGAGAATGTTTCTTAAATAGAGCAGGCTACAGAGGACAGGAGGGGGGGGCAGGAGGTCATTTCTTTTTTACTCCCCCAAAGGGAGCCCATTTTTAAAGGAAAACATTGTTATGTGAAGGAGGGGGTGGAAGGCAACTGGCTCCACTGTAAAAGGCAGAGCAGTTCCAAAAGAAAACCAACCAACCCCACCACCTGGTCTGACTAGGTTGGCAATAAAATGCTATCGGATAAACGGAGCTTGTGTAAACTAATCCTACCTCCCACTCACAAGTCAGTATTAAGTTTAGGAATGAGAGCGGGTAAGATACTGAACGTGGAATTACTTGCAATTGCTTTACTAAACTGCACGCCTTAAAACTCTGATAGCGTATCCATGACCCCACCCTCCCAGCCAGACTTGTAGCCAGAATGGGATTGTTAATCAGATACTTCCCCAGACAGTCCATTAGACTAGACTCCCCTAAAGTGAAGGAGGAAGAACCCCAGGCAATTAGCAAGCAGATTCCCAATGATGACTAGGAGCACACTCTTCCCCAGCAGCTCAGACCGCCAAAAATCCCTTCTTCCTGTAACTTAAGGGGGACTGCTCACTCCCCATCATCTCTCATTTGTAATCGATGTCTCATTAAAGACCAAGGTCAAGTTATCAATCTTTATTATAGATGCTCTGGACCAAGCGTCTGGAGCCTCCACAGCCGCAGAGAAATGTCTGGAGACAACAGTTCCCCGGGGAAGGACTGCTGGGGACCTGGATGCTGCAAGGTAAGGCAGAGGGCTCTCTCCGGGTGGGTAGTACCTGGGACTTCCTGAGGGGGTGGAAGAGAGGGGGCCCTTTGCACATCACAGGTAGGTTCTGACCACGCTGGGATCCAGGCGTGACAGAGCAGCTACAGGTAGGTCTAGGGCAGCGGCAGAAAGCCCAGCCCTTGGCTTACCAGTAAGTCACACTGGAGAAGTTTCTATCACTAAGCCTCGGTTTTCTCCTTTCTTGCCTAACAAACTGCTTTGAGGATTAGAGAAGAAGTTGTGGCAAGCACAGGACAGAGCAGAGGGCAGGCGTTCCAAGGATAATGATTGCTATTATTAGGTGGTTTTACAGGCAAAGATGACTCTTCCAGGCTGTGACTTTCAGACTGGCCTTGCCACCCTCAGGACACCAGCAGAGAATAGGATGTCCTACATGATTCTATTCCCAATTGTCTTCCATAGGTTTCCATAAATGTCTCTTATTTTGGGGGGGCCTGACCTCGGACGACCCGCAAAGGGAAAGAAGTCAAAGGGAGATGTTTGGCTGAGTCAGAATGGGGCCGAGTGGCTCAGTCCCTGATGTCTTCAGAGCAGTGTCCACCAGCCTCAGTGGTGGCCCTCTGTACATTCGGGGTTGCCGGGCCTTCACCTTCATCAGATGTTATTTTCGTGCACACATCAAGTAACCTGAAGGATAGAATCAATGACATGTTTCCAATGACTTAACCAGATTTTAAACTCTCTCCAGCCAGCAGAATTTAATTTGACTTTACGGACAGTCCCCCACCTTTGCCTTCCCCACTTCCACCACCACCAGCACCAGCACCAGCACCACCAGCACCACCAGCACCAGCACCACCAGCACCACCACCAGCACCATCATCACCACCACCAGCACCACCACCAGCACCATCATCACCACCACCAGCACCACCACCACCAGCACCACCAGCACCACCACCAGCACCACCAGCACCACCACCAGCACCATCATCACCACCACCAGCACCACCACCAGCACCACCACCAGCACCACCACCAGCACCACCACCACCAGCACCACCAGCACCACTACCACCACCAACACCACTACCACCACCACCAACACCACTACCACCACCACCACCACCAGCACCACCAGCACCACCACCACCAGCACCACCAGCACCACTACCACCACCAACACCACCAACACCACCACTACCATCAGCACCACCAACACCACCACCAGCACCACTACCATCAGCACCAGCACCACCACTACCAGCACCAGCACCACCACCACCAACACCACTACCACCACCAGCACCACCAGCACCACCACCACTACCACCAGCACCACCAGCACCCAGCACCAGCACCACCACCAGCACCACCACCACCAGCACCACCACTACCAGTACCACTACCACCACCACAAGCACCACCACCAGCACCACCAGCAGCAGCACCACCACTCCCACCACCACTACCAGCACCACCAGCACCACCACTACCAGCACCACCAGCACCACCAGCACCACCACTACCAGCACCACCACCACCACAAGCACCACCACTGCCACCAGCACCACAAGCACCACCACCAGCAACCTGGGACTGGCTTCAGGAGCAGTTGCAGATTTGAGTTCACTTTACAGCACATCACATTTGGAAAGTAGGAATTTTTGCTTCTTTCTGTGTGGTGATAGTCTCAGTTCCGATTTTGAATGAAAAGATCTGGGGTAAACTGGCCTTGAAGCTGAATGTTACTCTAGCCTTTGCTGAGGTCAGACTTATCATTCCTGGAATAAGTGCAGACAAAGAAGGCTGAAGGATTACAGTGCTTTTGGCATGAAGAATGTATGTCAGGGAAGTGAAAGCATGTAATAACCAGCAATGACATAGCTCAGGATGAGAAAGCCGTGAGGGCAATGCTCTCTCACTCTGGGATTTCTTCTCACGGTGCTCAGCCCTCCCATAGAGAAGGAGCAGAGAACTCCTTCAGCTCCAAACTTGGCACACAGTAGACCCTGGGTAAATACTTGTTGCAGGAATAAATAAATGTATCAATTGCTTCTAAACGTATTTGTGAGAGCACATGGCCAACATGTATTCAAAGTTGGTCCGAAAACTTGAGCAGGTATTTGGCAGCATAACCGAAATCTCCAGTCTCCATCAGACAACTTTCTGGTGTCCTGAACCTCAGCCTGCTTGTCGGTAACACGGTCCTAAAACACCAGCAGGGGTAAGGAGAGGCAAAGTTAGGGCAGGTGGGTATAATGTAGTGGAACAAGATTAAATAGTAACCGATGACATTGGGTGCTTACCGTATACAGGTAGAGTTCTAAACATTTTACGTGGATTTTCTCTTTTAATCTCCACTGCATACTACGAGATGAGCACTTCTGTTGTGGAAATTGAGACTGGTGTTCAAAGTTAAACCATCCTTTATTAGAATTTGAACCCACATCTGAGTCTGTGGCTATGCTCTTTGGTGCAGACTCTCTTGGCTCACTGGTTAAGTGCTGGCTGGGGTGAGACATCAGTGGTCCTTTTGACACAGTGAGTTGGAAATGGGTGTTGACATGGAGTACATCATTCACAGGATGGGTTCAGGGTCCAAAATGGCTGACTCCTCACAGTACCTACAGAGAAGCCATCAGCCTCTTCCCAATCAGCGAGCCTTAAAGATGCCAGTCTGCTCCCCAGCCCCAGGCTCCCATCTGAATACCCCACTCACTGTCCCCTTTCTTTGTATGGGTCTAGTCTGTGCTGCATCATGCACGCGTTCCCTGCCCCCAAATACACTCCATCTTTCTTTTCATCCTTAAATCCTGCCTGTCCAAAACATCATCACTTCTGAAATCTTTTGTTCATCTACACCGAGAGTGAATCTCACTTATTGCTCAGATCAAAGCTAGTGCTACAACATGCCTTTCTTTCCTGGATATTGTCTGTTTTGTGCTAAGTTGAATCATCATTTCTTTGGTCACATGTTATTATCTTTTCCCCAATGAAATTATAAGCTGCTAAGGGCAGGGTCCTTGTCCATCACTTCTGTGTTTCTTTATAGTGTCTGACACAGTGTTTGCTCACCGTATAGTGTTAGGTGATTGGACAGTGGATGGACTAGCATTATTGGTGACATCTTTATCTCCTCCCCCCCAAAAAAAAACCACATTTTTAAAGAACACAGGATTCCGCACAGCCCCAGTTTGGCACTTGGCATCGTATCCCTTGTGCCTTCCCCCTTGACCATAATGGCTTCAGTTTCTCTCAAATGCCTTTGTATTTTATGTTCACTTCAATTAGCATTAATAGAACAACACTTTGCACCTTTATAGGATCTTTTGCTGGAGAGCTCAAAAGCATTTTACAAGAAAGTATTAATTATTCCCATTTTACAGGCAGGAAACCTGAGGCAAAGTCAAATAGTGAGTCAGTGGCAAAATTAGGACATGATTTCCCCTCTCTGCTTTCAATTGTTTATTATAATCACTGAATCCCTCCACCTCTTTGAGGCTAGTTCATATACTATGTCACAGAAATGACATAGCAGGTTTTATCATCATCCTTATTTTAAGTAATATTTGTTATTTTCTTGTATTATAAAGGTAATATACACTCCTGTATTAAAGAAGATAAAACCGAGTTTTATCATCCAGTTACCCACTGTTAGCATAGTAGTTTTAAAATTTTATTTTATATGTATCCTGAGCCTGCTATTATTTATAGTTGAGCTCATTAATGGCCTGGTTTCCTCTTCTATGATAACTATTTTTCCATGTCATTACTTATTTTACTAACATGTTTTTAATGATTACATACTATTTCATCATTTAGTTCAAAATTTCTGCATTATTGAACATTTAGTAGCTTTTTTGGGCATGTTTTGTTATCAAAAATACCTTTGTGATGAAGATATTTGCAGTTAATTCTTTTATTTAACATTTATGCCCTTCAGATTATACAAATGTGTATGTTTTTATTAAGAAAAGGAGTTGCTACATTAGAGGCTCCCTTTTCTGGCCCCTTCTTTCTATCTCATACACAGGCAAAATTTTGATATTCCCTGAGATTTTGCTAGCTACTTAAACCTCTAAAGATATTTTAATACAGATTCTCAAAAACTGACACTAGATCAAATATTTAATGTGAATGGCGCTTGAGGGAATGAAAAAAGTTTTCTACTCTCTGCTAGAAATATCAACTTTCCTATTTTCCACTGGAACAAGCTTTCAAAATCTTACAAATTGTGGGAAAAAATAATATACAATCTGACAGTGCTTATGACAAAAGAAAATCTAATTACATTTCATGAAAACAAATCTTCATTCAGCTCCAACCGTACAACTGCAGAGATGTGTCATCGAAGATCTTGTGGTGAAACAAAACAATAACTTTGCTTCATGTTGTGAATACAATTTAAAAAATCCCATGTCTCTGCCCTATATGTCCGGGCACCAGGGACATAGTTGTGTGTTTAGAATATTGGATGGCAAACTGATATTGTAAGAACAATATTAATACTGAAAGGTCAATATAAATAGAATGCATATGGCTCAGATATCCCAGGAGGAAAGTAAAGGAATTAATATAAGGTCTTAGCATAGAACTTGAACTTTACATGAAGGAAGATAATAATAATATTTATATAGTACTTTACATATTTCAAGCCCTTTCAAGCTACTGACTGTCTATACTATTAACTTCTAGTGATTCAGCAATGACATCAGTGAGACTCATAGAGAATGGCATTTGTTTCAGTAGTGTACAGGAGATGTGTAATATGGCACCTACATGAGTATCTTGTGATGAAGATGAGGTTAAAAGGGGGCAAATGAGGGGCCTCCCTGGTGGCGCAGTGGGTTAAGCAGCGCACTGTGAAGCAAACCACAGCCACTACAGCACGAGTTCAATCCCTGCTGCCGGCCAGGGAGGGGACCCATATGGTGCAGCAGACCTCTCCTCCTTCACCCACTGCTCCCCTTAGCAGTGAGTTTTGGTCAGCCTGCCTGTTCTGCTCCCCACTCTGTCTCTGCTGAATCCTCACCTCCCGCAACTCTGGCCTGTACCCCAGCTCTTGTATGTATAAATAAATAAATCTTTTTTTTTAAAGATTTATTTATTTATGCATACAAGCACGGGGGTACAGGCCAGAGGTACAGGGGGTGAGAGAATCCACCAGACAGAGTGGGGAACAGAACAGGCAGATCAACTGAAATACACTGCTGAGGGGAGCAGCGGGCAAGGCAGGGGAGGTCTGCTGTGCCATGTGGGTCACCTCCCCAGCCGGCAGCAGGGATTGAACTCATGCTGCAGTGGCTGCGGTTTGCTTCATAGTGCGTTGCTTAACCCACTGCGCCACCAGGGAGGGCCCTAAATAAATAAATCTTTTAAAAAATTAAAAAAAAAAAGGGGGCAAACGAGCTGTGATAGTCTCATAAACTCAAAGCTTCAAGAAAATTTATATTAGACTATACATTTGATAAAAAGAGACTGGGGCATAGGAGTGAGTGGCTTGTGAGGTAGGGTATGGAGAATTGTGGGGTGATGAGAAGCTCCAGTTCTCCTCTTCCATGCTTGGCAGTCCCCAGGCAGAGAGCAGTTGAGTCCATTTAGCTGGATGTAGCTTTCACGTGCAAGCCACCTCCATCGAACATTAGAGCTGCAAGCTCTCTTGTTTAAGACAAGCAGAGAACAGAACATAATCATTAGAGGTGTAGAAAGATACCTAGAGCCAGGGCTATCAACATGTGCTATCCAGAAGTGGAAGGCAGAGTGAATGGTTGGCCAGAAATTAAGTCTTTGAAGTTCCAGAAAGGTCTTGGAGTCTGAGAGATGCTGTCACCAGAGAAAGGCTGAGAGGGTGGTGAAGAGGAGAGTCTACTGTTTAGAAATCATTATAGTTTGTTCTTACAAGTTTGGCAGGTTCTTGGTACAATTATATAACTACACATATATTTGGCGTATAGAGATGAATTATGTACTATGCATGTAATTACATGTAGCAAAATGTGTGCTTTTATTTGGTGGGTATTTACATAGTACCGTGAATAGTGTACTTAGAAATAATTAACATAAAGTATTATTTAAAAAACAAAACAATTAAAGGTAGTTTGGTTTGCTTGAGCTCAAAAAAAAAAAAAAAAGACACCCTGAAATCTTCCTTTTATTTATTCCCGTAGTCCATGCCAAATTATTCTGGAAGGCAGTCACTAAAGACAAAAGGAAGAGAGCTTAATTTCCCCCTGTTATTCTTATCTTTTGATTTTAGGAGAAGGCCTTTTCAGATTTAAAGTGTCTCAAAACTTTATGTCTGGCTTGAGATGCTCCTAAATTAAAAACATTTACAAATTCAGACAACTTGAATACCTTGACATAATTTTCAACATCTATATTTGTAAAATGGAGATTCCTGTATAACGTATTAGGAATATGATTCATTTTTACCATGCATCAAAAAGTAGTCATGTCTTTATGTTTACTTGTGAATAAATTATGAGGTTAACACTTAGCATTATATATTGTCTCTGGTTACTGGAATTATTTATTGTCAAAAGCTATTCAAAACCAGTTGCAATCTGGATGTAAAAATATTCAAAAAATGCATTAAGGTTTTAGAATGAATATCTTGAATTCTTTTCTTGGACATATCACACAGAACAGAAGATTTCTGAATTTTTCCATTATTCTTGGAGTTGGTTAAAAACTCTAGGTTATCCTCCAACTTTTTTTGTAGATAAAATTTCTAGATGAAACTTAATTTTATGAATTCATTATAAATAAGATCTCAGAACATAAAGGCTCTTTTGTGAGGGATAAAGAGCATAGCTTTTTTTTTTTTTTTTTATAATGCCCTACTTGTAAGTCATTTTTCAGTTTGGAAGAAATTCTTGATGGTTAATTCCTTCAAAGAATTAGGTTAAGTGTATCAGAACTAATACTAAATTAGAATCTTTAGAAAACAATGTAATGTATTTTCATTTCCTGGGGCTACCAATGGAGGACCAATTTTAGCAATAGTCAACCCCTATGGTATTTTAGAGAATTTGCCAATTTTAATCTTAATGAATTTAATCTATTATATGTAGATGTTAGGAGAGAGGAATGTCCACCAATGCCAGAAAGGCCAGAAAGAGGGCACTTGTGAAAGTGCTCTACAATTGTCTGTAAGTTACATTTCTTAGTATTACCACCTTCCCAATAGGTGCATTGAGAGTTCTTAGGCAAAATGAAAAGGGTCAGAAAAGAAATTTAGGAATATGGGGCTCATGTATTTTGTTGCCTCATTTGGAGATAACTTGGATTTCATGTCAATGTGTCAGAAACAAACATTTATTTTAGTCAAGTGTCCCAATATCTGATTACTTTGGGCTAGATCTTTGAAAGCTTCGACTGGTGGACTAGTCATATACTGAAACTGAGCTTTCTTTCAGTAATGGAAGAGTCTGAAGGTCAAAAGTGAAAATAGTGCTTCTGACTTGCTTTTCTTGTGCTTGATTCTCAGTAATACCAATTTTGAGTCAAGGTGCTTCTTGGTGCTGAGTCAAAAAGCACCTTGTTAACCTGTTTCTCTTTCATACTTCATTCTGGGGGATTATAGCCATCATCCTATTGTCATTGTAGGTGCTAATGGAGACCTGGGTTCTAAAACCTTTCTAGTGTCTGAATATTTTATAGAGTACACAGCTCTGTAGAGACACAGTATTTGAGTATAAGTGGGTCCTCTGCAGTTTTACAATGGCGAGGCTGAAAGTCAATCTGAAAAATAAAACAAACAGAAACTAGCTTTAGATATAGACACAACTTGTTCTTATTCTATGCCTATATTCAAGAAAAAACAAAATGGGAAGTTTCTGCTAATTAATTCACTCAGCTAAATAACTTAGGACCACTGGTTTATCTTGGGTGTTTCAAATGGTTAACATTTTGTGAAACTGGCAAAGTAATTCTAAACTCCCTCCCACCTCCATAGAGAGCAAAACCTTGTAAAATCCAAAACTTTGATTAAAGAAATCTAAATTTTATTTAAATAGAGCTTAACCTCTGGGTTGGTCAATGTAGTGTTTCCTTTCTAAGTCAAATTAACATGTAAGTAATGTAAGTGTAACCAGAAATGTAACAAGGGGTATTTAATACGCATCAAATTTATTTCTAAAATATTGCGGTGAATTGAACCCTGAACTCCAACCAGATGTACTTCCCGAGTATTACACAGGTCATATATATTTCACTTTTTGGGTTCAAACCCAGGGGATCGACATGATAATTAGATTGAGAACATCTGCACCAAATCCAAACCATTTCTCTGATCCTTGAGCATTCCCCACGGAGGACTTTTTTTTTAAGCTCCTGCACATTTTGTTTCGCCACCTTTAGGGCAATTCCTAGGGCTCCACTGCCCGCCTCCCCACCAACAGGAGGGGAGGGCAGACCCCGTCCCCCCGCAGCGTGAGTTAGGAGAGGAGTCTAGCTGTGGCATTACGTAGGGACTGGAATGGCCCGAGGTGGCAATGTCGTTTCCCGCCCGGGGCCTGTCTCTGGGACAGGGCGTGGCCAGGCGCGGGGGGCCTGAGCGCGCGGGTGGGCACGTGGGCGGGGACCAGAAGACGCTAGTGTCGTGGCGCCGCTGCCCTCTACTGGGCGGCGCGGTCAGAGCTGCAGCGCGGCCGCCAGCCGACTGTGCGCGCGGGCTCGGACGCTCCACACTCGGGCAGCTCTTGGCGTCGGGAGGTCCATAGTGCTCTTGGCTGGCGCGGCGTCACGCCATCTGGGACCCGGGGTCCCGACGTGTCCTCCTACCCCCGCCCGCCTCCTCCTCCTGTCCCTTCTGCTAGTCAAGGCTGCGATGGGGACACTGAGGGAACCCAGCTCCAGAACTCGGGAGACAGCGCAGTGGCACAACGGAGGCGCCAGGTCCGCCGTGCGAGACCTGGGGGCGCGTGTGTTCTTTAAATCTTGGGACTTTCATTTCTAGTCCGTTCTTTCCAAAATGCTGAGTTTTGACTCCAACGATCGGCGCTAAATTCCCGAACTCAGCTGTAAAGCAATTATAATCCACTTACGTGTTTTATTGTATATTCCATACAGATTTTATTTACATATAATTTTCAAGATTAAGGAATTTGGGGATTTGTTTTAACTAATTACACGTTAAATGAAGTGCGGGAGAGTAAAAGTACAGTATCCCTACTGGGAAGTCAAACTCACACGTGTGTATAATCAATTAAAGATGACGACCATAAAACGTGTGCTTTTGCCAGGTTTCTGCGAAGAAAGTAGTCAAAGAGAATTTACTTTATGGTTTAAATATTAGTATTTCTGAAAACGAGGGGCCATATTTTCTGTGATCAGAGCACCCACACTTTCCAAGTTTCTGCACCCAGAGGCGTGAAAACCGAGGTGTCTAAACTACAGGAAGTTTCTTGTGCTGTTCCGCTGAAACCAAGCGGGGTGGGGGGGGATATAGACTGTGCTCCAAGACTTTTCCTGTCGTGGCCTAAGCTGGCACAGCTCGGGCTGATCGGCCCCCTCGGCCCCTGGCCACAGGAATTGCGGAACGTTTCGGTGCGGCGAGGGGCCCGCGCGGCCACAGCGCCTGTCATTAACATGTGCAACGACAAGAGGGTCAGGGCTGGTTTCCCCAACTCCACTCCCCCCAGTACGAAACACGGTTCCTAGCTGGCTCGGTGTACGAGTGCCAGTGGCGCGGCCGGGGCGGGCGGCGGCAGCCGACCGTCGACGCAGCCCGCACACGCGCGGCGCGGTGGGCCCGGGCCCAGCGGGATCCGGGTTCCGGCAGGTGGTCAACGCGGCTTCGCGTGCGGGGCACCCAGCAGGAGGGCGAGCGCCAGCAGCGCGCGCGGGCGACCGGCCGGACGCGGCGGACAGCCCCCAGCCTGGGCTCTGAAGCACGGCGCTCGGCTGCCGCCCGCCACCGCGACCGCGACCCCCAGGGCCCAAAATCCGCCCCAGGTGAGCCGGGCCCCCAACCTCCCACCCGGGCCCGAGGCGTCCCTCCCGCCGCCCTCCAGCGCCCCCTCGGGGCCGGGCCGGCGTCCGCCGCAGCCAGCTGGGGCTGGGGGCCCGGCAGGGGCGGGGGTCGCGGGCCGGGCGCCGCGCGCCGGGGGAGGGGAAGGGGCCGCACGCGCGAGGCCGGCGGCGGCCGCCGCGCCCTCGGGCTCCGACTCCGGCTCCGGCTCGGGCTCGCCATGGCTGCGGCGGCGCCGTGAGGAGGAGTCCGCGTCCTCGGTGGCGGCGGCGGCGGCCGGCTCCAGGCCGGGTTTTGGCGCCGCCCGCCTGCTGCCTCCTGGCGGCTCCTGAACTCCAGCCCCCTCTCTATCAGCCTCTCACTCCGTCTCAATATGTCTCAAGATGGCGGCCAATGTGGGATCGATGTTTCAATATTGGAAGCGCTTTGATTTACAGCAGCTGCAGGTCAGGCTTCTCCTCGCTCGGCCTCTCGCCCGGGGGTGGGGGCTGCGGGCGGTCGCGGCCTCCCCCGGGGCTCCGGGCTGCCCGGCCGCCGGGGGGCCGCGGCGGCGGGGAGGAGGGGGGTGCCGGGGAAAGCGGGGCCGAGTCGGGGACAAGTCCCTCTCGCTCCCCGGCCCCCATTGATAACTCGCTTGATCAGAAATTGATCCTCTTTGTTCAATTCATCGATCAGCCCAAGATGGCGCCGGGAGCCGCCGCCGCCGCCACCGCTGCCCCCGGTGTCTGCCCCCACCCCGGGCGCCCCCCCGGCCCTGCGCCGCCGCCGCCGCCGCCGCCGCCGCGGGACCGGGGAGGGGGCGGCCCCGGCGGCCCGCGGGGTGCGCGCGCGAGCGGGGAGCGGGCGGCGGCGGGCGGCGGCGGCGGAGGGCGCTGCGCCGGGAGGGGGCTGCGGCCCGGCGGCGGCGCCCGGCCGCGCGCCCCGCGCCCCCGGCCCGCCGTATTCCCGGGGAAAGTTTGTGGGGAGTTGCTGTGGGGGGTGAAGCGCCTGCCTCTCCAGGAGGAGCCGCCGCCGCCACTGCCGCCGGCGCGGCGGAGCTGGGGCTGGTGGCGCTGTGGTGCCGCCGGCTCGGGGGAGGGTCAGAGCGGCCACCGGCGGCGGCGGCGGCGGCGCGGCCCGGCTCCGGCCAGGCGGGCGGGTGACCGGCCCGTCGGCCGGGCGTCCGCGCTCCCCGGCCGGCCCGCGCCCGGGTCGCCGTCCTTGGCTGTCAACCGTGCGGGCCGCACCGCCGCTCCCGCACCCGGCACCCCGCGCGGACCCCGGGGTTTGTTTACGTCCGGGCGGGCGCCCCAGGGCCACCCGCAGACCCCGCAGCCGCCCCGCTCTTTTGTGTGCGTGCACTAGTGGCGCGGACTGGCCCCTCCGCAGCCAGGGACCCCGGTCGGGGCTCTTTGGGGAAACTTGCGAGGGGCAGCCGGGCGCCCCGTGCGCGGAGCGGGTGGTCCCGGCGCTCGGGAGCGTCCGTTGGGCGCGGATGCAGGCTCGGGCGGGGAACTGCAACTTTCCCGAGCTTAGGCCCGGCGCTGCGACCCGGTGCGCCGTCTGCCCGGCCCGGGGGCGCTTCCTCCCCACCGCTTGTCTGGGCGGCCCCCAGTAATCCGCCCGTTCCACTCTTGATTCTCTCCTTGGGAGTCTGCCTTCTCAGTGAGGTCGGAGGGCGCAATGGAACCCGCGGCAGGGCCGCCGCGAAATGCCTTCCTGGGTCAGGTTCTCGAAAGCAAAACCCACGGGGCTGGGCAGGACTGTTGCGTGCCGGGCGATGGTCCGCGCGCCGAGCCCCGGGCGTCGCAAAGAGATTGTGCCGGGGCTCCCCATTCGGCGCCGGAGCCGCCGTGTCCGCGTCCAGGGGGCGCGTTCCTGCCTGCCACCCCCCATCCTGAGCAGCGGCGTGCCCTCGGGGTCTGCGCGGAACGTGCCAGCTCGGCGCTCGCGGCTCCTGGACAGCCCCGGGACTCTGCCAGGTGGATGTTGTGCGTAGCTGGAGCCAAGTTGAAGGTGAGCGGCATGCGAGCTCTGTGAGCGCAGGGAGGGTGGGTGGGTGGTCTGCGTCTTGGAGGGTGCAGGGCGCGTGGCATTGGGGGCGAGGGGGATGCCCCTCAGTGTCCCTGGGATACGGCTACTGCCTCCAACTCTTAAGGTGCGCCTGAAGGTAAACTTGGCTGAACTTTGCTAACCGGAGGACTGGTGATAGTGACCTGCAGTACTTAAAGGAGGAAAGCAAATGAACTCCAGATGCAGGCTTCTATGAAATGAAGCCGATTGGATTAAAACATATAAATGGAGTCTGACAAGTTTAATTGTATATGCTTGTTTTCTGCCTTTGCCTACGTAAGAACGATAAAGCCGACTCATAGTCGTTATGAAATGTCTTCAAATTTCTCGCTTAACTAGGAAGAAGAATATGTGAAATATGTATTTCCGATAAGATTAAAACTTAAAGGAGTTTGAGTATTTATTGACTAAAATAGATTACTCCAAAGTGTCTATTGTGTAAATTAGATTCCTGAATATAATGAACACAGCCGAATGGCATTTTTGATAAATTGGTCTACCCTGTTTTAGTAAAAATAGCTCCCTTTTACCATAATTTAATTCCTGTGCTTACTGTAAAACCCGTTGTGGAATTTTAAGAGACAAACCTTAATATTCACCCCCCCCCCCCATCTTCCTAAATGTGGCATTCTAGCTTAATATCAATGAGGTTTCTTTTTTAAGCATTCTGGCAAAACTGCCTGCAAAATATATTTGTTTTCTGGTAAGATTTTGTGAGCTCTTTGACCACCCCCACCCCTAACTCACAGGATTAACTAGTTCTTCAGGGTCTCATGAGGGCATTTAACTGTAACTCCAGGATCCAGTGCAAAGCTTCCCTGTCAGTTTACGTAAATGAACTTTAACATTTGTTTTTGAATAAAAAGCCCTTTATCTGAGCATCACTGTCTTTGCTGAGCAGATGACTATTGCTGGTAGGTAACAACTTGGCCTTAGTGGTTTCCTACATTGTCCCTTTATGGACTTCAGTTGACTGTGGAATGCTAAAGTTCAAGCATAAGGACCTATCTCTGGCCCCGAGGAGGCCCTTTGAGTTATTTGGTTTAGTGTCATCTCTGTTCCCACAGACACCAAGTGAACCAGTGAGACAGCAGTTTTGAGAGAGAATTCATTAGTTTCAGACTTTTATCATCTTCCCAGAACCCCTCACATTGAGATGGGGCTGCCTGTAGAACCCATTGCTGGTCATGGCCTTTCGACCTGTGGAGAAGAGGTTGGGGCTCAGCTGGACCTAGCTCAGAGCGGGAAGCGGGGACCCAAGGCATCTCTCCTCCTACTCCTTGAGCCAGGGCTGCGGTGTTCTTGTCCTTCTGCTTTCTGTTCTGAAGATTGAGTCCAATTTCGTTTCCTTTTTAGTCCCAAAAGCTTGTGATAGGGAAGTTTTGTTGCTAAGACTAGTTGAACAAGTTTTTATCTTATCCCAGATTTGTTAAAAAAAGTCTCTTTTTTTAAAAATAAGAAAAACACCACTGTATAAATTTACCTTTTAAGCACAAGTTTGAAAAGAGGACACTTTCTAAAACAAGCTTGTGTAATGCCGTGTGTTAGTAAAGCTTTTGAGCATGGGGCCTGCCAGTGACTGGCTTCCCACTGGGGCATTATTCCTGTATGTTCTCCTCCACATAATCTTTGCAACAGAAATTTTTAAAACGTTTTTCTCTTTTTCAAAATAAAACAATTTCATTTTTGCCAAAAGTCCATTTTCTGGTCGCCTTTATTTTCTTCTGTTACGGAAGTGCGTATGTTATCAGCCGTCCAAGATGTTCCCTGTGAGAAGTACATTATTTTTATTAAAACGTATAGCCCTCCTAGTATCCTTTATGAAACAATGAATAAACAAATAGGTTTTCTGTACTGCTGCTGTATTTTTTCCCTTAGGTATTTTTGGTTCTTTTAGTGTTGGTGTCTTTGGGATTCGGTGAGAGAAGGGCTCGTTATCAGGGGTTTTTTTTTTTCCCCTGTGTGGAACTACGTGTAGGCATTTTTTTAAAGGTTCAAGTCAGTGAAGGGATGGAGTTCTGCAACCACTCCTGATACAGTTGGATCCAGCGAGACCCCCTTTGACTCCCCCCCACCCTTACATCTCTCCTGCCAGTAGTTTGCTCCTTGAGAAAGTTGGAAAGTGGACAAATCGCCAATCCCCTCAGGAATTATTCCCTCCTAATCCACCCAGCTAACCTTAAAAATGATGTCTAGTGGGCTGAGGGAGCCCAAGAACCTTTACTGGCTGTTGAAAAAGTCCTCTGCCCTGTTGTGTACAATTAAAACAACCCCGCTGGGGTTTATGCTGGAGCTGTGCAGAACGACTCTTTGACAGAGATTTATTCTTTGACTCTGCTCACAGCCTGAATGGGAGGAAACTTCCTCATTTGAACTCCCCTCCGGGTCTACCTGTAGCAGTCAACAATCAAAACTGCTCCTGAGGCTGTGCTCACATTCTGTGTCTTAGGAGAGAAAACAAAGCTGGAAGTAGAAAATCCATATTCGTGTCAGCTCATTTATAAAGCCAGAGTAACATCCACGGTGAAATGAAAGAAGGACAAATTTCTTAGAGGAAACTTGTATACTTTTTAAAAGAGAAACTAATCGTGTGAAAAAACCCAATAGAACTTGGCCAAATTCCTACCTATGCTTCCATTTTATATAATTCACCCATTTGGCCTCATGTTCATGTCACATTTTTGTAAGACAGGTGCATCTGATGGACTGTAACAAATGGTACGTACAAGTTAGGGAGAAAGTTAATCTAACATCTGACATTATACTTTGCATTACCTAACAACCTATTTCAAATCATCTAATGTGTAACTTACAAAACATGTTATTGCCTTCCTTAAGGAAAGGCACTTTTTACACGTAATTATCAAAGATGGAAATTCATGCATCTATCTTATTGTTTTGTCTGAAGCTTTGCATTATGGCTGCCGAGAGTTTTGGTTTCAGCTGAAATTCCCCTGCCTCTTGATTGTTTAAACTAGACCTTTAATCTTATTTTAACATACTTAAAATGTTCAAAAACCCCGGAAGAATTGTTTTGTATAAGTAGCAAGTGAATGCAGTTTAAACACTCAAGCAATTCTGGGATCTAATTGGAAACAGGTGGAATTCTTGGAATCCTGTGTTTGAATCTTACTGTAGTGAAACGTAGAGACACTTTTTACCGGGGCTACTCACTTAGTTGAAGCTATATGAAGAGGGGCCCAGGATGTCTCAGATTGCTGTGTACCTGGACGTTCTTGTGCTGGCTGCCTGCATACACTGCGTACACTGGATGCTCTGGAGTTGACGGGAGTGTGCATCTTCGAGTGAAAAGGAAAACTTTAATGGCATAATTAGACTAGCGACATACTCTCTGTATGGTAGGACTTTTATAGTAAAGAGTTGCAAATTCATTTGTGATTTCTGATTTAATAAACATTAATGACATGAGCATTTGGATGTGTTTTATTATATCTGGGTAATGATTTAGAATTTAGAGAGACTACTTTTCCTGAAAGTTCTACATTTAGTAATGTAAGCTTAAATAGCACCCTCCTCACTCACCCCCTGGGGGTGGAATCCCTAGGGGATTAGGAGGGCCATTTCAGTAAAATATTAATGGAGAGGCCCTCTGAATTGTGTGTCATTTTTTTCTATTCTAGTTTTTGAGCTATGTTCCTCTAAGGTCTGGTGTTGCTGTCTGTTTATGAACCAAGTTTTGGTTGATGTTTAACTGTTGATTTCATTGAAGACAGCTAAGATTTGTATTGAACTGTTGGTCCTGTTACACTTTTGGGTTTGCAGAGCTGTAATCAGTCCTGCTTCTGAGAAAGTTGGTAGAAGAGTAGTCTTTAGCCTTCAGGGGGTGTTCCTGCAGGAAGTTACCAGGGATTGAAGGGGCACCTGTGGTGAATGGGAGAAATGTGCCTGAAGCAACTTTGAAGCACCTGGACAGATGCACCTGGGTTGTGATTTACAGATTTTTACAAGTGTGTGTGCTGCCCTCATCACATAAAATGACACAGTTAAAAGACATAATGAGGGCAAACAAGTCTCTCAGAAAGATAGCTAATTTGTTGCAAAGTCCATCAAGAACCTTTCCTTTGAAAAGTAAACAACCCTCTAATAAAAATAACCCTAATTCTTGGTGTCATTAAATCTCCATAGGATGCTTGTGCACACAAAAAGAAAAAAAGAAAAAGAAAAAATGCTGTGAATTTCTTCATTGGAATCTGAAGACTTTCAAAGCCTAGGGCAGCCACAGAATTTTGTGTTTAGTATAGCCACGGTCCACGAGCAGCTCAGGAGGTTCTGCACACAGGACTGGTACAGATTCCAGCACAGAGGAAGCCCTCATTCCACCCCTCAGATACATCTCAGCAGCACCAACAGATGGTGGCTGGGAAGGCATGAGCCATTCCTCTAAGGATGGCCACGAAGGCTGCAGAGCAGCTGCAAAGAGCCTGGAAGGAGAGTCCTGTTGAGTGAAACAGACTAGCTTCTGCTTTCTTGTCCTGAAGCACTTGTGAAAATGAGTTGGGAATATCAGCGAAATGCCCACACCTTTGTAAAACAGAGGCCACAAGAGTGCCCGAGGCCTGGCGGCTCCTGCATGGCCCACTCAGTCAGCGACTATCAGAGTCCAGGATGGTTTTGACTGTGGTTTATAAGTTCAGAGTCCATTGCCAGACCTTATTTTGAAGCTTGTTCTTTCTTGGTGTTAGGTTACACGGGGTATGGCAGTGTGAATCCTTATCTTCAAGCTGTCTGTTTGGCTGTGGTTGTTCTATAGGTAAAAGCAGTTAATTTTTTTTTTTTAAAGTTATATATGGTTGTTAGGTGCTCCAAGTTTGGTTCAGGGAAAAACAAATTGACAAATTAGCTCTTTCTTAAGTGAACATTGCGAAATTGTGAGAAATAGAATGCCATTCTTACTGTCATTAAAATTTTATTTGCGTGTTGACAGCCTTTGCTAAATGTAAGACGTTCAGATCTTGTCCACCCAGCTGTAAAAAAACAAAACAAAAATACCCAACCGGTGCAAACTTCTCCATTTCCTCCTGAAAGCAAGTCGGTCTTCCTCAGAGTGGGTCTTTCTCCCGATAAACTGTTAGTTAATGTTTTATTTTCTAGCATATTTTTATGCTTTTAAGATCAAAAAGAATATGAAGTCACTTTTGAGCAACTTGGTTTGGTGGTTACTTGGGACCTGTGAGGGTCTTTGGTTGTTTTGCCACCTTTTCCTCTGTTTCTGAGGGGAAATTGTACTTAGATGAAAGTAATTTGACTACGCTAGTAAGTGGCGCCAAGGCTGAGTTTCTTCCTTGAAGAGCCTGGAGCTGCAAACACCAGCAGGGCCCCTGGGCTGTTGGTAAAGCACGGCCCTGTGGACGCTCACCTGGCTGCCGCCCTCCTGTCCCACTACCTGCTCTTCCTTTCCCTCTTGAGCTCCGGCCCTGCCAGGCCTGTCCTCCTTCATTGTGACAACTGATTTTTTTTTAAAAAGTATTTGTGGACTACCATTATTTTGAGATTCTTGGAAGAAAGATACTATGTAAATGAAAATTAAAAATAAAATTCTTGCTGGAGGGAATTTGTACATTTAATTTTTGATTAGATTTGGAAGACTTTTTCTCCTACCCTGAAAATAGGAACATTCTGTTGCTCCTATCACCACTTTTGCATCATTCTGAAAGGTGTGGCAGATAATGGTAAAACATATCCTTTATTTTCTGTTTTTCACCATGGTAGTTGACCTAGAACGTGAACCCATACAGTTCCGTGTACAGTGAATTATTTTTGTCTCTCATTGTTCTGCTCTGTCCTCCCCGACCAGTAGATAGCAACTACTTATGGGACACAAGCCTTTTAAGAGGAAAAGGTTTTTAGTGTTACCAACCTATAGAAACTATAACTGTATTAATGAGTAGACCTGCAAATCAAGTCCAGTCATCCCTTCCTTTTCACACGACAGTATGTTATATGTTGGATGATTTTACAAAACAGAACTGAAAAGGGGAGCATTCATGTGAACTGGCGTAGAATTTTGTCTTTCCTGGAGTTGCTTCATTCAGCTATACCTCCGCTCACCACTCACTTACATAATGCTGTGTGCTGTCGCCACTTTCTGCCAAGTAGGGGACAAGGGCGGCTTGGAGTCATGCTTCTGAATGTGAGTGGGACCCGGGAGCCAGACAGGAAGTGCAGCCTTTGTCTCCCCATCCAAGTGACTGGGTCCTCCAAGGACCTCATTGTCACCAGTGGGCACAGAGGACCAGTGAGGTGGCCTGGGCCTGGTGCCCACTCACTATAGTGAGCCTGGTGACCACAGCACTATGCAGTGAGCAAGTTGGCACCGTAGCTGGCCTTCCCAGAGTGTGTTCTCAGTCAACCCCCCAGCCCCGGCACCCCAATTTTGTCAGCATTGACGGGTTGGGAGAGGAAGGATACTGCTAGTTATGGTGGCATTTCACTGTCGGGGGAAGAGAAGTGGTTTGTGATTGTTTTATGTTGCTCTGTGTTGGTATGTAATTATGCTGTCATTTTAAAACACACTGATACTTTAATAAATCTTTTGTGTATGTGTATGCAGTTATTTTTGGGGGCTGCTTGTTGTAGGTGAGAGCCAAGTCTTTCGAATACACAAGTGCTGAGTTTGTAGGCTTTCTTTACTCATTTCAGAATTGTTCATTTGAAGCAGGTCTCAATCCATTATGGATGTGACTGCCAGATTAATCTTCCCAAACCATTGATTTCATCATGTCATTCTTCTCCTTCAACACCCAAAGTGCCTCACTTTGGCACAGGATGGAGACCACATTCCTCAGACCAGCAGGCAGAACTCTTTATGATTGTCTCTACCTTGCCTAAACCTTTTGCTCCACCTAGATGGATCCCAGAATCATGCTCCATGTGGGAAACTCCCTCATCCTCCCTTTGCGCATCGGAGCATCGGGCCTAGTTTCACCCCCTGCTTCTTTCCTGCGTTGTGACCATTTGGAACGCGTCTCCTGCACTGTCTCCGTGGGCTCCCCGGTGCACCAGGCACTAGTGATGCAGTGTCCCACCTTGCGGGGGGTGGTGCTGGGTCCCACCTTGCGGGGCGGGCAGCCTTCTATGGGCAGAAGATGATGGGGCAGATGGGATTTGGCTGTGACGGCGCTGTGGGCTGAGAGCTGGTTGGCACGCTGGGTGGGGTGGGCAGGGAAAGCTGCCTAGGGGAGAGGTGTGCCTGAGAGAAGGTCCAGGGGCACAGCTGGGATGGCTGGTGGTCTCTGGGGTCTGTGGTCTTGTCTAAATCCAAGCTCCTCCCTCTTAGGTAGCTTCTGGTCAGCTTACACTCTCGCTGTCTTCCGCCTCACGTCGTTACATGCCTGCTGTTGATCTGCGCCCCGCTCTGGCTCCCAGTGGATGGACTCCTGAGGGGACGACCTGTGTGTGCTCATCTAGGGCTCATTTCAGCTAGTTAAGAGCGCAAGCTGAACTCTTGTTAGCATTACAGAACATCGGTAGGTTATAATAAAATGGCTGTGTTTAGGTAGCTGTTGGCAGGGACAGACATACTGATAGGAGATGCATTTCCTTTCCATGCCGATTTATTCAATTCCTTCCTTGAAAATTGACATATACATTGGTTAAGATTTTCATAATTGTATTTGTGCCACATAAAACATAAAAAAATCATGTCTTTAAAAACGGAGCAGAACTGTTCTTTGACAGAGATTTATTCTTTGCTCACAGCCTGCTTGGTAGGAAACTTCCTCATCTGAAAGTCCATATTATAATAATCAGATACCAGCGGATGCAGAGAGTAGCAAGAAAGGAAGGTTTTGGGTGTCAGCACCCAACTGTTCTTGTCCCCCAGATAGGGTCCTGGGGGCTGAGGTGTGCATCCGGCCAGAGCCTCAGGCCAGCCCCCTGCAGAGCCGTGTCCTCCACAGCCTGTGTGCTTTCTCTGCTTCTTCATCTACAAAGAAAGGACCTAGGATATTTTTGTCGTGGTGACGTCACTGTCTGGCTGCATAGGCATTTGCATGGATTTGGAGAAGTGAGGGCCGCCAGGACTTTTCTGAGGGGCACAGAGGAGCCTCAGACCTGCTCCCTGGTGGGTGGCTGGTAGGGGGATGGGCCTGGCGACCACAGGGGCAGGGAGGAGGGAGAGGAGTGACTCCAGGTAAGGGAAGAGGGTGTGCTCCTTCTGCTGGACTCTGGGATTTGGGAGACTGGTGGGAGTTCAAGGGCTGAGCCCTGGGGCAAAGGAGGAGTGAGGCTCAGCAGAAAGGTGGTGGTAAGGTGTCAAGGATGGGCTGAGACCTGGTTTGAAATCTGTTGTGGATTTGAGATCTGATTGGTGGCTGAGAAGTGCGGAGGGCTGAAGAACTAACTGTCTCAGTTCTGGAGCTAGACCTGCTGTGATGCGCAGTAAAAGGAGAAGAGAAGGAAGCGCTGCTCCTAGTGTGGATTCTACTTAGTGAAGCTGGTTCTGTGTCAACTGGTGACAAGACAGGTGCTTGAAAAACATTTTTTTTAATTATCTTGCCAGCTATCGTCTCCTGAGTATAAATTGTGGGCATGTGCTGGTTTAGGATCTTGATCTCTTTCCTGCCATCCCCACTGAAGCCCATAGAGGAGACACAACCCCTGTGGGGCAGGGAGAAGCTGCCAGCAGAACCGGCCGCCCAGGTCTCAGGGCTGCAGTCCACAGTTTCCTGCTAACCCTGAGCCTGGCTCTTGGGCGCTGTCATGATGCGGCTGAGGGGGCAGTCGAAGGGGCCCATGTCCACAGGCCACCCAAGAGGAGCTGAGGGTGACTGAGTCACCTCATGTGAGCATCTGGAGGTTCAAATAAAACCTGTGATGTGGACACTGCAGATGAGACCTCGTTGGATTGGAGACGTTTTCTAGGGCCACCCCTGGTCTGAGACTTCAGTTCACCCTTCGTGATACATCCCCAAAGTGAGGGACTCACTGCACGGCGCAGCTGAGCACTGGCCAGCCAGGGTTTTATTGTCCAGACAAAAGGAGTAAAGGTGTCGTGGGATGTGTTTGCCAGAGAGACTGCCTCTCTGGGGGGATCTTGGGTGGGCCTCTGTCCTGAGAGGGGAAGCCTGGGCAGATGACATTCCTTAGGTCTTAGCTTGTTTTCCCCAAGGAATTATCATGGAAAAGCTAAGCTTTTAGGCTACCCTGGGTTCTGATGATATTATTGTATGCCCAAGTTTTGTGATCATATAGCTTGTTTTTTAATGAAGTTATAAGTTTAAAGTGAAAATATGTATAGAGATACCTGGTTTTAGAACTAATGAAGCATGTTTGAGTGATGTTTGCAGTTTTGCTTGCTTTTGGAATGACTGATTTTTCCATAGACTGTTGGGGCCATTCGTTCACTCACGCACTCACTCACTCACTCACTCACTCACTCACTCACTCACTCACTCACTCACTCACTCAGTGTGTCTCTGTGGTGTCGGATTGTGGTACTGGGTCCTGCTCAAACCCTTGGGGGTACCAAGGGGAGTAAGCCCCTGCCTTGCAGGGCACCATGGAGTTTCCTTGGGTGTCGCGTTACAAGGGTGGGGGTGAGCAAGGGCTGGCAGGACAGGGCAGGCTCTAGACAGTGGGCCTGGGCCACTTGCCGCACTGACTTGTTTCTCTCTCTGGACAGGCACGTTCTGGAAGGTGTTCTTCTGACCAGACAGCAGGACATTCCTGCCCTCAAGGATCTTATATTCTGGCAGGGCAACCAGAAAGTAAACATGAGGAGTAACTAAATTACAGAGTGCGGGTACCCAGAGGCCACCAGAACGAACAGACGGCAGGCCCGAGTCCCACTGAGGCATGTCTGTGCTGAAGTCCCCAAGAAATGCTGCTTTTTCAGTCAGAGAGAGAACTAAGCACTCAGATTTGTGTTTAGGAGGATTCTTGTGGAAACCCCCTATGACCTACTGACCAGATGGTAGAGGGGGGTAGTGAAGAATGGAGGTGCCAGAAGTGAGACATGGAGAGGGCCTGGGCTAGGAGGGATCTTAGGGTGGCCCCTAGGACCAATGAGGGGCCCCTTGGTGGTGGTGGCCATGGGGTGAGGGGCCTTGCACTGGCTACTTGAGGGGCAGGTATCAGCATGGAAACCGAGACTGGGAAGGGGCAGGACGCCCAGCACGAGGGGGTGGTTTCAGGGTGCACTTGCCGTCTGGCAGGCTGGTACAACTGGTCCCCAGCGCTGGCCCTTTCAGAGGTAGCCTGTGCACATGGCCGCCTGACTGGGCCCCACAGGTTTATTAAAAGCAGTGGGGTGACTGCTCAGTACTTGAGCTTTGGGTGTGACTCGGATGTTTGTGGAGTTAGCCTGGAGTTTCTCTATTCATTCCTATTTGCTTTTTGTCAGCAATCCTTTGTAATTCCCCAGTTTCATGATGTAATTTTAATGGAATTAAACTTGAACACTTCAAAATTATGTAATTAATTATGTTCAGCTTCAATTACAATGACTAATTATGGTGTGATACCTGGTGGCAAGTCAAGTAGGTAATGCTGGGGGGCCTTGTTGGCGCCTCCTGTGCAGCACAGGCCAGCTGCACCCCGCTAGACCTGCTGCCTCTTGGGCTGCGCCTACCCCCAGGAGAAGCTCCTTGGGACACACTGAGGTGTGAGACGAGTGGGAGGTGCAGGGAGGGGAGGGGGTGGAGGGTGATAGTGTGCAGGAAGGGTTGTTTTAGGAGGCAAAGCCTTGAACTTGTTTGCAGGCTGAGAGAAGGACTCCTGTTAGGAAAGCAAGCTTAGGGGGCCTGAGGGCAGCAGCATTATCTGCAGGTCTGTGTTTTCTCTGGGCTGTGGAGGAGGGGAGATTGTGTTCAAGTGAATGTGCAGGATTTAGGAGCAGAACAGCCACTTACAGAGAAGAGGTGTGAGAACTACCTTGGGGTGAAAGAGGAACGTGGAAGCCAGTTTAAAAATGACTTACTGTGCAGTGTTTATTCCAGAAGGTCGATGATGTGCTGGGGGTCTGGGAGCAGACAGCCCAGCTTCCTGACTGACCCCAAGATGGAGCTTTGAGTTTGTGAGCTTCCCAGAATGTCTATATCGACTGCAAATAGTGGCAGCAGTTTTATTTTGTCTCAGGAGGAGGAGATCTTGTTAAGAAATGTGTACCCAGCTGACTGTCACCCCTAAAGCTGGTGTGCCTGTCCGTGCTGGGGGAGCACGCCACGAAGCCTGTCCCAAAGTGAGGGTGTGGTGTTTGCACATGGTGGGGTGACTGGCCCTCCCGTCTTGTCCCTACACGGCTGGAGGCTTCCCTCCCTTGTACTGCAGACAGCTGCCATCCAGCTGTGCTTTCAGGCTTCTCGGGGTGCACTTTAAACAGTGGGCTCATGTCCTCTTCCTGCAAGTGCCTCCGTTTTATGTTATTTTATTTTATGTTATGTTATGTTATTTTATGTCATGTCATGTCATGTCATGTCATACACTCGGAATATCTGAAACCAGAGGTTTGCTTAATGCCGTCTCCTGACACTTTGGGAGCTCCGGCCGAGGCAGGTATTTGGGTTAGGTTGGTTAGAATGCCTGATCACCTTGCAGATTTTCTATTTTTAAAAGAATTATAGGACTTGAAAACATTTGAATATACAACCTAAAAACTTCTTTGGGGGAGGGTCTCCATTGTATATTGTACTCTCGGGTTTTTTCCTGTTGAACATGCTGTCTCGGTACAGAGAGCAGCTCCTTTGATTCGGTGCTCTCTGATCTGTTACTTTTTAAGATAAAGTTCATATAAAATTCACCATCTTATGCTTTTAAAATCACTTCTTCTATTCACACTGTGGTGCAGCCATCACGGCCTTGTAACTCTGGACGTCTCCAGCACTCCAGCGAGAGCCGCGGCGCCTGACCACCACCACTGGCCTCCGCTGTGTCTGCGGCACGGCCTGTTGTGGACGTTTTGTATAGATGGACTCACGTGGTTTGTGACCTTTTGTGTCTGGCTTCCTTTCATCAGCACCTGTTTAGGGTTATGCACGCGCCGCCGAAGGTATCGTGCTCATCCCTCTCTGTGCCCGAGGACCACGGTATGGATGCACAGCATTTTGTTTATCGTTCGCGCACTGCACTGACTGGCGCTGGAACTGTTATGAAGACGCTGCTATGAACATCCACGTGCAAGTCTTTGCATGAGTGGATATTTTTGTTTTCCTGGGTGTTTAGGAGCTCTGTGTGTGTGTGTGTGTGTGTGTGTGTGTGTGTGTGTAACTTTTTGAGTCTGTTATTTTTGAAAACTCTTATGTGTGACTTCTGTTAGTTCTCTAGGGTGCTCATTTTAACCTCCAGACTTTATCCATTTTATCCCGTTCTCTCCCTTGGCTCCTGGAGTTCCTTGTGTGGCCAGGCTGCCCTCCCTTTTGAGCCTCTGTTACTACACATGGGCTTGTGGACAGGCTGCAGAGCAGTTTGAGAGGAGAGCAGACTCTGGCGCTTGCTCACTGATGTCTCTCCCCACCACTTGACCAACAAGGGGCCTTCCTTCCCCTGCTGGACTTGAAGCTGGTCTAAACCAACCCTGGTCAGATGTGGCATTCCACCTCGTTTGGCTGGAGAGCCAGGCGCTGCCAGGGGCAGGTGCTGATGGGAAAGAGCCGCATCTCTGTTGGGAGAGATGAGCAAGGATGACCGCCCTGTCCGTCACAGACTGGGCCAGGAGAGGCTGCCCAGCCTGTCACTGCCATCTTAGCCCTGTGTGGGGCGCCCAGGCAGGTGCAGATGTGGAGGGTGGGCAGCAGGGGCGGGAGCGCTGTGGACCCTCAGTTGTGCAGTCCTGCCCCAGCTTTCAGGGACGTGAACTAGAACACTCCACTTAAAATCCAGATCACAGAAAGTTTCTCGTGACGGCTGTGGCTCCCTGTGGACATATACGTGATGTTTTATGAAATGCTTTGGTCGAGGTGAAGGTTGACCTGAGGGAATGAGAAGGGGTGGGGGCTTGAGCCATCCTCTAACAGTGAGCAGGATCCCGCCCGCCAAGCCAGGTGTCCCTCTCTGACTTGTTTCAGATCTAGCCAATAAAGCATTGAGCAATTAGGATGGTTACTATTCAGTTAAGGGTAATTAGAAGCTGGTGTAAACGGCGAATGAAACTGACAGGTTATATAAGTTACAGCAAACACCAGTCTTTTTCAGTTGTGTGTGTATCTGCGGTCAGTTCTTAGGTGTCTTTATGGTCTCACCTCCTTAGTGGCTTAGTGGAGTAGAAACAGGGCTGTTATCAACTCAGGCCCCTATCATTTGGGAAGTTTTGAAACTTCTTGTTTTATTAAGTTAATGATTGCCTATGGAAAAAAATTGATTTATCTGATTTTATCAAAAGTCTTTAAATCAAATTGTTTTAAAGCTGCCACTTTTTTTTTTGTATTTTTATTTTTTAAAGATTTATTTATTTATGCATACAAGAATTGGGGTGTAGACCAGAGGTATGGGGTGTGAGAGGAGTGACCAGAGACAGTGGGGAGCAGAACAGGAAGATCTCCTGAAGTACACTGCTGAAGGGAGCAGCAGGTGAGACAGGAAAGGTCCGCTGCGCCTTATGGGTCACCTCCTTGGCCAGGGATTGAACTCTTGCTTTAGTGACTGCGGATGCATTATAGTGCTGTGCTTAACCCCTTGTGCCACCAGGGAGGCCCTAACACTGCCACTTCTATACAATGGGCAAGAAAAATCAAATTCATATTTTGTTTGCCTTAATGGGTGGGTGTGTCTCACCCTATATGAGTTGCAGTAACTACTTAGTTCATAGCATTTTCTGATTCATCTAAGTTTTTTCTCCTTTATGCTCTGTCCCACTTTTAGTCCTTTCCTTATTCTAATGTGTTTAATATGCCTTTTTAAGAAAATATTTATTTATTTATGCATACAAGAGCTGGGGTACAGGCCAGAATCACGGGAGGTGAGAGGATTTACCAGAGACAGAGCGGGGAGCAGAACAGGCAGATGGACTGAAACACACTGCCGAGGGGAGCAGCAGGCGAGGCAGGGGAGGTCTGCTGCGCCATGTGGGTGGGTCCTCTCCCTGGTCAGTGGCAGGGATTGAACTCGTGCTTCAGCGGCTGCAATTTGCTTCATAGAATGTTGCTTAACCCACTGCACCACCAGGGAGGTCCCTAATATGCCTTTTTAAGGATGTATTCTTGTAAAATAATGTGGCCTGTTTGTATGTTGAAGTAGTTTTAATTTGTCAGTATGGCACTGTGCTATAAAACTTTATTCCTTGCTTTTCACTCATCATTGTTTTTGATTTGTGTCACTTCCTGTAAATTTCCTTCATCACTCACGGTATTCGGTTCCATCTTAAGAATCCCTTGTTTTAGTGTGCATCAGCTACTATAACAAAATACCAGGACTGGAGGACTGTACCAACAGGTATTTATTGCTCACAGTTCTGGAGGCTGGAGACATCCAAGATCAAGGTGCTAGCAAGTTCCGCTTCCCAACCAACAGCAGACCCCTAACTTTTTGCTGCATTCTCACATGACAGCGGGGATTGAGAATGAATGAGGGTGCTCTCTGGTGTTTCATCTCATAAGGGGGCTGTTCCTTCATGGGGGGCCTCCATCCCCATCTAAATCATCATGACCTCATCTAAACCAAAGTATCTCTCAATGCCTCTGCCTCTGAACCCTGTTACATGACAGGCCAGCGCTTCAACGTAGGAATTCAGTCCCCAGCACCAACCTGGCTCTCACTTCTTTTCTGGGGCTGGCGCCCATCAGGGCCTCTAAAAGGCAATGCCACAGACCTTTACATGACTCTCTAGACAGCTAGAGGCAGACAGGAGTGGATTGTGAGTCCCAGGGTGAAAAGTGTTCTTGATGTCGCTAAGCACTGCTGGATTTTGCTTCTCAGGGTGGCTGCACCACACTCTTCTCCTTGTGTTCTCATCAGCACTTCCTAGAGACTTTTTGCCATTCTGATGGTTTAAAGTGGTACTTAAGTGTTGTGTGATTTTTTTTTTTCTCTGATCACAGTAAGGGTTATACTTGTTATAAACCTAATTTTATACTTGTTAGATTTTCAGATTTCTACTTTGTAAATTGTCTGGTCATGTATTTTGCATACCTCACACCCTCCTCTTTTAACGGTTTACCATCTTTATCGTCTTTTTGTTGATTTCTGTGTTTTTGTGTCTTGATTGTGTGTTGATTTGTGTATTTTACCTGCTAATTCATCCTCGGTTTTCACTGTTATGTTCTTCGAGTTTCTCATTTGTTTATTGATCATCTTAATTGTGGTAAATTAAGATATAGCAAGTTTTCTCTTATGTTTTATGTCACTTCAGTCTTGTTTGAGAAAATCTGCCCAGTCAAGACCATGAAGATACTCATATTTGATAGACATTTGCCTTCCACATTTAGATGTTTAGTTTGGAGTGGATTTTTGTATGGTGTTGGAGGTAATCGGTTTTTCCAGTGCTGTTTGGCCACTTGGGAAGCTCCCTCTCATACTCCAAGTCCCCGTAACAGCGTGTTTCTGGGGATGTCCTTGTGTTCACTCTGTTTCCTCTCACACTGGTACCACACCATTTTGATTACTGTGGCTTTACACTGGGTCTTAGTTTCTGATCTGTTGAATTTATCTTCTTTTGGAAAATACCTGAACTACTCAAGATCTATTTTTAAAGGCAGATTTCTGTCTGCTTCCCCTAAGTTCTGTGGAAATTTTGATTGAACTTGAATATACAGACTAATTCTGGGGAGAGAATCAAGGCTTTTAAGTTGTCCCATTCTTCTTCATTTATTTAGTTCTTTCCCTTCACAAAAACATAAAGGTTTTGTGCAATTTTATAAGATTAATTCCAACTTCTTTATGGTTTTTATAGTATTGTGAGAAGTATCTTAATTTTTTTGCTTGATTATTGTGGAATAGAGGAAGCAGCTAGTTTTGGAACTGGTGAGCATGCTGAATCTTATTATTTGTAGTAATTAACTTGATTCTCATGTATTTCTCTGGAGATAATACTATATGAAAGAAAGTGACTGTTTTGCTCGTCCCTTTCCTCTAGCCCTAAAGCCTGTGACTCGTTCTGCGGACAGGCCCTGGGGACTCCTCTCTGCAGTGCTGGTGCTGGCAGCTGCGTCTGCCTTCTTGGTCTTGGAGGGAATGTACTCAAGGGAGATCTGTGACGGAAGCTGTAATGAGATCAAGGCGACTACTTTGGCTCCATTTTCCTTACTTTACTCAGAACTTTTTTTTACTCATAAGCAGTATGGACCTTTAGCAGGTGCTTCCCCTAAAGTCTGTCTGTCCAGGCAGCTTTTCCCTTCAGTTTGTGACTGGTCCCTGGCACTGATTGAATTCAATCGTCTTGAATTCTAATTTGTCCTATATTTTAAAAATATTGTTAAATTTGATGTGCAGTTTTCATATTGGTGTTATAAAATAGAGTGGCCTTTAAGTTTTTTATGTTTACTTGATTGGAGATGAGGTTATACTAGTCTTGTAAAGCGGGATAAAGTTTTGGAATCATTTGTATTACACACGGTTCGTCTTATCTTAAATTTGATAAAACTCACCTGGAAAATCATTGGGGCTTGGAGCCACATCCCATTTCAGTTCCTTTCTGATCGCTCCATCCAAGTTTTCTATTTGTGGGCCAATTTTGGCATTTCTGTGATTTTTTTAGAAATGTATCTTGTGTCGAGGTTTAAAATTTATTCTTGTATAATTGTTCATAGTATTTTCGTAAATCTGTTTTTAGCTCTAGCTCTTTCTCACTTTCTACATTCTGTATGTATGAATTTGTCTAAAACTTTTAGCCCTACATAGTTTTGTTTATCTTTACTAAATCGTAAAAAGATTTAATCTCTTGATTTTTGTATAAGTGGCTGATTTTTCACCTTTGTTTCACTCGTTTCTTCGAGGTTACTCTCTTTTCCTGACTTTAGAATGTTTAGTTTTTTTGTTTGGAATGCTCTCATTTTCTGATAAATGTATTCAAAGCGATACATCTCTTTCAAGTGTCCTGTAGCTGGGTTTCACAACTGTTGACTTGTGGCGCTATTATTTTTATTCAGGTTGTAATTTTGTTAGGGGGACTAGAGGGAGTGCAGCGAGGGCCCTCGGGATCCGCCGGTGCCTGTTCCATACCCTGTCCTAGGGCTGCCCACCTACCACTGGACTGTGGCCCAGCCTTGCACTACCACCTCGTTGCTTTCCAGGATCTCAGGAGAGGGGGCTGTCACCTCAGAGATTCTGTTTCTGTTAATCTGGGTGGGCATTGGTGTTTTTAAAAGCTTCTTATGATGGGGGTAGGATGTCGTATAGACTGGCCAAGATTTGGTATTTATTCCAGCAAGGAGATGGGGGGGTACATTATACTCTTTCCATCTGAGATGCTACCTGTGTACCACTAAATTTCTGATTGCCCCAGTGAAGACCCACTGACCCTGGGACTTAGATGTGGGATAGAGGTGGGGCGGGAATAGAGGAAGCTAGCTGGCTAGACCTGGGGTTGGCCAGACATGTAAAATGACTTACGTGGAATAGATTGTTTCTTCTGACAAGACTGTTTTAACTAGACACTTGCCACTAAATGTGGTCCATGCACCAGCAGTGCTGCTTCACCTGGAAGCTTGTTAGAAATGCAGACTCACAGGCCCCACCCCTGCCTGCTGAGCCAAAATTTGCATTTTTATGAGTTCCTCAGGTGATTCATATGCATATTAAAATTTGAGAAGCACTGGTCTAGATAGTTTTCAGAGGGGTGGTTCATTCTGTTTAATTCATATTTTAGTAGAGTGACTCCCCTGTCTTCCAAGTTGAACTTTCCAGAACGCTGGTAGCAGTCAGCAGGCCAGGCTGCCCGGGAGTGCTCCCAGAGTCTGCAGGTAACAGGGCGGCTCCCAGGCCTGCTCCCAAGCCTGCTTAAACCTGACTCTTTTTTACACTCCTTTTTTACTAGTATTGATTATCTGCTTTTCAAGGTCCTAACACATAAAAACAGCAAATTGGAAGAAGGCAGGGGAAGTTTTAGTGGCAGGGTTAGCTGTCAGCCTGAGAGCAGGAGGAGACCAAGGCGAAAGAATTGCAGGCTGGGGCTGTTTGGTGTGGAGGCAGATTCTCTTTCCTATGTAGAAACTCACTGTATAGTCTGGCACTGCCTTCATTATGATTAGCTTCACCACTTAAGTGACAGAATTATATTTTGATTAATAGAATGACACCCCTTCTCCCCCAAGTAATATTGTCACTTATGCCAAAGCAAATGTCAGGGCCAAGAGTGAAAGTAAACACTTGTTTGCAAGTGAACTTTTGGGGGAGCCTTTCCTGCCTCGGTGCACCATCATCTGGAAGTGACACCTCTCAGGGTGTAAGAACGTGGGGTTTTCTAGGTGGCCTGACTTTGAATGTACCCGGAACCCATCAATTGCCGGCCTGCTGGCTGGGGGCACACCAGCCTGGGTGGCAGAACAGCCCCCTTGGCTCTGCATCTTTGCTCCCGTATTTACTGGCCATATGACTTGGGGCCCTGATCCTGCTTCCTCTGCAAAGTGGCAATAACCGTACTACTCACGTTATAGTTGCTTCGCTGTGATGCAGCTTAGAACGCCTGATAGAATATCCTACAAATTTTTTGCCTAAAATGAAAAAGTTGAGGAACATATGGCAGTTGGGCAGCTCACCAACGGGGACTGCCTCGTACGCATCAGGAGAGCCGTGGCAGGGTCACCCAGGCTGGGCTGTCACGTGTCACAGCGTCAGCACCTTCGCCTGGGCTGTGGGGTCAGCGGGGACATGTTGGTGTTGTCCTTATATGGTTTTTCTTTCTCCTATGCTTTTCCCCAGAGAGTTTTCCCCCCTTACATGAATAAAGTTATCTGCATATACATTATTCAAGCCATGGTGGGATTAATGTATTTTTAAGGCAAAAGCCGGCTCCTGCTTCTGGGGTGAGTAACTTCCACGTCAGATATTCAGTGGCAAATGAAAAATGTGAGTCATGCAAGAGTTGGCATCTTTTGGCTTTTAATATATGGTGGCAAACTTCCTATAGAGGAGGAATTTCGAAGTGGAAATCCTTTCAGATCCAGATGGTGGAAAGATTCTTTAGGCAGAATGACTTGATTCTTAATGTTGATTGGAACCAGTGATTGTTTGAATTTTCTCTTCCTTCAGTTTTCTCAGCCAGTGCGGCTTCCGTGGGGGCCTCCTCGGTTTAGGATTTCAGAGTCGGGCTCTGTGCTTAGGGACTGTGCTCAGCTCAGGAAGAGCACACCTTCGAGTAACTTCTTATGCATAGCACACATGGAGAGGGCCAAGTGTGGGCAGCCAGCAGCCTCCTAGCTGTAGGCTCTCCTCAGGTGGAAGCCGGGGCTGGCTCTCGGGAGCCCTGACAGCCGCGAGCAGGATGCAGCAGCTGCACCTTGTGACTTATGTGTTGGGCTCTGGGTTTCGTTTTTTTGGCTAAGATCTTGAAGACTGTTCCAAGTAGGTGTTTTCTTCCCTGGCAGCTGGTTTGGGCTCATATGTAGTAGTCGGTCCTGCCCTTTTCTGAAGGGGAGCTGTTGGGAGCACAGGAAAGGGACAGAGGGCTGGTGGTGTTCCCTCCCATCATTGCCATTTTGAATGGAGGGGGACTATTGCCTGAATTGCAAATGTAGGGGATTCACATAAAACACACTGTGCTTTGGTTTTCAGATATGTAATGGAGAAAATAGGGAATTTGGAGAAAATGATTTAAATAGTCAGCAAGGATTTTAGAAGCAAAGTAGAAAGTTCACTGATAGAAAAAATACTGGGTAACAGGGACGGGGTGGGGGGAATGACAATAAGGATAGCACGGGTGGTCCAGGCACCAGGGTGGGGGTGCTGGGTGGGTGGCAGCGCTTGGCATCTGGAGCCACAGGTGGGGCAGAACCTGTGTGGCCCAGGTGCTCAGCATCTCCTGAGCTGCGTGCAGTGTGGCAGCTGGTGCCCGGAGCCTCCTCCAGCTGACATTTCATCCAGGTGGGGGCAGAAACCCCAGGTTCAGCCACTGGAGAAGAGGTCATGGTGAGAGAGGTTTGGAAGAAGAAACACTTGGAAGGCAGAATGGATGCTTCTCCGTGTGGGGCTTCTGGTTATCCCAGTTTAGGATTGTTCAGGAAACAACAAAAAGGAGATTCTACGGCGTGAACGTAGCTCATTTTAAAATAAAGTTGTCTAAAAGTGTAGTCAGTGTTTGTTTCCCTTTTTAAATCCAAATTTTATAAGACTTAGCATCAGAAAAGAACCAGCCTCCTGCCCACCTCGCCCACCTAGTTCCTGTGCCCAGTGCCCAGCATCTGTGAGCTGCTGGCGTGGCGGGCTGTCCTTGCATCTTTGGAGCTGGGTGTTTGCTTACTGGTGTTGCTGAGACATGCACGGGGCTTAGGGCTCACAAAACGTCTCTTCCTCTCCCCTTCGCTCTGGCTGGTCGTAGTTCTCTTCCTGGCTTAATCTATGTGTAAGTTTTCAGTGCCTGGATAGCCACGACTGTGTAAATATTAGCTTCTGCGTAGAATAGCTGATTTGTCCCTCAGCTCTCCTTTGGCGCTTGGTATCTCTTAACACATGGGAACCAGTTGGTAGGTAGGGTTTCATTTTGTCTTTGAAATACCCCTCCTGCTCCCCAGTTCTGCTCTAGCTAGGACCGGCTGCCTTTCTGGGTCTCCCCTCCTTATCATTTGGGGCCTCCCTTCCCTTCTGCTTTGGTTCCCCTTTATCCTGAATTCATGATTTTGTCTTTAAAGACAGAAGGGGACAAGGCATTAGTGTGCTTACTGGAAGCCAGGAGAGAGAGAAGGAGAGAGTAGGGTTGGTTCTGGGGCAGTTGACTGGTTCCTTTACTTTATCAGTCTAGGCGTTTTGTTGGGGGGAGTATCCCAAGAGTTGGTATCTATGGCTCTTTTCTCTTGAACTGAGTTTTTGCTGGGGGTGGGAGGTGGTTGAAGGCCACAAGAATGAGCCAGGCTAGGGAGATTCTGAGGGTGTTCACTCACTCCCCTGCGTGTGGCCTAGAGAAACCCTGTCTTGTGCCAACAGTGGCCACATTTCATTCCTACCTTCAAAAATCCTCGCTTTCCGCCTTCCACAGACTTCCCAAGCTCGGTGGCAGGAACTAACTGGCTGCCTGTTGGCTAGGTCTTGAGGCTGAGCTGAGCATGCCCTGGTCTGGGACAGCTGCAAGGGCTGCTTCTGCACTTCCAGTGTGTGGGGTTTGGTGGACTTTGGTTTGCTCCGCTCTCCTCTTTGTCCTGTGAGCTTAGACTTTAGTGTTCTGGATGGAGCAGAGATGACGCGTGTGTTCATTTGCCATATTAAACTGAGAGTCACACATTTTCAAAATACCCCGTTAGCTGTGGGGTGAGGCCTATATAATGGCTTTATAGGAAGTGCGCCAGCCGGGCCGCCTGTGCGTGACACATTATTCATAGGTGTTGGGGATGGTCTTCACAGTGACGTCACGAAAGTGAGCACCTGTCTCTGGAGCCGGAGGCCCATCATTCAGTGGCTGTAAAGGCAAGAACTTCTTAGCCGGGTTTTTAATCAAAACCAAATGAGGGAATATATGCGAGGCGCGTTTGGGGAGCAGCTTTGTCAGTAGGAGCTGATCTTAACTATCAGTCTTACCCGACTGAGGAGTGACACTCCGGCTCCCATTTACGTGGCCCATCGTCCCCACAGTGGGCTGCCACCCTCTTTCGTCATGCACGTGTGTGTACACACTCGGGACAGCAGCCTCCGCGTGGCCTGCAGTGCGCTGCTGCAGCACAGGCCTCCCCGCCATTTCATCTTCCCTCTTGCTTGCAGTCGTCCCCAGCACGTGGACAGCTGACTTCCTGCCTCAGCTCTCACTCCTCTCCCCTTGTTCCCTTGTACGGACTGGGGTGAGCGTGAGCTCCGGCTCAGGTCGCTCCTCTAAGTTTCGGAAGCTGCAGTTCCTCGGGCACTGGCCCTGGCACCTGGCGTGCTGCCTCCTCTGCCTGGTTCCTCGTTCAGGGGATATAGGAGGTGCCTGATCATTTCTCCCTGACTGACAGAGATAGCAAGGCTTAGGGGGAGGTGGACTTTCACGGAATCTACAGCAGGCACGGGGTAAGAGGCCTTGCAGGTATCTTGTAATTTAAGTCATGACATTCAGCTGGGCACTTGCTCCACTTCTCCCCCTGAGTTAAAAAACAGCTTGGGTCAGCCGAGTGTGCAAGTAAAGCAGAAGGTGGAAGTTGTCAGAGCCGGTTGCTTTATCACGATGCATAATGACCAGAATGTTATTCCACACTTGCAATTTGTTTACTTCACTAGGGTCGCGTCTTCATTTTCCTCCCTGACTTTGTTTGGGAGCTGGTGTTTTGTATTCTCTAATTGAAGGCTCTAAAAATGGGCCCATCAAGAAGTCAGGTGGATGCAGAATGGACTGCATGGCGCGGTGGCCGAGCAGGCGCATTGTTCCTTCTAGATGGAGCCTCCACGGGCTGCGCCTCTCCCAGCAGGGCAGAGCAGGCAATCTGTTTCCTGCAGGCCTAAAGGGAATGCTTCCTCCTTGTGGTTAGTGACTTCAAAAGCTGCCCCCAGTAGACCAAGTTCAACTGTTTCCAATTTTGAAGATGGGGGCAGCCAGTCTCTGTGCTGAGCCGCTGGTGCGGGTGCACAGGAAGAAAAACCTCCTGACCTGCATGAGGAGTTTACAGGTTTTCCTTTTCGCTCTGCTTCCCTCTTCATCATTAAACTGAAACTACTTTCTTGAAGCCAAATTAATTCTGTGGCCCATCCCGGGCCTCATCCTCCTTGACCTCCCGTGTCCCCAGCTCTGTTGCTTGCCCTGCCTCCTTGACTCCCACACGTGCCCACTTACCAGGCCTCTGGGTGCTTGACCCCCCTCCTGGGTGCTGCGGCCACGCCTCGGCCTCTGAAGTCCTGCCCAGTCAAGTTCCTGTTTCTTTTTGAAGGAGCCCTTCAGATCCCCTGCAGCAGATGGACTCTGTCCCCCTCCCCCGGCTGTGGGCCTGCCGGAATCTCTCCCCTCCCGCACCTAGTGCTGCAGTCCTCTGGCTCCCTGCTTTGTCCCTCTTCCAGGCGGTCAGTTTACCCGCACAGGGGCTGTACTTGACTCTGAAACTCCAGCACCTCCCACAGTGCCTCGCGTATAATAGGCATAGCATTCAAGCAGTGTCGTATTTTTGAAATATCTGTAGAAATAAAAAGAAATGCTTTTTTTTTTCTCCTTCAGGAGTCAAAATGCATGGCTTTCATCCACTTTCAACACATAAAAGATGTTTTCAACACAGAAAGGCCTTTCACCGCTCTTATTTAATAGTCGGCTTTTGGAATGATGTGGACTAGAATGAAAAATGAGGATGAACACTTCTGAAATCAGCTGTTTTGAATTAAATAAAGCGGAGTGAGGTTGGAAGCAGGTGAAGCGAGAGGCTGGGATTTAACCAGTTGAGGATTAATACGCTGGGCTCCTTTAAACGCTAAAGGACCGTCTTCCCCTAATGGAGGCAGGAGGGAAGGACCAGCTGCCTGGGCCCCCATTCCTGCCCTGACAGGATGGTGCCTCTGACCTTGACTTAGGTCAGAATGGCTGAGCCCGTCTTTGGCTCTGTGTGAGTGCAAGGAGCTGTGTGGGCCCCCTCCCTATCAACTCCCCCGCCCGGGGGTTCTCCCCCCTTAGCTCTCCTGTTTGGTGAGTTTAGAGGCCGCCTTCTTCAGGAGTGTTTAACAGTGGGAGCGCTGAGGCTGGGGGCAGGTCGTCTGACGCTTCCCGGCCCTCGCTGCTCTGTACGTCTGCACAGCCTTGGAAGGCTGCCTGGCCATGCCCCTCGTGCCGGGCTGCCCACGTTCTCCACAGCGCGTGGCGGCTGGATGTGCCGTGTCCAGCAGCCCAGCCCCGCGCACGGAGGGAGTGTGTTTGGTTAGCTTTATGAAAATTGAGGCGAGAAACCAAATATGAAGCAAATCCCACTAAGTCCTTATAAGGCCTGCTGCACTGACCTTTTTCCCAGTGGGGCTTTGGGGGCCTGGTCTGACTACGAAGGTATTAGGGGCAGCTTTCCTGCGCTCCAGACAAGTGTTTAGTAAACCTCAACACAGAGTGAGCTTTCTGTTCTGACTCGGGACCAGATGAGGCCTTGCCTTTGGCCAGCTGATGGAACCAGCCCTGGGGCATTCTGGTGCCTCTAGGTTGGCTGCTTTGTAGTAAGTCCCGTGGACAGTGGGTACGGCCGAATTTGCTCCCATGTTTTTTCTCTGGTCAGACTTGCCTCTGTGGGCAGGTGGGCACTTGGTCTTGTTCACCCTTACAGGAGCTGAATGTCCTCCCATAAAGTGCCCCCTTTTCTGGGCACTGTCTGGGTGGTCACTGGGGGCCATTCCATTCCATGCAGTGCAGTCCAGTGTGGGTCATGTCACGTGTCAGAGGCCCCAGGCCCGTGATTTAGCCAAATGCCCTGAGCACACAGCACAGGCACTTGGGTGGGTGCGGTGCTAATGCCAGGACAAAGAGAATTTTGAGAAGCGGATAGTGTATTTTGGTTGTTGCTGAGGAGTGGTGGGCTACTTCCCAGGGAGCCTGATAAAGAAATGGGGACGCGGTATCTAGATTTCCTCAAGGTTATGACAAGGCTGAAGCAGCTTGTATCCAAGCAAATGGACAACAGGCTTGCCACAAGCATTTCGGTTTCTGTTTTCTGGGGGAAGGTGGCGGGGTTGGGGTGGGGGAGAGTGGTTCCATTCTAGAAGCCGATTTTGGTTTGTGTTGGTTGGTTTTACTTCCTCAGGCCACAGCTCCTAGGTCCCTTTCCCAAAGTGTACTTTGTATGAAAGAGCCCCTCTTCCTGGCCCTCTCACCCTCCAACCCCGCTCCTGGACAGCCCCCCTCCATGTGAACTGTGGTGGCTTAATGAAAGGTACACTTTGGCCTTAGAATGGAAATGGCTTTTTAAACACAAGAACACCTTCATGGGTCTTGAAAACCAGTACATGTGTCCTTTTTTTGGTTGAAGAAATCCAGTAACATTAGACTTTCTAGATTTAAAGTAGGTCAGATGACTAATGATTGAAAATGAATTGGCATCCGCAGTGTCTTTGGAAACGTGAAACTAGACTGGAGGCTGTATTTTTGTTTATCTCTTGTCATTAAAGTGCTCGGATGGGAACTGAGTTTGCAGTCACTTGAGCCCGGGGTTAGGGACACAGCTCAGAGAAACCAGGCGAAGGTGTCCCTCCCTCATCTGGCTGGGAGAGAGGCAGGTTTATGATTAGCCCAGTGATATCTTCAGTGCGATTTCTGGGGGCTGGAAACATTAATTTTTAAAAAATGATTTAGAATTACCAATTGACCATATCCGGGGCTGAACCTGCATGATTCAGCTCCTTTTAAAAATATCTTTTCTCAACAAATTGCTTCCTTAACATTTTAATTTGTTGATCATAAAGGAAGCTTGCCAAATATTAGCCGTTCTTTTCCATTTCCTACAGCTTCGAGCTTTCCTTATTTGGCATATTTCAGTGGAACTGTAAGGTCACTCCCTATTTTTCTTCCCAAATAACTCTATTTATTACTGTCAAGTATTGGCGGGTTTGATCCGGCTGTCATCAGAATGTTTGGAAATACTGTTTTTTGCCAGACTGCTGATTTAATGATCTAATACGGACACGGCTTGTTTTCTCTGCTGACTTGATAACTTGTTCAATAAGCTCCTCTGTCAGTGAGCTGCGGTGCGTTCTGCCATAACTTTACGGTCAGAGTCTAAGACAGTGGCAGAGGGTTTCTGCTTCTCACCCCCCCCCCCATTCTCCTGCTCTCCCCTTCACTGCCCCTCCCTTCTCCCCGTTCACTCCCCTCCCCTCTCCCACTTGTCCTTTTTGTGGGGAAGAACCAGATGGTATCAAAACCTCTCCTTGAAGAAGTCAGCTCTGCTGCTGCTTGGTATTTTGAAGAGGACTTAAGACAGTTTTCCCTTACGGAAATTTCAAGCCCACCCCAAAGTAGAGCGACAGCTACACCAGCCTTACCTGTTACCAGCTGGCAGCCGGTCTAGTTTCTCCGCCCAGTTCTGGAGTTTTGCATTTTTGATGTGTTGTTTTATCTGGAAATATCTTGGTGTGTTTCTAAAAGATAATGTGTCCATTGGAAAAAACCTATCATAGTATCTTTATTACACCTAAAAAGGAGTGAACATTAAAGGAGCTACTTCTGTGGGAGTCCCTGATATGGAACCCAGGCTGGTGCACTTCTGCCCTTGTCTGGCAGTGTCCAGGGCTGGTTCCTGTTCCTTCTGAGCTTCAGCTTCTTCATTGGTAAAACTAGGGACTGCCACTAGTTCCTTGACTGAAGCTGAGGCCTCTGAATGTGTTGGTGCTGCCGGGCTTTATAAAGCTGGTCGGCCCCGCGCTGACCCAGTCCAGTTCTGCAAGGCTGCAGTGGACCTCGCTCCTGCCGGCCCTGGAGCTGCTCCTGGCTCCCTCTGCCTCCTCCCTGGTAGCTGAGCGAGTGCTCTGGTCGACTCTGTGACCCTGGCCTGGCAGGTGGGTCACGTGGCGTACTCCTCTGCCGCCCTTGCCAAGTGTCTTAACCTGCGTGCTGGTCGCTTCTCTAAGTGGAAGGTCTGTTTCTACATTTAGTAGGTGGCTGTTAAGAGTCAGTAACAGGTATCAAATTGGCAACCTATCTTGGTCCCAGTCTTGAAATTGGAATGTTTCAGGCACTTGAATTTAACAAACTGCCCCATTCTGAGACCACCAAGTGGCCTCAGGGTCTGGGTGACTTTCCGGGAGCATCTGTGTGGTGGGGCAGCACAGGCCCAACCAGCGTGGGCCTGCTGCGTGGGGGCTCTGTGTGGAGGGGCAGTGTGCAGCCAGGCCCTGCCCAGTCCTTGTGTGGTGGTAACGTTTTTGCTGGGCCTTAAAGCACAGGCGGGATCCTCAAGTGTCCAGGCAGGTGGGGAGTTACATGCCGGCCACCTGTAGCCCCCTACCAGAGTTGTAATCACGGTTAGTGTTGTGATTCATTTCCTCTGGACTTTTTTCCGTGTATATATGGAATTGTGCTATCTATCCATGTAGTCAGTTACTCAAGAAACAGTTACTGAGCATCTGGCCGCATGCCAGGCACTCTTCTTGGCTCTGGGGGGAGTTCAGGATGATTCTGGTCCTCAAGGAGCTTTCATTCCAGTAGGTTAACATGGCAAATTGTATCATACAGTCAATGATATCTGTGTTCTTTGTGTTTGATTTTGCAAAGGACACCAGCGATCCTTGGAATTGCTCACCCTTGCAGCCCGCCCTTGCCCTTCAGCTGACAGAGAACAGCTGTCTGTGAAATGTGACCCTCTCAGCTTGGCCCCTCTACCACTCATCCCCAGCATAGGCTCAGAGGGACTCAGGAAGGCCCTCAGCTGGTCAGACTCTTTTTCTTTGACTTGCTTGTATAGGGTTTTTCCTCTTTTTGAGTAATTATATTGACCTAATTTGCATTGAGAGACTTATTTAAAATCCTGGTATAGTTTGCAACCCAAGCATGTCCTTAAGTTGGTTCATCACCAAGGGTCGGTGCAGACGCAGTTGTTTTTGTTTTGTTTTGTTTTTTGACAATTTATAAGCGCTCAGTACGTTTGGAAACAACAGACCTGAAGTCTAATGCTCAGAAAAGATAAAGACCCTTTATTGCTGAGTGTATCTGGAAAATTTGGCTCCAAATACAAATAGACGCGCAAACAGAAGAGCATAATGAATCCTTTTGTACCCATTACCCAGCTACAATAATTATTTGCTGGTGGCCAACCTTGTTTTAGCTGTACTTTATCATTCCCCACCCCAACTTAATTTTGAAACAAATCCCAGACAGCATATCTTATTTCATCCATGAATATTTCAGTGTGTGTCTCTTAAAGATAAGGAACTGTTTTTTTAAACACAGCCACAATACCATTATCGTATCCCCCCCAACCATGGCAAAAATTCATTACTATCAACTATCTAGTCCTCAAATTTCTATTTTCCCATAAATGTTAGTTTTAAAAAATTATTTGGAATCAGAATCCAAGTAATTAAATTCAGATTGGTTTCTACGGCGCTTAGTTAAGTTTCTTAGTTGACCAGTTCCCCTGTAGCTCGCTCGCTCTTGTAATTTGAAGATCAGATTTAGGTCTGTTTTTGTTTTTGTTTTTTTTTGGCTAGATTCTTTTCTAGGTGATGGTCTGTGTTTCCACTAGGAGGTCAGGAGGCATGTAATGTATGGATAATGGTAGGTGTTTTCCTCCCAGAGTTTTAAAATTGTAAAATACATATGTATCGTCTTAACTATTTTTAGTGTATGGTTCAGTGGTATTAAGTACGTTAATATAGCTGTGCAGCCATCGGCCATCTAGAAGTCTTTTCATCTCTCAAAACAAGTTCTACCATTAATCACTAACTCCCCAGTCCCTTCTTCTCCCTTCAGTCTCTGGCACCTGCCATTCTGTTTTCTGTTTCTATGATTTTAACAACTTTAGGTAACTAATATAAGTGGAATCGCACAGCACTTGTCTTTTTTGTGGCTAGTTTCGCTTAGCATAGCGTCCTCAAGGTTCATCCCCGTTGTAGACGGTGTCAGAATGTCCTGCCTTTTAAAGACTGAGTAATACACGCCGCCATGTAGCTACACCAGGGCGTCTTTACCCATTCACACGTGCATGGGCACTTGGGTCGCTTCCACATCTCTGCTGTCGAGAATAATGCTGCTGTGAACATAGATTTACAAATATATTTGAGACTTGCTTTCAATTCTTTTTGAGTGTATACTGAGACGTGGAATTGCTGGATCATATGGTAGTTTTATTTTTAATATTTTGAGGAACCTCCATATGGTCTTACGCAGTGCTGCTCCATTTTGATCCCCATCCACAATGCACAGGGGTCTGATTCCTCACATCCTCACCAACACTTGTTATTTCCTGTTTTTTGATAGAAGCCTTCCTAGTGGGTGTGAGGTAGTGTTTTATTGTCGTTTTGATTTGCATTTCCCTAATGATAGCAGTTATTTTTCATAACTTATTGAACTTTGTATTTCCTATAGCGTGCTTCAAGATAGGGAATACATTTAGTGGGTCACCTTAATTATTCCTCAAAAAAAAAAAAAGGAAAATACTATTTCTCTTACAGTATTCACAGTTTTGTCATTTGTTCAAACAAAACATTATATAGAATCACCCAAACCCAGAGACGTTTTGTCGTGGCCCATGGCTTCAACCCTGCGAGCTAAAGGAAGAAGCGGGGCCTAGTTCCTGGGATCTGAGGTGTGAGTCTCCGCCTGGACCTGCTAGCCTTGTCCTTCCAGCACATTTCCAGGCCCCCTGTGGTCCTTGTGGGGAGGCCAGGTGCACAAAGCCCTGTTTGTTTGGCTGCACATGCCCACCAGCAGTTGTTCTTATTATAGAGTGGTTATTCTTATTTGTCAAGAAACCCAGAACAACTGTTTTTATTCTTCACAGTAGATGCTTATGCACATGACCTTTTGAGAACATATTTCTGGATGCTGTAGAGGCACTGATGTTCATGCAGATTAGCTAAGTTAGATCTTTATTTCTTGTAACTGAAAATCGCTTCTGTTCCTTTAAGAATTTCACTTTGTAGAGTTACTGTGTTTCTCAGGTTGTTAAATGTTTATTAGTAGTCCTATATAACTCAGTCTATTACATGATAGAAGAACCCTTTGGCAGGGAGTGGTGCTCAAGTCTGATGTTAGTTAAACCTTATCGTCTCGTCATGGTCTTCAGCTGCGGTGCTGGGCTTGTAACGCACATGGGCGAGAGAGGGGGATGGGTGCACAGCCTGGCGGTCCAGTTGCAGGTAGCTACGCAGCTATGTCATGGAGAGCCTGGGGGCCCCAGATTCCATTTACACTTTGTATGTAGTCTCTGAATGTAGCAAGTGTGTGCATACACTTTGCAAGCATAGAGGTGAATGGAGCTCTCTTTGTGATGCCTTGATGGAAGAAGGGACATTCACTCCTCCTCCTCTAAGCCGATCTTTATTGTTTGCTTCATCAGGGTGGGGCACAGTGTTCGGTTCTGGATATTAGTGCCCCTGCCCTCATGGGACTTATATTTTAATGGCTTTAAAGGGAAGCAACCTTATTTTTGAGAGACCTCGGCAAAGCAGACGATCATGAAATCCACTGAAGGAAGAAGATTTGGAGTGCTTTTTTCATAGTCTCCAGACAAAAGAATCCTATCAGACCCTTTATTGCAGACATGAACATTTTTTTTAAGGACGCAAATTAAACTAGAGTAGATAAATGAGCAGGCATAGTTGTTTGCTGATCATTCATGGTTGATATAATGAACAACTCATTAAATTCTTGGTAACAAATGAAATCATGAGAATTTCAACCCTGGAACATTCTGAACAACACAAGCCATGAAAGGCTGAGTTAAAGGTTATCCTACTTTGTCCTCTAAGCATTTGATTGACTTCAAAGCTTATAAAGAAGGCACCATTCACTGGGCCTCTGGGGAAATTGCCATGTTCTTATATATAGAAGGTACACTGGAAGTTTAATGTGATTTGATTTTCCACGGTGATTGTCACTGTGCCCTGTATTACCAAAAACATGTTCTTTGGTGTGAAAATTTTCACAAAGTGGAGAAGAGAGAACAATGGATGGAATGATGGTGGTTTCTTAGACGGAGAAACCTTCCAGAACACATATGATGGAACCAGCTCAGGAACAGCATCCTGCTCGTCAGGGGCTCTTGGGATGCTCAGTTTTAACGACAGACCATTTATTAAGTCTTGCCACCAAGCAGTGAGTCCCACAGAGAAGCCCGGCTTGTCCCGGGTGACCCGGAGGAGCAGCCAGGATTAAGTTGAGTCTAGTGTGCTGAGTGCAGTGGCCAAAGCAGAGGTGGGGGTGAGGACAGGCATATAGGACACTGGTGAAGTTCTGAATAGCCTCCCCAAATCCTGTGGGGGGGGGGGTGTCACATGACGGGAGCCAGAAGTGCATCAGCTGATCACCACTTGACTGCTGTTCTTCTGGACCTTCATCTTTGGGTGTCTCCAGAAGCACAGACTTCACATAATTTGCTCTTGGCATTTCACACCAACTTTGTAGAGTCACTCAGTGTGTCTGTCACTTCAGCATCGAGGCATCAGGAGTCTTGGCCTGCTCTTCCCCTCTAGCCTCAGTGACCCTCTCACTTGCAGGTCATGTTTGTGGGTCGGCAGACCCTCCCCTCCTGGGTCCAGCATGCATGGCGGATATGTGGACAGTGGCCTGTGATGACTGCAGTCCTGTCACACTAGCAGGGAGCCCCTCCCCTAACCAGGTTGTGGCATGTTCATGGGAGATGTTAGCCATATCCAGCTGTGTCGTCTAAGTCAGTGTGCAGGAGACACCCCCGAGCAGTGTGGAGCTCAGTGCAGACAGACAGTGGGTGCCTTAGCAATCGAAGGTGACAAATCGCTCAGCACTTGGGAGGCCATGGCTGCCTCTGAATGGGAGAGAGAGCTGGGAGCATTGGAAGGAGCAAAAGAGTAAGGGGGCTTGAGGGCCGGTGTCTGTGATCTAGTCCGGCCAGCTACAGTGGGGCCACAGTGATGTGTTGGGAAGACCTCCTGGCTTTGGAGAACGGAGCGGGGTAGAAGGTGGAGCCTGGACTTGGGGGTTCTGAGGGCCTGTGGTGGATGTCAGAGGCAAGAAGGAAGGAGTAAGAGGATGTGCTAAGTATTGTTTGGGGCCAGAGGAGACCAGGGCAAACCTAGAGGTGCTTTGGAGCATGACTGGAAAGCACAGCAAGTTATCTGGAGGAAGGAGCAGTGGTGTGTGGGGAGGACGGAGTACTTCAAAGACATTTTGAATAGGAATATTTAAAAGACAAAGTGGGCCCGTCCTGCCTGTGCAGTAGGCCCGGAACACATGCCTGGCATATAGTAGGTACTTGATACGGACTGAATTCTTGGGGTTGAGGGAATGTCAGAACTGGCCACTGACCTTCCTACTCCCTTACTCCCCGGCAGTGTTTGTTAACCCCACGTGGTGAAAGAATTCCTTGGGGCTAGAATTTAATGGCAAAAGAGCCCAGGGCTGAGTGCTGTTGGGGCTAGCAGGACAGGATAGGCATGGGATAAGGTCAGCCAAGGTCAGGAGGTACAGCTGGTTCCAAAGGTGGTGGTTGCTGTGGGCACACAGGAAGCCTTGGTTTCTGGTGGCGGGTCTTGGTGTCTTCACCTTGACGAAGGTGGAGGAGCTGCCATGCATGGGAGAGGGTTGGCTCAGGGCTTGTAGGGCAAGGGTGTGCTGGGAGGCAGCGCCTTGCTTCAGGTTCTGCTGCCTTCCCCTGGCAGACCTGAACCCTCTTGCTAAGAACCCTGCCTTCTCCCCAGGTAGCTCACTTCCTACTTCTCTTTAGGAAACCTGCTTCCCAGCCCTCATGCACACCCCCCACCTCCCTTGGACCACCACCACCTGGGGAGCAGGGTCCCTCCTGCTGGGGCACACGGTCTCTGAGCCCCTCCTGACATGGCCAGGTTGCGGTGCTGTGTCTCTAGGCCTTCTGGCTGTGTGGCCACTTACACTTAAGTTTGAGCCCTGTGTTCCTGTCCCCGGGGAGCGCCTCGTGAGGCCACACGGTGCACCCGCAGGTCACCGTTGTTCGGAAGGCTGTGCTGCCTGCCCCCCTGCAGGCCCTGAGCTGGCGTTGTGGCAGGAGAGGAAGTGTGCTAATTCAGTCAAGCTGCCTCTTTCCAGTCTGCCTTTCATAAAGCTCGGCTAAGAGCAAATGGGCGAGAGAACCTGGGGAACCTCATCACCTATTTCTTGAGGAAACCATGAGAATATGCACTTAAGGGAAAAATCACAGTAATCTTGATGAGACTGTAGGACGGGAAATACCTTAACCTTAAGTGGCAAAGCTGGTTTAACAAGATTTTTCTCTTTGTGGTGAAGTTTTCATTTTCCCCTTTTAAAGTTGTTCAGATTAAACTGTGAGGGTGGTATAGAATTTTGTTTTTTAAAGTTGGTAACAAGTAATTTTAGAATGGATGCTTATGAAGCCTGTAAATTAAAAAGAAAAAAGCACCCTGCTTAGTGCCAGGCACAAACCAGTTTCATGAACATTTCTGTAGCTGGGCACCCACCTTTCTGCCTTGGAGAGCCAGTGTTCCTGGGGTGTTGCCCAGGGCAGGGTGGGCTCCAGGTTCTCCCTGGCCCTTTCTTCTTGGAAGCCTCCAACCCCTCAGCAGTGCAGATGCCACTAGAGCCTGCCCCTCCCCCGGATTGATTCAGTCTGCTCTCGTGCTCCAGACTGGGGAGTCGGCAGAGTTAATGCTCTTCATTCTTCTGACTGCTGGTGTGGTTAGGGATGCTGGACTCATCATCTGCAGAACAGAGGCCTGCTCAACTTAATCTGGTCCCCTAATGAGGACTAAGGCGGTGCTCTCAGTTAACATGATGGATTTCAAAAGTAAAAGCCTGTTTTTCTTTTTTCACACCCATCAGTGTGGCAAGATTTCAGGTCTGGGTCCATGGGGGCGTGGGGATGGGGTCAGCGCCAGCGTCCTGTCAGTGTGCCTGCAAGCCTGAGGGCTGCTCCAGAGGCAACCGGTCAAAGGCACCTGTGTCTGGCCAGCGGGTGGACTCCCACTGAGACAGGACTTCCGTCCTGAGCTGGCTTGGAGATGGCCTGGGCACGTGCGCGAGGAGACTTGTGGGAGGGCTCGCTGCAGCGTACTCCACGGGAGCAGGAGTCTAGACGGGATGGAAGTTCCTGTGGGGAGTGGCTGTCATTAGTGGGATTCTAGATCGAGGCAGGCTTCAATGCCACATGTGGGGACCCCATAAAAATCAGGGCAGAGAAGGCCAGCTGAAGGGATGTGCGTTGTCATTCCCTTTATGTGGAGCTGAGTATGTAAAATGATACCATATGTTATTCATGGGATCTGAAAGAGCCAGTAAATGTAGAAAGATTTTTTTTTTTTTGAGAAAAGATAACTGCTAAATGCTAGAAAGTGATTATTTTGGTGGTGGTAGGGAGAAAATAGGACTGAAAAGGCTATAATGGGGGTTCCAGTGGGAATAGTTTATATTTCTTTAAAAATGGTAAATATGGTAGAATGTTACAATTTGATGAAGTTGGGTGGTAGGTACATGGGAAGTCATGCTTCTGGATGGCTGGAACTTCTCCTTACTTAAAAATGCAGCGGTGTACACTGTCCATGTGTCCGTGGGTGCAGGGGCCCATCTTCACCATGACTCCCCCCCACCCCCCACGCCTCGGGACCGTGCGCTTTTCTCTCTGATCACTCACAGGATACTAAGATGATGGTGACGCTGATTATATTTGTTGAGGAACTTTATGTTCTCTTTTCTTCTCAGTTATGGAAGTTAGGTGATCCATTTCCGGTGTCTACATTTCAAGGTGCTTTTAAGGTGTATGTTTTCAGATTACTCCTTTTGATAGAAGAAAGTAGGTCCTAGTCTTTGTTTCTGTTCAGTGACAGTGGGCTTCCTGCCGAAAATGGGACAGGAGACTTGCTGAAGCGAGGAGACCCAGGACACTCCCCGTTTCCTGGACTTGCACCCTTCCAACATCAGGGCGCCCCAGCAAAAGTCATCGACAGCTGGATTTACAACCCCCCCCCCCCCCCCCCCCCGCCCCGGCCCCGAGTCTGGAGTGGTCTCATACTGTTCCTGAAACAAGAGCTGCTTCTCAGAATGAGGTTTCTGGCTTAATTGAATTAGGATTATTGTGTCAGGATGGGGAGTGAAATGGCACATTCCTTTCATGCCAGTGGTGGGGGATGAGACTGAAGCAGGACAGCGATAGAATAATATCCTGTGCGTACTCTGTGTCTCTGAGGAAATAAGAGCTTAATGTGCCCCATTCAATTAATCCTGACAACATCCTTAAAGGTGAATAGGAGGCAGGTAGTATTATCTCCATTTTACTTAAAACACAACTGAAACGTGACCAATCTGAGCCCTCTGGGAGCCCTCAGACTTGTCTCTAAGTCGCAGTCAGGTGCCCGTTAACTCGCCAGGCAGCCGAGGGGAGCAGGACACGAGATGGGGAAGGAAGTGGTGATGGTGCCGCCTGGGTGCTGTGGGACTCAGGACTGCCATCCCTGGAAGGTACCGCGGGTCAGTGGCCCAGGCCCCCAGCCCACCCCCCTGAAGGCTGGGCTCCTCACACTTCTCCAGGGGCATCCGGCGGGGTTCAGAGAAACCCTTGCCACTGTGGTTGGGGGACGGAGGCTGAACATTTGAAGCAAAATCCGCAAGTTCGGTTGTGGTGGGTGTGACACAGTTAAGACCACTGAAAACAGTTTTGTGTAAATGAAATTTTGGAATCATTTGGAAATGACTTTGGAATCCTTGTGTGGAGTGCAGGGGCGTCTGAACGTACACTGCTCACGCGGGCCACCTCCGGTCTGCCCAGGTGGGTGCCTCCTGCCGTGGCATCTGTGGACAGACTTTACTCTGCCGCTCTCTCTCTTTTTTTTTTTTTTTTTTTAAGCTTTTTTTATGCCTACAAGAACAAGGGTACAGGCCAGAGCTGGGACGGGGGGAGAGGGTGAGAGATTCGCCAGAGACAGAGTAGGGAGCAGAACAGGCGGATTCGAAACACACTGCTGAGGGGAGCAGTGGGCCGGCCAGGCAGGAGAGGTCTGCTGCGCCATGTGGGTCCCCTCCCCGGCCGGGGATTGACTCGCTGGGGATCCGACTCGTGCTGCAGTGGCATGGGATGCTTCCTAGTGCTGCTCCTTCACCCCTTGTGCCAGCAGGGAGGCCCTTGCTCTGCCTCTCTCAAGGGTGCACCGTGTGCCAGCACTAGAGCCTCCGGTTCCTGACAGTTCTGCTCGGTGACAGGGAAGGTCAGAGGGGAAATAGGCTGACTGGGGCCTGTTGTCTGGCGTCTTGCCCAGGGCTGGTGCACGTTCTACTGGCAGGAGTGGCCAGGAGAGTTGGCCGGGGCCAACTTTATTCAGCGGCAGACCCAGGAGCCAGACCCAGGCTTCTTTGATCACAAAGGTCATAGTCTTCCAGGTGCAATAAGCTGGTGGGCGATGTTTTTGCTGTTTAAGAAAATTATTGTTAGTCGGTCATGAGAGATAAGGCTGTGGACTAGATCTCAGCTGCTTTGAATCAGACAATGATTTCTCTTATTATAAGCAGAACTCTTTATTAACTGAAAACACTTGGCTGTTAGACGTGGTGTTTAATTGCTGTAAGAATGTATTTTTGTCACACTGCCCTATAATAAGCCGAAGAACTGTTTGTGCCAAACATAGAAGGAAAGAGAAGGGATGATGGAAGCCGGCCTGCTCCTGCGACTCCTCATTGGGGCCCATGGTGCTCCGTTTGCTATTTTGGATCCAGTTTCTGTTTGTCGCGTCTACCTTTTAAGGACGGAGCACCTGGCTTGGAGTCTGGTCTGGAGCCGAGCACGGGACCCCTTTCCGAGGGCGCTGCCCTGGGTTTCAGTAGAGGGCTCTGCTGTTTTCTGACCTCAGGGTTTTCTTGGCCTTAACATTTTGCCTAAAAGAGGAATAACAGTTATTTATTTTACTTTTTTTTCCAAATTAAAATAATCTTACCAGTGTTTTCAACAAGAAATGCTATTAGAAAGAAACTACAAAAAAGTTTATTGAAGGAAATTAGAAGCACTAATTCTGTTACTACTTAACATTCGTTATACCTCCCTGCAGGCATTTATCCCCCCTTATGTAGACAGGAAACTAGGTGAGTGAAAAACTTGAGATACTCTTGATACTGTTCGATACTCTTTTGTAACAATCATTCCCCAACTTAGAGTCTACTTTATTTCTATATTTCAGTGTTTGTTATTTAATACAGGCTGTTGAAGTTACACATTACACAGTATTCCACTGTATGATTTCCCTATTTAGTATAGCCATTTTTTTTTTTTTTACTAAATTGGAATAAACCTCCTTGTACCTCCATGCATTCTTTCCATGGGTTATTTTTTAATATTTGATATTAAATATTTCTTAGGTTAAATTTCTTAAAGTAGAAGTTCTGAGTGAATGGGAAGTATATATTTTTAAATCTTTGCTAGATAACCCAAACTTTCCAGAAAAGTTGGACTGATTTGTAGCAGTAATTGCTCTGAGTGTCTTTATATTGTTATTTCTGAGAAACATAATGTAATCTCATGATTATTTAAATAAAAGGGGGGCAAGCCAGGCTTCAATAGCTTGATCACAAAGTGCCACCCCCTTCAGGATTGCGGGTTTCTTGAGATTCTTCATACACGCAGAAATAAAAGTATGTTATCCCTTGGATATACAGATAGCCTAGCATGCTGCACAGATTATTTTGACGCCTGAAGTGTTTCTATATTAACAGTGTTTCTTGGATTTTTCCAAATCAGCATCTGGAAGCCTCCCACCTCCCACCTTCCTCTTTCCCGGAGATACTGCAGGCTGTGTATGGCCACGTCTCAGGTTATCTGTTTCCGGTTGATGCTTGAGTCTTCCTCACAGCAGGCCGCTTCCATGGACTGTGCGCACACCTGCTGCGGGTGTGCAAGCCCCGTCGGGCCTGTTTCCCGAGCAGAGTCTGGTCGTGGCTACAGTAGGTGCTGCCGTCTTACCTTCGCCTGCCCGTGTAGACCCTCCCCAGCACCCACTGTCAGAGATAGCCCCATTTCCCACAGCCCTGATATGAAGGTCATACTTAGTTCAAATTCTTTTGTTGTCACTCTATGCATGCAAATAATATGAGCAATGCAAAAATCACAGCAAAACAAGCCACCTTCTAATAAAGGCCAGTAGTGTGTGCGCGACCCATGAAGGGGGAGTTAGAAGAGAGACAAATGCTGGCTAACTGGGGGATACCTCCCCAGACAGATGAGTTCCCTTCCTCTTTCCTCTCTCCTCTCCAACCCGAAATCAAGCTGCTTCCTTTTACGAATTGGGCAGTGACTCTCAGTGTGTTCAACCAGAAAAGTAATGAATCCTGGTAGAGGCTGACTCCCCAAATAACAACCCATGGGCAACTGCTTAGCCGGAAGGCATTTGGAGGAAACTTTCGACAATGTAAAGCTTGAGGAATGGAAGTGACGCAGTGCTGATGGACACAACTTCAGCAGGTGGCCTCGCTGCAGGCTTCAGCCCTGGAGTGAGCCCACCTGACCGATGCAGCTACATCCAGGGTTTGGGTGGACTGAACAGAGCCGCCTTCATGCGATTGTGCTCGAAACAGTTGGGTTTCTGAACCACAAAAACAAACTGATAACTTTTAATAGTTAAGTTTTAAAGATGCTGTTAATAAAGAGAAAACAAGGTGAACCTGCAACTTATATATTTTTAGAAGATAACTAACTTAAAATAAGTATTGTATGCATTGTGATAGAGGTGGTGGTGAAAAGCGACTTGATTGAATATCTGCAATTGTTGCATTTCAGGGTTTTTTCAAATTCCTATAGGGAACAGCATCCCCAGGACTTCTTATGCAGTTAAAGCTGAGCCCTGGGGGAGTTCCTGGAAGTTTCTTGGAATGCAGGGCACACCTGTTAGCTTTGGGTGACCTTGACACCCCCCCCTCTTCTTTCCCTTCCTCCTCCCCATATTCCTTTCTGATGGCTTTTATATACAAATATTTATATCCTGTGCAAGTGGACTACTCTAAAAAATACTTAGAAGTTAGGGTCAATTGCTTCCTTTCTTCTCCCTATTTCTAGTTTCTAGCCCTTTAAAATAATGAAAAACTCTTCTACATAAATGCATTCTGACCACTGACATGTTTGTTAGTCTCTTTCTCTGGGGCTGGGAGCCCCTTCTGCATGAGGCTGGTCTTCTCTGATGAGGTGGGTCTTTGCTAGCTGAGGCTGACCTTAACGTGACTCCAGGGGTCTTCAGCATTCTCACATTTGTTTCTTTTGCTCTGGAAAGCCGATTCCTGGGGGCTGGCCAGCCAGCGGTCTTCTCGTGCAGTGTGACCCCTACAGTGCGCTTGCCTGACTGGCTGTAGGGGTGGGTGAGACTGGGAGATACTGCTTTTTCCATAGCTTACCCTTGCTGGAGATAGGAGTGGCTTGAGCTGGGGCTTAGTATGCTGTCTGCAGGGTAGTACCTGGTGGATTCCAGGTGTAGCGTTGAGTCCCCTACACGATCAGCTTCTGCCTAGATGCAGCATGATATCTTGCGGAAGGTATCCAGCTGGGAACTCTGTTATGGTCACTATGTGAAGGGAAGACTGTATAGGCTGTGTGTGTGTGTGTAGGTGTGTGTGCATGTGTATGCTCATGCATGAGACTAGAGCACCATCTTCTAATCTTCCAATACTAGCAGACCTTGGTGGTAGGTGGTAACAAATAGGTATCAGCTGGGACTGGAAGGAAAGTGAATTTGCCAGGACGTGTGTTGGGGGGCAGGGGGATGGGAGGATGTGTTTGTAGATTGCAGTGCACCCCTTGTCCAGATTGTATAAAAACCTTACAGGAAAAGAGTTGCTTTAAAAAACCGAAGCTGAAGGCACACAAGACTCAAAGCACAAGAATATCCAGCATGCATTATATAATGCGCTCTACCGAAAGGAACATTTTGAGCAACTTAGGAAAAGCATTTTTAAAAATGGCTTTCATAAAAATACTCCTAGGAACGGGTCATAGGGCTTGAAGCACTTGCCTTCAGAAAACCCAGTGTGTTGAATGAAGATTGTTGTGGAATGTTCAGGAATCGATGTTCCTGTGAAACAGCCACCTTAGGAATGATAGTGCCCAGAGATCTGGGGGGAGGGTGTGCACCCCCAGCTAGAATGGGCTGGGGCCGTTTGGGGCCTTTCCTCCTTATCATGTATCCCCCAGACCCCTCTCGCTGGCCTCATAAAGAAACAGATGGCGCACCAGGAATAGCTCAGAAATCTCATTGGCTCTTAGCTGCATAAAGAGAAAGGATTGGGAACATAAAAATTTGAAGTCTCCCAGGAAGGGAAATTGTTCCTTCAATGAAATATCGATGAGAGGGGAGCATTTAAAAGACAAAAATTATGAACCCAGATTCAAGTCAAACCAGATTCTGTACTTTAACCTTTCTGAGAATTGTTAATTTAAAAGCAAATAGAATGAAATATAGACTATAAAAGCAAATTAAATCATTTTTATGCTTCCTGGCTCTTTGGTGTCACGTGGTTAGAAAAGCTGCCGGAGGGAAGAGCATATTTGGAGGGTGGTGGCGGGACACGCACATCAGGCCGGGCCTTCGGTGACCCCAGAGGGGCACACAGCCAGCCTGACCTGGAGCCCTGCAGACCCCAAGGGGCCTCCAGGACAGAGCCCTGTGTTGAGCGCCTTCTGCTGAACAGGAATTGCCTGCCTTGCACTCTACTGGAGGGCACAGATGTTTGAGAAAGGTGCCTTTGTCTGATTGATTTTGGGGGTGCCCTCAGTAGTTGATGTTTTCTGTGGAGGTGGGGGAAGCTGGGGCCTGGCTACATGTATCTACCTGCAGGAATAAACAATTCTTTTGAAACATCACTTGGGGGGAAAAAAAGGCAGCTTAAGATTTATCTGAAAAGGAAGTGGAAAGTTAAAGTTGCTGGAGATCTCATTACTGTCTGTCTCACCAACCGTAATTAAAAAATGCCTGAATGATCTTAATAACACATGATTCAGCTGACAAGCACTAATTGCCCTGTATCAGGCCAAGAGAAGATGAATGTTGTCAAGAAAACCACAAGTCAGACAAGCTGATTCTCTCTTAGTCTGACACCGTGTTCCCATGTACAGACCAGTTTTTACTGGAGACTTTCCAGCATCAAAAGAAACTCTTTACCTTCCCATTAATTTTCATTGCTGGCAGGCCTGAGTTGTTTGTGACGTGCTATTTTCATTACTCTGGCTTGCCTGGGTCTGCAGACAAAATGTAAATATGTTTCTTCTCTTATCTTGGTCCTTTTTAAGAAAAGAAATCCGTTTCCATTCAATACTAATGCCCCGGTGGGCTTGTCAGTGAATTACATGGCATTTGGGAATTGATTTTCTGACGCCACAGATTTGTCAAGAATTTCTTCTGCCTTTTCAGTGATTTGACAGAACCTGTTGTGCCAGGGATCATGTGATTGAGTACTCCGCCTGCAAAGAAAAGGGAACCAGCAGCTCCGTGTGGCCTGGGCATCCAGAAACCTCCTTGAAGGGGGCGATTTTGAGGAAGGAGGAGGAAGAACATGATACTGGCTCCTTCTCATGCTGCTGCGAGACGGCCGAGCCATGTGGTCGTGCTGCAGCGGAGTCATGGTTTGAATCCAGCACTGGCGTTCGGTTCCAAGAAAGGGGCCGTGATGTACTTCCACACCCCGTGCCAGCCCTGGGCGCCAGGCCTGTGCTTTGGGAGAGGCTCCCTACCTTGGGGAGGGAGATGGCTCCTCCTGGTGCCTCACCTCTCAGCCTCAGTGGCAGCGCCTGCTGAGATGTCCAGACTAGCAGTCTTCGTGATGGCCCCGTCTTTGCCCTGCGGGGCTGGGCCTGGAGCCTGCCCGAGTGGGGCTCCAGCAGTGGGCACGGTCTCCACGTCTCTGAGCCTTGTCCTTGTCTGAGAAGGACTTCGGGGCGGCAGTGAGGTCAGACTGAAGGGATGCTGGTTGTTAATAGCCGGCTGGGCAGTGCTGGTTTGTAGTTACTGCCTGGAAGTGTTGGGGACCTCGGGGGCGGGGGTTCCGTTTGCCTCCCACAGTGAGTTGTACATGTTCAGAGTACAATGCATGGCTGAAAGGAACTCATCTCCTAGTAGAAAGAGGTTGGTAGGCTAGTAGGTAAGTATAAAACGGCCAGAAAGTCAGCCACTAGCCCCGTGGCAGGACAGTGACGAGTCACTGAGTTTTCCCTGCTGGAGGCCGACCCCTGTCTGAAGGCGCCACCCGTTGCTTTAGCCATCGGCAGGAGTGTCTGTTTTTACATGGCCCGTGTTCCTGAAATTAAAATAAAGTAAAAAATTTACGGTGATTTGTCAGTGTGACTTAAACATCAAAACGGAAGTTGTGTGTAGAAAGAAGGCCAGACTGCCCTGTTTGGGGACCCGGCATCCCCTCTGACTTTGAAGCGCGTGCTCCGGGCCGACGCAGGAGTGCACACGCGGGCCCCTCCTGGCCTAGCTCCTTCATGGGGCTGTCCTTCCTCTGTGACCTGGTGACCGCTGGAGTCGCCCGAGGCCTGGACTTACCTGCTGGCAGTGGACAGTGCCTGTCTCCCCTATCCTCAGGCCATCCTGGGGTTTGAAAATCAGGTTAAAGCCAGCCCTGGCAGACTTCTAGACCCCTGCGTGCACCAAGTAACAGCCCCTCTGTGCGGTGGCGTGTCCTCCGGTCACATCTTTGTTTAATTCAGGTGTAGCCCTGGGCCACCGGGCACTAGAGGCAGCATTAGTACTGGTTACAAACCCCCACCTTGCTGGCTCAGTTTTACAATTTTAGGCTGTGTAGGGGATGGTTGTACATTTTATCTTCGTATTTCACCAATTTTTCATATGTGGGAATGGTGTTCATCACCTTGACTTTTTTTTTTTTGGTAGATCAAGTTATTTATATTACGGGGTGAGTCTGCCACATGATCTGAATGCGGAATGTTGCTATCCTTTTAATCAGAATCCTGCCAGTAATTTCTGTTTACAAAAGAGCTATTGAAAATTACATTAGGGTGAAAGGAGCATAATATAGAAATAGTTAGCTTGCATGAGATTTTTATAATATGTACTTGCAGACAAAGCTGGCTTTAGTTCAGAAGGCTATTTCTATTTGTTGTTGTGCTAATTTTATTAGCTGATGATGTGGAGCTCCCTCCGCCTGCAGATGCTTTGGAGAAAAGGGGGTAGGGAGTCCCTGGCCACGGACCAGGATCTTCTGTCTCATCTGTAGTTGGAGCCCTCTTGTTGGGTTCCCAGGAACACCTGGCTCCTCGCTGTCCTCCCATGGTTCCAGACCCACTTTCTCTCCAGGAACCTGAGTGGCTTGGGGTCCTCGTCCAGGCCACCTGCCTGTGCCATTGGGGAAAGGTCACCGTGTGAGCCCCCTGCAGGGTAGGCGAGTGTTAAACTTCCAAGTCCAAGGAGGGCCTGGGAAAGCCTAATTGGTGGGGCTTTGAGACAAAAATACTCCTGTTTGTCAATTTCATGGATTACAGTTAATTCTATTTAATGTCCTTGTTTTTTTTTTTCTTCCCCCTCTTGCAAAGTCCCGTGTATCACAGAACATCGACTTTAGCATGGAAGTGCTTACTACTTGATTTGTTGCTTTAATGGATATTTACACAGTGACACCACCAATGTTGGATAAACAGGGGATTTGTTCTAATGAGATCTTCAGTGATTTGAAGCTGTTTCCCCCTTTGCTGTCTGGAATCCCCAGCTCCTCCTGCCTGATGTCTGCGGTGCTGGGGGCTATGCAGTACTCTTCTCTGCAGGCCTCCATGCACCCCAGTCTCCTCCAGGGCTACCAGCTCCTCGAGCACCCACTTGGTCTTCTCTGTGTCCTGTGCAGCACTGAGGTCTGTGATTTGCAGGTAGTGGAAATACTTGCTGAACTCAATTACCTTTACACACGTGCTTATGTGGCTAGCATTTTGAGGTCTGTTTCCACTGTTGAGAGGCTGGGAGAAACCTTCCTGCTCATTGAAGGGTTTTGATAGATTTAGGTACTGGGGTGCCCCACTCAGTGCCGAAGGTGACCCCATCTCACCCCACATTCTTCCATAGCCCCACTCCCACGAGATGAGCGTGGCTGTCAGCAGGGAGGTCTGGAGCTCTTTGTGTTGATGCTGTTGGAGAGACACGTTCTCCGATGGGTGGGGCAGGGGCAAACGCTGGGGAGAGACCCAGATCAGTGGGTTGAGATTTTCTCTTTGTGTCTCAGGAACCAATCAGTTCATATTCATGTTTTCCAAGGATATTTTGCCTGCCTTCCTCTGATGACACTGTTGGCTTCAAGGGACAACTGCAGCTTGTACTCAGTATCTCCCCTGCAAGGATTCTCCTAAGCTCATCTCATCTCCTGACTGGGCCACCCTCACATGGGGTCAGATGCCCTTGCCGTCCTCAGTTGACAGGAGAGAAGGCAGGTGTGGGGCTGGCTGATGGCTGGCCCTGGGAGCAGGTGGCGGTCTGGCCCCAGGGTCCCCCTGGAGCGTTTGCCAGGCCTCTCTCCTCTCGACAGGCCCTTGCATCTGTGCTGTTCTGTGCTCTGCTGTGGGTGGTGACCTTCTGAAATGTGAGTCCGAGCCTTGGGGAGCAGCAGGGACATCCCTGAAGGGGTGCCATCCCTTCCTGGTGACTTTTCCAGTGACTCAGCAACATGTGGTACTTACGGGGGCGTTTTACGGGGGGGCTCCAGCGGGCACCCTGTCCACTGAGGGCTTACAGCTCAGCGCGGGGTAGGGACTGGAGCTGCGTTTAATCCCGAATTTACCATGCACCTGTGGCTGTGAGATGGGTCCTCTGGAGGGGGCCCCGCACGGTCCTCCTGTGCGCTTCCTCCAGCTGGCTCTTGGTCGTGGCCACCCTGTGATCAGGAGATCCCCAGAGCGTGAATGCGCCCTGACCTGCCTTAGCAGGTGCTCCCCAACCCATCCCAAGGTCAGGTCAGGATAGCCATTGTGCCCCAAAACACCCATTCTTGGAACAGAGCCAGCGAAGACCACTTCGGGAGTCAGCTCTGGGTGTGGACAGTGGTGAAGCTTTGGAAGGGGCTGAGGGGAAGGCTTGAAGAGGCGTCCGTGACCAGGGCTGCAGAAGAACTGGGTGTTTTCTCCTTCCGAAATGGGCAAAATCTTAGCCCTCTTCTAACCACTCCCCACTGTGTCCACTTCCCTTTCTGAGAACTGTGCATTCACGAAGAGGGTGTGAGCCGCCCAGACAATGGGATCAGCCTTGGGACCACGGGGGTGAACCCCAGGCTGCTGATGCTCCCTCCTGGCCCTGTTGGGGGGCAGGAGTTGGAATCCGCAACCGCTCGGTGTGCAGGTCAGAGGAGAAGAGGTAAAGCATGTCTTCCTCCAGGAGGACGTTTCCTCCCCTCCGCATTTCTTGCTCTTACTACGAGCCCTACAACTTTATCTGGTGATGAACATCACCTGTGTTTGACTTAGGAGTTTATTGGGGACCTTCATATGTTTGCTCCAGGAGAACACGTCCCATTCCACGAAGGCTGATGTGTAAAGTTGAATTTCAGGTTTTCCAGACTGAAAAGGGTCAATAGGTTCAATAAACATTCTTCAGTGTTTTCCTTGTGCCTGGCACCTTGTGGTATTTATTCCTTTGAATGATAAATCCGTGTCTATCAGGTTTATGTTCATCTGCATACTCGCACTTACTTATGAATTTTCCACATTGGTGGAAATGCTTGTTTATCTTTTTCCATCTTATGCTGCCAACTGACATGTCTGTTCACTGTGGTTATGCCAGTTCCTGTACTGCGTCGATGAGTGAGAGAGAGAAGGAAAGGAGGGAAGAAGGGAAGGGAGAAGGGAAGAGTCTTTCGCAGCAGGATCTGGACTATAGGGATGGTCACTAAAGTTTGCTGAACTTACGCAGCCCTCACCAGAACCCTACAGAGTTGGCGCCACGGCACTTTGCAGTTTGGGAACGTCCTCCCCCGAGCATGGCGCGAGGACGAGCCAGCCCCTGGCCGTCTGTGTGACAGCTCTGATTCCAGGTGCGTGTTTGGGTTTTTTTTCTTCCCTCCTTTAGATAGGTTTTTACGTACTTTAAGGTTTACGGGAGTCATAAAGTAGACTTGAAAAGAGTAAACAAGGTCCTCCCTGGTGGCGCAGTGGGTTAAGCAACACACTATGAAGCAGACCGCAGTCACTGCAGCACAAGTTCGATCCCTGCTGCCGGCCAGGGAGGGGACCCACATGGCACAGCAGACCTCTCCTGCCTCGCCTGCTGTTCCCCTCAGCAGTGTGTTTCAGTCAGTCTGCCTGTTCTGCTCCCCACTCCGTCTCTGGTGACTCCTCTCACCTCCCACACCTCTGGCCTGTACCCCAGCTCTTGTGTGCAGAAATAGATAAATCTTTAAAAAAGAAAAGAGTAAACAGGCCTTCTCTTTCTAAAACATCCAGAGCATGTGGAGTGTTTGGGGAGTAACTTCTCACAGGGAGGAACTCTGCCACTGCAACACGGCCTTGTATTTTTGCTGGTTGTGTGCAGGGTGCTCAAACTCAGCTGAGATGGGTAGCAGGGTCTTTCCAGCAGACATGAGGCCAGTGTGAAAGCAGGGCCGTTCCCGCTGGTGTGGCGTGGGGCACCAGTGAGGAGTCACTGAGTCACTGAGCGGGAAAGCCAGTGGCAGGAGCAGACTACAGGAAGCGAGGGCTAGGAAAAAGACGGGGTCCTGGGTAGACAGGCTCCAGTAACAGAGCCCTGGTGTGGAGAAGCAGGAGTCCTGAAACTGGCCTGCGCATGCCCTGCCTCCAGCGAGTGGATTTGTAGGGAAAAACAGTGTGATGAGGAGCCCGGCAGCCGCGGTGCTTACTGATCCAAGGGGACCTGGGCGGGTCTGTCAGCTCCGAGCGGGACCCACACTCTGGCCCAGAGGTGCGAGGGCAGAGGTGTGGACATCCAAGACTGATCAAAATGAGGGCATGAGAACTTGGGGGTCAGAGCTGACCGGCCAGCGGTCTCCCCCTCTCCTCCTCCCATCTCCCCCTCTCTCCCTCCTACCTGCCATCTGTTCTGGGCAGAGTCGGGACTGGAGGGTGCAAAGTGCCTGGCAGAGCCCTGCACCAGATTTATTCTTGGACTCAGTGAAATACACACCTTACGGCTTTAAGCTGCGGCTTTTGTGAGTCAGCATGGGGCAAAATGATGGGTCTCTTTTAGAAAACATATGTAAAGAGCACTTGGGGAAATGGCAGCCCCATCTACTCTGCGTTTTCACTTGCTGCCAGAACACAAATCTCCCTGCCTGCTCTCTGAATTGTATTTATTCAGACTATCATTTAATCATTACTTAATGAATTGGACAGTTTAACCTTGAACCTTTTCATGAGTGTGGTTATTACCATCAGCCTCTTCTCACTTTACACGTTAACATGAGATCTTTTTTATTTCTGAAGTGTGGCTTGACATTGTTTAAGCTGTTGCTTGTTCTTATTTTCGACTCTTTTGTCACTTAAGTAGGATGTCTTAATTCTTATTTAGTGTTAGATCATTTAGCAGGAGAAATTTTTTTGCTTGTTTTTGTTTTTGTATCACATTTTAAACATTTTTTCTAGGAGATAGCCTTTTTAATTATTACAGATCCTGTAACACCGTTCTCAGAAATGTTAAACTCTTAGATATAGGCACCAGAAACTTTCTTTGATCACTTCATTTGGAACTGCAGACTGGGGAGGTGGCTGTTGGGGACTGGAACTCCTGAGACGGCAGCGTAGAGGCTCAGAACTCCATAAGGCCAAGATGCAGCGCTCTCCGGGCTGGGCAGGGAGGCCTGGCTAGGTCAGGCAGCCCCTGTCTCTGAGGAGCCGTGTGAGTAGAGTTGGGCCCTACAGTAACTGGTCACACAGAGCCTTCGAGACAGAGTGCAGGCAAGGAAGCACGTCCAGGTGGCTAGGGTGGCGGGGGGCAGGCAGGAGCATGGCTTTCGGATTTCAGATTTGGGGATATAGCATTCAGGTATTAATTTGAGGGCCATGGTCCCTTATTTTTGTCCCTAAATTTAAAGAAATCATGACAATTTGGTTTTCAGGCCATCTGGTGTGGGAGCTGGATTTCTGCATGGAGAATGCCTGTTCTTTATTTTCACCACTCCTCCGTGGCATAGTGTCAGGAAATGTTATATTGAATTATTTTTAAGGCTTTGTTGTTGCTGCTGTTAAGTATCTTCGTCTGGGTTGCTGTGTTTCATTTCCCATAAACTGTAGACTAGAGGTCACATGTGGGTAGGGCGTGGTGCCCGTTTTAGGTTTTTGTCCCTACAGATCAGCTCTCTGCGGGTGGGTGAGGGACTCCCGAATGTGCCCAGCCTCTCTGTGCTTACACGGAGAGTTTGTTCACATTCTGCTCCTCGCCTCAGTATGAGCTGACTGCGGCAAACTGAGGGGATGATCGGACTTAAGACAACTGCATCTAAAAACAATTTGTCGGTCAGATTCTTTTAATTTTAGGTTCAGTATTGCTCCTTTTCGCTCCCATTTGGTGAAGTGGTGTAATGCTTTAGCACATTTTAAATAAGATTACACAAGCTGCTGTTAGTTGGCATCAAGTGTCTTTTAATCTGGAGAGAAAATGTTACCTCCTGCATTTGCAAAGCAGAGTGTTTCTGGCGCCATGTCCCAGAGTGTCTTCTGATTGTTCCATTTTTCAAGACTTACTGTAGGCCTCGAATCACCCTTATTTAGATGCCCAGGGCAGAAAGTGCCACTTCAACAGGAAGATGTTGCAGTGAGCCAGAGGAAATGGGTTCTTCATTACCGTGTTATACACAGCCTAAAATCTATGTGGGTTTTTATTTCATGAGAATGTGACTGTTTGATTGAAAAATGTTGTTAAAATGTGCTTTCCCATCCCATCAATCTGTTGCTAATGCTCACATCTCCAAATAGAGTATGTTAAGATTGGCGCCCCTTTGCCGAGATACTAATTTTCTCCTTTCTCTTCTCTTCTCTTCTCTTCTCTTCTCTTCTCTTCTCTTCTCTTCTCTTCTCTTCTCTTCTCTTCTCTTCTCTTCTCTTCTCTTCTCTTCTCTT